>JASFXZ010000084.1:0-464813 GCA_032209605.1 Mactromeris polynyma
TGTCTGGAGTTTATAAACCGGTGTTTAGTGTACTATTGATTATTACAAGACTAGAAACTTAAAGCTTTTCACAGTGTCTGGAAAAAACCCAAACTAACTGTAAGTATGCACATACATGTACTTTGATATAATATGTTTGTATACATGCAATGTAACATCATGTGCTCTTCAGAAAATCTATACCTTTTGTCACAAATATTTTGTATAATTGCTATAAAACATGTTAATATGTTTTTAGTGCTATAAACTATTTGTAGTTGTAGTGTGCAGTATTACATTTAAGTGTAGAATTTCAAGCATTGCCTGACATCTAAGGGGAGATAGGGAAACTAATGTATCTGCATATAAATCAGTATGAAGATAAACTAGTTATGCTTTCATCTGTTGATGTTGGTTATTTGTATAGGGTAAACCTAATTATTTTACATCAATTGTGAAACAAGTTCTTACAACTTATACTAATCACTCACGATGCACTCTGATGACTACTTCCTGGTTACCAATGGTTATAGTTTGGGAAAAGGGCAACTGGTCAAACTTTTAAGATAAATTGTAAAAAAATCTGAAAAAAATGTATCAACAAATTACATGAATTGGTAATTGTTCAATGTTTATGATCAATATCTAACAACTTGATTTCCATAATTTTAGTTTCTTTAAAGATATTGCAAACTTCTTCTCACAATCCGTGTCTCAAGATACGAAAATAGGAGATTGTGGAATGGGGTCCATATTTTTTAACCCTTTTGTATGTATTTAAGTTTATTGTGAGATATTCCTTTTCAGAAGAAAAAATTGAGGAAGCAACTGAAGTTGTCATGGATACGCCAGAAGTGACCAATGAGGAGACACCCGAAAGTGTATGCAGTTCTGGCTCCGCCCCTGATGATTATCAAGTAACCATGGATACCAATGATAATCTATGGTTTGAAGATGTTATGATTGAGAAGATTGGTAATGTTAATTACATCTTTAAGCACATAAACTGCGTTACAAACACATTAATGTTCATCACACTTCGAGACATATCCCTAAAAACTGTGTTATAACGATTTTACAGTCGAACCTCCATTATTCAAAGTCCTTTTATAATCCGAAATAAATATCAGGTCCCAATTTATCTTAGGCTATTTCAATTGAAATGGGCTATTCAAAAGCATGTGTTATTCAAACTTAAATTTCGGACCCGAGGAATGAAGGAGATCCGACTGTACAGTATAAACACATTATGATGACAATCTGCGTTATCCGACATGATGTTTTGGGAAAAGATCTACAACAGAATTTATATTAAGATACACCATTTATAATGAAACCTGCCAATTGCAACAACTGGACTGTTCCATTGTTAGATACTTAGGCAGTTATTTGGTTGAGAATTATTCAATCACGAGAATTGTGCCTTCAAACTCCTGCCTATAATTTATTCGCAGATAAAATATTGGAACATATTTATTATTTCGTAATGCGTAAGTCAGTAAACTATGTTGATCTTGACGAAACGTTGTATTTTCACATAGATAGTGACAAGCAAGATTATGTCTGCATAATTGTTGTACATATAGTTATTATTGTTTCATGTCACAAATAATGATATATTTCAGGTCTGCTTATGTCAGTTACCAAGGCTGCGACAGTTCTGTATACACATTTTAACAAATCAAAGGATACATTTGATAAGGTAAGTTGTGTATGTCGCATTATTTATGTCTGTACCTTCAGCAAAATATTCAATAAAATCTGCTTATTTTTGCTTTCTTTTGTGTCCTTTTGTTTTCTCTCATGTCATTTAGTTTTCTTTTGTGTTCTTTCATTTTGTCTCATGTCATTTTGCTTTCTTTTGTGTCCTTTTGCTTTCTATCATGTCAGTTTGCTTTCTTTTGTCTTTCTGCTTTCTTTTGTGTCTTTCTGCTTTCTTTTATGTCATTTTGCTTTCTTTTGTGTCCTTTTGCTTTCTATCATGTCATTTTGCTTTCTTTTGAGTCCTTTTGCTTTCTATCATGTCAGTTTGCTTTATCTTATGGCTTTGTTTTCTCTTGTGTCTTTTTGTTTTCTTTGGTGTCCTTAGAAGAACGTTGATATAAATGTTTGTTACTAGTTTTTTGAACCGAAGTGTTCAGGTTGCCCAAGAATTGGCAACTATGCTTTAAATTGCCCTTTTACTCTTACGTAGATCAAAGATTTGATAATATATTGACTATCATCACAGTTGAGAACTATATGGTGATGATCAGAAATATTGTTGTTATTTCCAGTTAAGACTCGGTAACACGTCGGAGACGCCAGAGCTTGGTGAGATTGTTCTTACGAGATTATGTACGGCTCTCACGGCGGTTCTCGGCGATGGTTTGAAGCATCATCTTGCTGGTTTCCAGATGTTTGGTAGCGTTCAGATAACTGTATGGAAAGTTGTGGAAGCATCCGTGGAGATAGGTTGGTTAACTTTTTTCTGAAGATATGTTTATTGTCTTCAAGTGATTGGTAGATACTGGTCGAGAGCATCCCACATCATGGTACCATAGAAAATAAATTAAATTCGAGGGCTCAACGCAACACTGTCGTAACTCCTATATAAATACATAGGAGTTACGACAGTGTTGCGTTGAGTCCTTGAGATATTTTACTGTTAGTTTGTCTTTCCGCCTGTTTGTTAGTAAACTGTCTTAGATCACTAAAAATGATTTAATGGATTCAAATCACAAAATGTTTTATGTTAAGCTTGACAAGAATGTAGTTCTTGCTGAAGTCAGATCTGTGCTGTCAATGTCACATGCAAGGGAATTCTTTGGGTGCATGTGCTACTTTCTGTTCCTTCTTTTGCTCATAGTGCATTTACAAAAGTCTATATGGTAACGTAAACGGACAGTTTCATATTTCATGTTTTAAATTATTTTCGTTCACAGTTCCCCAGACACGGTCATTGTGTGACCTTGTTCAGAAAGTGAAGCAGACGACGTTCCTGACGACACATCAACAAAAATTTGATGCTTTTGTGTTTGGATTGTTAAAGTAAGTATTTTTTCCTTCACATTCGAGCATTTTGATTGGTTGTTTTCTAGGCACAGCCATAGAATTGACCAATGAGAAGCCTGCATTCAGAGACTGGTCTCCACACTACGGTAATCTCAGGCTTATAATTATGTCTTACATAGAGGATATCAAATAAGTGTTGTATAAGAATTGAATTAATTGAACGTGTTGAATAAAATGATAGCAACTGGTGAGCTTCTCATTCTTTTCATTCAAAAAGTTCAATAAATTTAATGCTAAACGACACAAATTTAATATTCTATTGATCACATACCTGACAAAATAAGGTAGAAACACAGATGAAAACTTTACCTCGCTTATAGAAACAGCGATAATTGGAAACTAATTAGGTTATTGAATTAAAGAACAAATCTAGAAATATTCGATAGTTTTCTTGCTCATTAGATATATCTAACAACTCGCTTATATCAAGGGTGACTGTATAACATTTATGAAGGAAAATATGTGCAGGGGATTTTACCTCGGGACTATAGATGTTTATAGCGGCCCACTTCATGCCCCCAAACTACCATGCTAATGAGTGGTATTAATAAATATAACTCACTTCATTAATAATTAGTTTTTTGTATAACGAAAGCATATTATTTGTATTTCCAGTCTTCGAGTTCTTGATTTTTGGTTGGGTTATCTGAGACAGAAAGATGAACAATTGTCGAAGTTCTACAGTACTGGAGCAATATTAGTTCACGCTAACACAGCTTTGAAAAAACAGTATGATGATCTGCTAGTGTCCATGCAGAGATTGGCGGTGTTACCTTTCCACATGGATATGGAATTCATCAAGGAGAAAGCGTTAACAGATTCAAAATTCAAAAGTCAAGAGATGATTGGTTCTTCAGAAGGAGGCTGTACTCATTCAGCCAATCATAGCTGTGCTTCTGATGTACCATCCAATCAGAGCTTCTCTAAAGGACAAACCAGTGTTCTTGAGCTAACTGCTACCAAGGCTCTGTAATTGGTTAACCAGTGCTACAATGACCAAGATGAAATCTGTATCTGACCTTGAAGAACTTTTGCCGGCTCTCCATCAAGGTCAGAGACAATTGATTCAGCCAATCAGATGACGAGATTCAACAGTACAGCTGAATCAGATGATGGTTCTCTCAGTTTTGATGAAGAGGACTTAGAGTGTCAGAAGCTGGTGCAGAGATTTTGAAAATCTAATGCGAAGAAACAACAACAACTTACAAAGACGCTAAATACAGTTCAGTAGACTGTGATCCTATTATATCCCAATCTGACAGTTTAAGATCCAGTCAAGGAAGTCAGACTGGTTTTGCTTCTTGTTTTCAACTATGGCTGCAAGATTGGTGAGAACCAGTCTGGCAACAATCGGCTTCACATGGCGTCAATGACGAGTTCAGCGAGCAGTCTAGTTACTCGACTGACTGGTATTTCAATTTGGTTCTACGCAGAAAACTTACAAGAAGCGTCACAGAGTATAATTTCGCTGAAGATTGCAAAGACAGATAAAACCGCAACTTCTTGGTAAACAGCTATCAGATGACACTGATAAATAAAGAACAGGCGGAGAAATGTGTTGCTAAAGAGGACTGTTGTGACTGAAGTAAAACTCAGAGTGAAGAAAACAGGTGAAGCTAGTGAGAATTAGAATCGAAACGAGTGTCGTGTTGATATCGTGAATCTGTTTGACAAATTATTACTTCCATCTGCAAAACCAGAGAAAAGACGCTAAACCAGTCAGTAGAATCCCTGTCCCAACACTCGTGGAGTTGGAGTTTCGGATTTACTAAACCATCCACTTCGATACCAAATTGCCAATAAGCTTCTACCACACTGATCTTCAACCAGCCTAAAAAGTCTGTTACACGATTTGAGCAGCAGTAAGGGCGAACAGTTTTCCTAAAAGAAACACGTAAAGCACTCAAATGAGAAGCGAACAAGAGGTAAATCTGTACGATCATCGGGGTCTACACGCGGCACAACTGTCCTGCTCCTCCTAAACCTCCAGACTGGTTCAATCAACTCATCAATTGAAGAAAATCTTCATACCATGCAGTCTAGAAATACTGCAACTTTATAATGCTGATAACCAGTCTGTAATGTGTATATGCCTAGAACTTTTTGTTCATTATTTGTGTAAAATAGGAATGATATTTACTTGTAAATGTGCAATTTTCTTCCAAACCAACTACCAGTATATAATCAGCATTTCTGATCATGTTAGTGAACTCTATATATCTCTACAATGGATCTGTCAATTCATGTTTTGTTGCCATGGTGATGTTGGTGTTGGGGATCTTGAAATATACTGGTTCATGTGCAATCTTTCTTTTTCTTGTTAGTCAGATGTTGTATACATATTTTCATCAATTTGCTGTAAAATGGAAGCTTTAGATGTGGTCGAAAAACTCAGGAAGTTTTTATTCCAATAGTTTTTCCTGGAATTGTATGTGAAATATTTTCCGTTTCATTTTTGGCCAATCATCTTTATAGAGCTTGATACATAACATGTAAATGGTGCATCGTTTTTACAATTTGTTCTGAATTTTTTATTCATTTTGATTTTACTTATTTGCTTTTTGAAATGCAACACAACATGTTAAAATCATATCAAAGTCTGGAATTTATTTGTCATAATGATGACATAAGATTGACATGACATTTCAAACACGATTTAGCTATTAGTCGAGAATATAATTATCAAGCATAATACCTTAAAATATTTGGAAGATTTCTATATCATGATACACGAATATTAGAGAATGGATATATATTGTTATGTGAATTTATCTGTATATTCTTTTAAAGACCTTTACTATTAATATCCATGCTTGGGTCTGGTTTGCGTTTACATTCTTAGCAAGTTTTGTGTCAGAAAAATGAGATTGAAAAGTTTCTGTGGTATTATAAATTTTCAGTAGGTAATTTTCATTAAAGGTAGTCTTGATTTCGTCAAATATGTAGTGCTAAATAGGAGATACTTGTGGTAAATGCCATCATACAGAAGTACTCGAGCAACTGCATTGTCTGTTTTTTTTCATTTTTACCAAAACCAAAATGGAAAGAGTCTGGTAAGTATTTCTATCCTGTCCTACACGCCGAGTGCTCTAGCATAGGATATACCTGTTTCAGACAAGTGTTTACCTGTTTCAGACAAGTGTTTACCTGTTTCAGACAAGTGTTTACATGTTTCAGAAAAGGTTACCTGTCAGAAGTGTTTACATGTTCAGACAAGTGTTTACAATGTGTTCAGACAAGTGTTTTACCTGTTTCAGACAAGTGTTTACATCTTTCAGACAAGTGTTTACATGTTTCAGACAAGTGTTTTACCTGTTTCAGACAAGTGTTACCTGTTTCAGACAAGTGTTTACCTGTTTCAGACAAGTGTTTACCTGTTTCAGACAAGTGTTTACATGTTTCAGACAAGTGTTTACCTGTTTCAGACAAGTGTTTACATGTTTCAGACAAGTGTTTACATGTTTCAGACAAGTGTTTACATGTTTCAGACAAGTGTTTACCTGTTTCAGACAAGTGTTTACCTGTTTCAGACAAGTGTTTACCTGTTTCAGACAAGTGTTTACATGTTTCAGACAAGTGTTTACCTGTTTCAGACAAGTGTTTACATGTTTCAGACAAGTGTTTACCTGTTTCAGACAAGTGTTTACCTGTTTCAGACAAGTGTTTTGCAGTTCTGGGTAACTTTTGAGAAAAATTATTACGCAATGTTTCAGTGTACAACTTTATGAATGCATTAAGATGTAATTTTCTCAAAACCATTATTTAGCAAATTTTGTCGAAAATCTACCTTTAATCTATTCATAGACTGTTTTTACATGTACTTGTCTTTATTACATCCATAGATTGGTAACTGTTATTTGTCATGTTTTTTCTCTGAATACACTTGTTAAAAGGGTTTCATTATAGACTTTAATCATAGATTTCATAGATAATTATTTCAGGTTAACCAGAGATGTTAGTCTTCCGGATATTCCCAGTTTTTAAACACCCATTTCATGAATGACTTGTAACGAAGCCTTTCATTGGTTGATATCGGGACAATTGGCTTAGCAGCGGATATCTTGACGAATCAAAATGCTTGATAGACTCTCGGTAGTTGATTACAGAATGACCAGTCAATGTCGGATTAATTGATTAGCTGTGAACTTGTTCCAGGTTTTTTACCTTGGTGCCTAATGTTTTGTAGACTGTTGTTTTTCCGGGAGTCTGTGTGTGTGGAGGCATCGTCTTGTGTATGTGGCCTTCCCAGTAACATCTTAAATCTCTCTCACATCTCTGGTTAGCGCAGTCTTACACACAGTGGAACTTATCCATTATTTGACTACAGTTGAATGCAGTAAAGTCTTATCTATTTATATTTACTTTAGCCTTGTTTTGCTCTCACCGCTATTAAGATGCATAATGCTGTATATAAAGGTTGTTAGACTTTTGTCAAAACTTTCTAGTAAGACTTTGCATTACAATGATTTATGTATATATTGTCAATATTGCTAGTGTTTGTTGATGACATGGATACATTGTTGTTGAGAACGATATTTTCTTGTGAAACTCAAATCATGGGGACAATGTCGGTTAATTAAAAATTGGTCTGATGATTATATACCATCGCTATGACAACAGGGGATATCGTGACTCAAAATGTCGCAGCTTTTCCGGTCGTTCCATTCCGCCTTTAATCTAAACAAATCGCGCTTTGAAACGGAAATCAGCTGATTCAGCGCATTAGATGTATAAATATGGATGGGGTATTAAAAATACGATCTTAATTACAAGGTAGCCTAAATTTTTACGGGTCTTTAAGTGAACCTTTACTATATTTGTGAGAAAAAAAAATTCATCAATATTGGCGATTGGGCAAGAAAATATTAATTTTTAACAACAGTAGTGGATATCAACAACAGTAGTTAATCAACAATGGTAGATAAAGTGGTGTTTATATTGATGATGTTCATATTATGCTGTATTGTAAAATAGCTATTTATCTTGCAATGTGATATTTTTAACGTGGTCTGTCTCAATGTCTTTGCTCTAGTGTGTTTGATTATGTGTACATTTAGTTACCATAGCAACCATGGGTAGTATACTAGGATTTACAATATTTACCTCCCTTGTTCTGAATAGTCTGCCATATTGGTAGGCAAATTTCCTTAAGTTTATAGGCAAAATAATGATAAATAATCTGATATATAAAGAAATAACGTTTTGTGATCATTTTAGCTACTTTAATGTCTCACAGACCAACACACCACTTGGCTTTTATGAATGCCTGGTACAACAGCTTTCAAGTAAATTTATGAGTGAACCCAGAGGGATTCGAACCCTTGACCCCAACGATATAAGATCATAACTTAAACATGTGGGAAGTCGGCTCAGAAAGTTGAAGAAAAAGTGGTTGTCACATGCAAATTCTCTCGTTTTTTTCTCCATTATCACATACTCGGGAATTACACCTAAGTGCTTATCAGTTTTGCCTATCAAAATGGCTGATGATTAAGAACAAGGGAGGTAACTATTGTAGATGTGGGAACTATTAATACCTGAGGTGCAAATGCAGAAATCTCTACATGTTTGCTGTTTAGTGCACTTTAACAGAATTTTCTCTTGCACGTTACTTTGTGAAGTTATTTAATTGGTCATCTTCTATTCTGTACGCCATTGATGTTCCATCTCTAGCTGTACTTTGCATTATATCCCATCATTACAGGGTTTGACACTAAGGCTAGGCCGAATCACATTACCTGGTTAAAAGCTCGTTCGGTCTAGTCATACCTGTGTCAGACCCTGCATTGTTTTATGTGAAATTTGCTTACCATAACGGAACTCAGATTTGATAGTGTTATTCAGTGTTGAAAAATATCAGATTTTACCCCAAAA
The DNA here is from genome assembly GCA_032209605.1 of Mactromeris polynyma. NCBI lineage: Eukaryota > Metazoa > Mollusca > Bivalvia > Venerida > Mactridae > Mactromeris > Mactromeris polynyma. Next base: position 8,908 of record JASFXZ010000084.1, read on the forward strand.
ATCTTGTTTTAATAAGTTTTAGGAGATGTTCCGTTTTTGCAGGATTTCTATTTTTGTTGGACAACTTAAAATGGTTCATCATCACAAAAGCCACTCAAGATGGTGATTTTATACAAATGTTGAAAAATCTCTTACTCGATAACAATATGAAAATGGTATTTTATATGTCTATATTACTCAAAATGCAGTTTATGCTATTAGATATGGGGATATTTTGTTCAAAATGAAAAAATCTGTAACTCCAATTTTTTATCAAGATATGAAAGTAATGTTCACATGACCATCTAAATTAAATGCAGTGCGTTATTTTATTAAGTTATTTTAATACAGCTTGTTGAATGCTTTGAGAGTTTGCCTCTTAAAATATGTGATAAGTTACTCAATATAAGAAATAACCAATGATGTTTTCTTTGTTATATGATGTAGGCCAAGACTCTATGAATTACCCTGTCAAGTAAGCTTATAGTGTCATTATTTGGTCTATTGATTTAACAAGGAATTTGATTGGTTGAGTTTTTGTGTGCAGCTCTATGATTGGTCAGGTGCTTGAAGAAATGCATTTATTTGATTGGTTGATTTTTGTCCTCAGCTCTATGATTGGTTAATTGATTTAAAAAATGTCACTTGATTGGTGGATTTCTGTCATGGACTCTATGATTGGTCAATTGTTTTGAAAAGTGTATTTTATCTGTTGATTAATGAGAATCGGGGTACTAATGTTTGGTCAGTTCAAGCGTTTTCTGATCAAATGCTTCTCCTACAAAAGTTTTGATGTTTTTCAATACCAAATCATTATCAAATCTGTGTTCATAATCTTCTACATTTCCAAACTATCATTTAACAATTTTCCATTTTCATCCTTATTCACAAACTTTCTGTGTTACATAGAATTCTATAAAATTGAAACTCTCTCGTGTTTCGAAATTGAAAATATTGCATGAAATGAAGGAATACATTTAGTGTTGTTGTAAATTTATCTGATTTTGATCGTATCATTGAACATATAACATTTCCCGACCTGACCCTTTCATTTCATGTCAGAGCGTTCTGTTAGTGTTCATTGTAAGTTTTATTGATTTTTTGAATGTCATACAGTTATGACCTTGAATGTCCGTCAAGGTCAAATGTTTGTTTGTGATATTTTGTGTTCAAATCAATCAATTCCTGCATGTTTTGACATTTGTAGAAAAATAAATTAGATGTTTTTTGGCATCATGGCTGAATGGTGAATGTACTTACTACTTAGTTTGTGGAATGTAATCGAGTGTGAAAAAATAACCAACCTCTGTTGTGTGCCCTTATTGGCCCTTTATTATCCCTAGAGAGACATCATATATTACCTTCACTCTGCAGTCAGAGAGAGTTTCATCTTAACACATCGACAATAACTCTTGTGAAACAAAAATTAATGCTCTATTTTTTTCGTGAGCTTAATTTTTAATTTTGCATCTTGAGTTTTGAATCCTATGTTCACTAAAATGTCGAGGGTTGTTGGCGAAATAAATATCTCTGTTTGTGAAAGTAAATACTGATAGACAAGTTTTGCCGACAGCCCTTGATATGATAAGCATACACGTTTTAACAGTTTTGGCACTGTACAACATAAATATCTGAAGTGTATCGAGTAAAGCAAAGAGTTACCTAACCTGAATAGCGAGTAAAACCAGGAGTTACATAACCTGAATAGCGAGTAAAACCAATGTGCTAAGCTAAAAGTTTATTGAAAATGCTGATTACTAAACTATCCATTCGACATGGTTTCTTGTTCCATTTTCTAAAATAATATACCATTGGGAAAGTTTACGATCTGACTTTTCCATACGTGTATAATTTCATGTATTTGATGTAACCTTAAACAATTGCAAAACCTTAACACCACGTATCAGCAATTTCGATACAATTTATATAAAGAGATAAGCAGTCAGTAATATTAACTGGCAAAAAATCGATAAAAATGGGGGGTTAGGAATGTAGAGCGTTTTGAAACTGTTAATTGGTGTATTGTGACATTTTTGGATTACTTCTGATGTTTTCATTTGTTACATGTGTAAATGAAACAATTTGTTCAAAATATGGTGTGTTCTTTTTTGCTCTCGTAAACTTCATTGGTTTTGCAACATGACAATATTTCAGTTATAATTTACTTAGTGGAAAACTGGATAACCTTGAAACACCATTAACTATTATCATTTCCAATCAATCTCAGTTGTCTCCCTTCGAGCTAATTGCCTCATTGATAAAACATCTAACACATCTCAGTTGTCTCCCTTTTATTGCTGACTGCTCCATTTGTAACACATCTCAGTTGTCTCCCTTTTATTGCTGACTGCTCCATTTGTAACACATCTCAGTTGTCTCACTTTGAGCTAATTGCCTCATTGATAATACATCTAACACATCTCAATTGTCTCCCTTTTATTGCTGACTGCTCCATCTGTAACACATCTCAGTTGTCTCCCTTTTATTGCTGACTGCTCCATTTGTAACACATCTCAGTTGTTTCCCTGTTATTGCCGACTGCTCCATTTGTAAAACATCTCAGTTGTCTCCCTTTTATTGCTGACTGCTCTATTTGTGATACATCTCAGTTGTCTCCCTTTTATTGATGACTGCTCTATTTGTGATACATCTCAGTTGTCTCCCTTTTATTGATGACTGCTCCATTTGTAAAACATCTCAGTTGTCTCTCTTTGATCGCGTTGTGTGAAGCATGTGTTGTGAGAAACTACTACATTATTTATTACTATTATGTTTTATATTTATATCCACAGTACAGTGAAACTTCTTGAAGTCATTTTCCTTAATACAGAATGTCTGAAACACTTGCCGTTTTCTGTATTCGGTTTTTACAATACGTTTCAATATGTAGTTAGTAATTTGAAATATAAAGTAACTATTGATTCATCAAACTTGGTGCATCTTGGTGTTGGGTTTAGAGCTGACATTTGAGATCAGTCTAAAAATTAAAGGCTTCTTAGCGCAGTCTTAAAATCAACCAATAGGAAGGCTGCATTCTCAGACTGGTCTCAAAACTCAAAGTACACATTAGGATCATGTGCAAATGAATTCTGACGGTTTTGAATGACAAAGAAAGGCAAACAAAATTAACTAGATTGCGTGTCTTGATCAACTCCGGCTTTAAATGATTTTACTGTACTCGTGTTTTTCGATAGTTTTCATAGTAAGGCATTATGGTGATTATATTTTATCTTACATCTTTGATATATTTAGTTAAAAATGTTGTGATATTTCATGCGTGGATCCAGCAATTTATGTCAGAGGGGGTTCAGCTCCTGGTAAGGACAGTGAATCTACGTCAGCCTTTGGAGTCCCTAAATTTTTTGCATTTTCATGTAATGCCATACGCAAATATTTGGCCAAAAATATTGTGACCCTTGAATTTGGGACCCCCTATTTTGCCAAAATCTCAAGGGGGATGTCCGAACCCCACATTCCCCCCTCCCTCTGGATCCACACGAGTGTTTCTGTGTTATTATGAAGACATTTTTCACTGCCATAATGTTGGCAGGTTTACTTTTTACTGTTGCTACATTTGCTGCTTGTATGAATATTCTGTAAACTAAACGCAAAATGTAAGATTACTTTTACATCGTGAGAAGTTCAGTGTCATATTTTGCGAAATTTCCCTGAAATAGTTCCACGTTTGAAGGTCATTTGTGACAAAGCATCATTATTATTCAAGCATGCATTTCTTTGATTTTTTGCTTCCATGTAGATTTTAACAGTACATGTATTGTTCTACTTAAAATGATCATTAAAAATCCACTTTCACATAATGAACATTTTAAGTTTATTAATTCTAATTGATACAAATGTACATTTTTTAATTATTCGTAATTAATAATCATTCTTATTTAGCAAAATTGAAATGTTTGTGTGTCATATTTGGTTAACTTTATGCTTTTTTCTGTCAAATATGTCCCCCCCCCAAAATTTAACGTACGTTTTGCAATAAACCTCTAGTCATAACATTTACTTTTTTGTCATCATGAATGATATTACTGACAGTATCTTAGAGGCTTGGGAAATATGGTCGCTGTCGTTATTTGAAGTTATATTTATGCATGAATTATTTCGTCTTAAACTTTTGTTTTAACGATTTCACAGAGTCACACTTACACGTTATTGTTAATGCAGTATGTATTAAACTTCAAAGAGAACGCTGATGTAATGTATTAATGTGTTTTTACCTTTACTCAAGGCCTTTACTGATGTATTAGACAGATTTTGCTTTGTTTTTTGTTTCTATTCATATACATGTTATGTTTTTATTTATTTAAGTATCAGACAATTCTAGTCATGTTTAAATGCTTTGTAATAAAGCTGTTTTTGTTCAAAAATAAAGTAAACATCATCTTCACCGCGTGTCTTGTATTTGGTTTTAATATTGGAGTTAAATATACAGTAAGACCTCGTTGATAAGTACACTACAATTGGTTTGTAAGAAAGTTGGTTTTAGTAGTTAAGTTGCCCAGGGATCTAATTCCCAAACATTATAAGAATGAATCTTGGACTTAGACTTTAAAATGTTTATTGTTCTATTTACTCTGATGTTGTAATAGCGAAAGTTTAGAGTGCGTTACAACAATAATTCAGACAGAAAACGAAAAGTTGGTAAATTTAAATACAAATTAAAAGTCTATGTCTGAGTTTCAGTTTAAAAATGTTTGTGAATAAGGCCTTGGGTTATTGAGCTAGAACATATCCCCTTGACGGTGCCAATTCAAAAACCTGGAACTGCAAAATGACAACTTTTCAATAGTGTAATTTATTGCATGTAATAACAATTAATCAGACAAAATTTCATTCATTTTTATTTTATAAAAAAAATATACATTTAAATACAAATTTAAAGTCTTAAGTCTGTGTTTCAGTCTTAAAATGTTTGTAAATAAGGTCCCAGGTTAGGTTATTGAGTTAGATCTATCCCCTTGACGGTGCCAATCCAAATACCTGGAACTTCAAAATGGCAACTTTTCAATAGTGTACTTATTGCATGTAATACAAAAACAATACAATTGAGTCTGTGTTTCAGTCTTAAAATGTTTGTAAATAAGGTCCCAGGTTAGGTCATTGAGTTAGAACTATCCCCTTGACGGTGCCAATCCAAATACCTGGAACTGCAAAATGAAAATGGCAACTTTTCAATAGTGTACTTTATTGCATGTAATACAAAAACAATACAATTACGGTAAATGTTATTAAATAATTTACTCATATAATGGGACCATTTGACAATGAACACAAACAATAGTTGACAGTAACACAATAGTTGAACAGAGATTCACAATAAATCAATGACTAATCATTTCTACATGGTAAAATTACACATTATATACATCTACAGGGTGTTACAAAAGTTCATTCACAAAGTTTGAAATTCAATAATTTTCTTAATACTCTTACCATATATGTCACTATGGACCAATAATTTTCTTAATACTCTTACCATATATGTCGCTATGGACCAATAATTTTCTTAATACTCTTACCATATATGTCACTATGGACCAATAATTTTCGTCTGTGTGAGAATTCTTAATAAAAGAGATATTCATGATAGAAGCAGTATCTTTAATGATGGGAAAAATAAGCAAGAAGACACAGATTTATTCTCATTTTATCTAAAGTTCAAACTTTCGTGAACAAACTTTTAACACTATATATATACAACTACTGTATAGCAATTCTAAATCGTGTTCTTAGGTATTCAAAAATAGTGTTCTAAATGAGAACAGGCACATTCTATACGGACCTGGATGTTTTATGTCTTTTTACAAAAAACAATGATAAATTTGGCTGTCGTCTTTAATCCTGATATTGATGTATCGACGATATTTTACGAGCCAATGTAACACTATTTTCCAGGGTTCAGTGCAAGACTATTCTAACTCCTATATAAATACATAGGAATAAGTATAGTCTTGCACTGAACCCTTGAAAAGTATCTATACAATTAAAGGCAAACTGTATATAAAATGGCACAAAACATATTACTTCTTGAAAGAAACTGACAAATATATTCAAAACCATTTTTTCACATTGTTTAAATTTGTGTCATTACTGTGGGCTATATAGATACAACGCTACGGAACTTCCATGGCTGAAAAAAAACAGAATTCTTTATGTACAATTAGTCCATACATCTTCAATATTTTTAATTTAATTCAAAATTTCCAATTGATGACGGCCCTAATGGTAAGTGAATATATTTTGTAAAAATATCCAAAATTATATAATTTCGAAAATATATATAAAATGACTATTGACAGCTACATGAATGATCTTGAGTTGTTTCCGACGAACTTCATAACCAACTACGGTGACTTATATGAGAGAAACTAATCTGGGCCCTCACAAGACTTCATAAGTTGAAGGTCAAAAATGACCCTTGCTGATAAAATTTCATAGATCCAATAACACTTCCTATAAATTTCAATGTACATTTGACACATTGGGTAAATTTTTTAAGAGTCATAAATTCAATTTTGCAAATTTCAAAAGTTAAATGACTGCACTGAATATTCAAAATGAAAGACTATATAAGGTTTAAACAATTTCTATTATGGTGGCAGAGAAGGGACATGCTAGATATTATGTTGTTTCACATGTTTACGAAGTTTTGACTACTGAAAAATGTATGTGTGTATGTAAACGTTACATTTTCCCAGACACAATTGTCATACTTCTGTGAGATTTCATAGATAATTTTGGATACCACATCTCTGACAAGTTATGACAAAATTAGGCTATTTGTGAGAAAAAGTGAAAAAACGCCAAATTATGAATGATAGCTGTAATAATGTTTCATATTATAGTGACGATACATAATAATATATATTTATTTACTGCACTGCAGTAAAAACTGGATGAGTTAATGACCAGTGCGTTCTGAACACAAGAGATTGATGCAAGTTCTTTTCCTATATCCCGTCTAGAGTTGTCTCCCTTTTATAAGGGAAAGAACTTGTGATAATCTCATGTGGTTCCAAATCAGCAACTAACTTACGACAAAATCACTACATTGCAAGCACGATGATGAAATGGGCCCTAAATTTGAAAATAAAGTTTTAATGCGTTTCAATGTGACAATATAATTGGTTTCCGAGTATTTTATTATTCGGGTAAAAACTAAATTTTCAAATTAAAAAAAAAAAAATCATGAATAAATGACGTTACAATAACAAGACATGAACAATGAATGTAAGAAATATAATCACTAACATTATATAACAATTACATGAGGGTCGACTAACAATATAATAAAATAACATGAGGGTTGTCTTATAACAAAATAACATGAGGGTTGTGTTATAATAAAATAAAATAACGGCTGTCTTATAATTAAAAACATGAGGGTTGTCTTATAATTAAAAACATGAGGGTTGTCTTGACAGTATACCAGTATTCAAAACAGTATCATTTAACAGTAAAAGACATCAATAATAAAATAAAACTATGAAGGTCGTCTTACAGTAAATCAGACCATGAGGGTCGTCCATCAATTAAGAAAATCATGAGGGTCAAGATTGCTCAGAAATTGTTTAGCGCACATGAAGGGGATCGAGCCCGTGACCCTAACAACAGCAGGACCCAGCATCCAAACAAGTTCACTAAAAAAATCCAAATTCAATTTGAATGGTGTTGTCCAAAGTCAGACCCATACACCAAGTGGTCTGTCTGTCTACGAGAAAAATAAGCAGAATTATACTATCAAAGATCTTACAATTTTTTGTTTATATATTATGCAACGAACATATAGCACTATGCACAAATAACATGTTAAAACTACAAAAGCCTTTTGGTGACATTCGGTTTCAAGAATGCTCAATTAAAAAATTCACTATTTCAACATTTCAACTTCATGAATTCACAATCTGAACTTCACAATTTGAATTTCATGAATTCATGATTTCAACTTACTGAATTCATGATTTCAACTTCACGAATTCATGATTTCAACTTCACGAATTCATGATTTCAACTAGAAGCTGAAATGTCACCGCCAGGCTTTGGTATAAAACAGACGTTTTACTTCTTTATTCTTTGGCAAAATGGATGATTTTAAATACGACAACACAAAAGCACCAGTAGCTTAAGTACCGAATCAGTAAATACAATCAATTATTGCAAGGTTGATTATGATGACATAAACATAATATTTTTACTGAAATCGGCAGCCACCATTTTCTTTTATCTCGCACTATTTTAGTGCAATACGTCAATCTCTCCACCACTCCCACCCTTAAAATTCAGGTAATGTCCAAAAATAACAGCATGGTATCTGAGTATTAAATTTTTTCATCGAGAAAAACATGGAGGCTACGCCATGACGCAGATGAGGGCTTTTCCCTCGACGACTTCTTCCTCGACTTTTCTACATGTAGTGGCCCTCTCCGCTCCGACAGACAGTACCGAACACCCAAACACGAGGATAACCGCCACTATAGAAAGGTAAAACGACCAACCTGAAATAAAATCATAATCGTTTTAATAGAGCAATTAATTACATAAGTGTTGCAGTCACATACTGCTGTAATTGGTGATTTTATGCTTTAGGCCAAAATAAAAAATTGTTTGGTTAGGGTTACATCTGTTCCAAAAACAGGTAGGGTAGGTAGGAATCTTTTATTTTTTATTTTTTTATTAGGTTTTTTGTTGGAACGTTATTATTGTAAGCGCTTTATTCAATTCTTAGAGTAAAAAGCGTCTGCAGTATATGAACCGGCACCTGCCGATATTAACGAAAAGAAGCACAACAAGCAAAAAGAGGTGCAAAGAACAAAAACTTTTTTTTTTTAACCGACTGACTTTAAAAATGGTACGGTCGGCGCCTATTTCGTAGGTAGGGTCAGTTACCCGAACCTAAAGTATTATTTGTTTATCAGTTTTCCTGGAATTGATTAAGACTAATGACAGTAGCCAAATGTACAAGTGAGATCGAGAGGCAAACTACACAGGCTTGAGGAAGTTGTAAGGTGCTCCGTATATTTTCCAGAAAAAATCTTTCACGAAAGCGAAATATTTACATATCATTGCAAGAGACAGATCTGTTACAAAGGAGGTAGTCCTGTTGCCAAGATGATAGCTCGGTGTTAACAGTTAAGAAATAAAGTAATGTTTTGAGGAACACGAACAATCGGTCAATGGCTATACCGGGATTCGAACTCGTGTCTACGGATTGCCGGTCCATTATGCTACCCACTACACCACAGCGACCTTACGCCATTTTCATGTAAATTTTACTTTTATATAGTTGATTAAGGTTAACTACACTTTGGACGAAGTACAGTGCGAATTTTTACATCTGCCTCACAGCACTTAACAACAGCTGTAGTAATATTGAAATAATGTCATGTTGTGAGGAAGAAGTCACGCCACAGCAGTTTGCAATATGGCCTCTCAAAAAGCTAACCTTGTACTTTCCCTGGCTTGTCTTTGTGAGATTACATGTATTAGTGAATATCTTAGATTTGAGCAGAGTGTGGGTTATAATTCTAGGGCCAGGAACTTTGATATACTTACCTAAGGAGCATTGGTCATAACTGTATATAGATGATTCATCTCCGCAGTAAGATTTCACTTTTTCCGACGACCAGCCAACAGGATAAACCAACAAACCAATTACGCAGAATAATCCTGAAAATTAAAGTATACACACATGTATTTCAGGCCTAAACAATCATGCCTTGTATAGTAACAGTATAATATAGTAAACAGGAGATTGTCATGAATTCCCTCCCTTTATCTGGCATATACTATAGAAGGGGAGAGAACTTGTAACCATCATTCTGTGGTTAATAGATAGTGATTTAAAAACATATACTAGTATACATATACCATAGAAGGGATAAAGGGAGATAACTCATGACAATCTCTGGTGCATATACTATAGAAGGGGAGAGAACTTGTGTCCATCATTCTGCGGTTAATAGTGATTTAAAAACATATACTAGTACATGTATACATATACCATAGAAGGGATAAAGGGAGATAACTCATGACAATCTCTGGTGCATATACTATAGAAGGGGAGAGAACTTGGATAGTGATTTAAAAACATATACTAGTATACATATACCATAGAAGGGATAAAGGGAGATAACTCATGACAATCTCTGGTGCATATACTATAGAAGGGGAGAGAACTTGTGACAATCTCCTGTGCTAACTAACCCAGCTGTTTCAGCACGTAACAGTCAACGGGCATACCTTCAAGACCAACGTAAGGAATCTAAGCGCATAATAAATTAAATAGAAAGTGATTGAAGGTTTGGCGCCAAACTGTTAGAACTCAGCTTACAGGAAGAGAACCCAATAGTTACAATCATGTTTCACCAAACCCTGGAAGCAGACGTTGATTTCTGTCAAAGTCATTTAGCTTGTGCTGGTCAATAGAGCTTTTCAATATCTTCATTGGATAATTTCTATTTAATAATGTGCCAACCAAACTCACAGCAGATACATTCAGTGTATTTAAGAGACCTTTTAACATCATTGGCTTCAGAGCAGAAGGTTTATTGCAGGATAGTTAAGCTTCTACAAAAAGTAACTTGTCAAAGTATTTATTCCTCAAAAGACAGAACAACAATAAATTACAAACACAACTAGGAATTGTTGTTGTTAATAGACTATAAAGATGGATCAAGTACTACTGAAACTACTAGTGAGTAATTTAGATTCTCCTGGCAAGAGAATCATTATCTGTCTCTGAATTTATCAACTCTTCAAATGGAGGCAAAAACGGTACAAAGTGCTTCTATAAATAGAACAGTCTTTCATCAAACAAGTCAAAGTTTCTGAACAGAAGATTTCCATATCTTTCATATTTTAAAAAATTATACAAAAAACACCACAATGCAAAACTGAATCTTATCATTTTACAGCTGATAAATCATCAAACTACAAAGTTGTGTGACTCATTGTTTTCCTGTTAGGCTGATCTGCTATTAACTTTCTGCAGTCAAGGGCGTAGATTCCTATATGCCGTGAAGGCCTTGGCCTACGCTTAGTTTTGAAAACTTGGCCAAAACTATATGATATATAAATCTTAAGAAATTGAATGTGTGTTTTTGATGTTATTACCGGAATGAAATATACGCCATAACCCATTTCTGACGATCTAGCTACAAAATATTTCCGGGGGACTATGCCTACACATCTATTTCAGCTAGGCTACGCCCCTGTCAGTCAATATATAGTGGTACGCTTAAGACATATCGTGACAACCATTCCAAGCTATATATAGATAAGTTACCTGCAATACTTTGGATGAATCCGGACACGCCAAATATACTTTTTCCGCACATAGATTGAACACAAATACTCATAACTGAAGCTCCCATCGTAAACACCATCAGAATTCCTCCGATACAGAAAAACACAAACGAGGCTTTCCAGGCGTCGGGAAACTCGGCATTGGGCATACCAAAGTCCGACACAAACGTCGCACAATTTTCCTTTCTTAATATGTTTCGAAATTTATGAAGCCGTGTGCATCTATTTATAATTCCAATTGTAGGTCGAAACATATTAGCTTGTCCATCGGATAACGTATTGTTATCTAGGTCTTTCAATGTGACAAGTCCAGGTTTGCGCTCATAGCCTATCAACCATTGTGGTGACATCACTGACGCTATCAGAATCTGGGTCGTCGCTATGGTGAGTAAGGTCCATAGTAACGACCGACACGTTATGATTACTTGGCACATGCTGTTTTATCTGAAATACATGTAAAAATAACCTGTAAAAAACACTCAAAATCCCGTTGTTGGTCCAGTTTCGGACATTGTATTATATACACTGTCATCCAAAAATTTCTTTACACTTGAATGTTTTGAATTTCATTACTTTTTATGCAGAATTTCAAATAAGACATGTATGACCATGAAGTAAAATTATACTTCCACTTCTGTGATGGATAGTTAAGAATGAAAAATGTGCACATCAGTCAGCAGCAGTATCAATCAGCCTGCATCCGAAACCAACATTTATGTGTGTAAATGATCTGGCACAGAAAATAAGATAATTTGTTTCGGTACAAATTTCTAAATACTTCTACAGAAAATTATTGCTGTGTCAAAAAGCATTTTCAATTTATTGCATGTGACACAAATATGAAAATACATTAACTGCAATGGGAATTGTTGAAATGTACAGGAACTTTTGGAGGGCAGTGTATTTAATGTAGTTAAACGAAGTCGAGGAACACACTAGTAAAAAAACATTTGGCAACTAGGTCTCAGAATGACGCCTTGTTATTGGTCAATTGGTTAAGACTTGGATCCAAACCGACCAATCAGAGGTCTGAGTTTTTTAAATCGACCAATCAGAGGTCTGAGTTTTTTAAACCGACCAATCAGAGGTCTGAGTATTTTAAACCGACCAATCAGAGGTCTGAGTTTTTTAAACCAACCAATCAGAGGTCTGAGTTTAGAGACAGGTCTCCAAATCTCAGGGTACCCATGACCTATGATCAGATGATCTCTTAAAAACTTCATTTAAATAATACCTTGATCATAATTAAGACCCCTCATTATCAAGACCAGACTTTTATGTATCAATTTTTATTTTCAAGGTTTGAATAAAACTATATTTAATCTTAACCCTAATCCTGAAAAGTAACTCTTTGTGAACACGGCGGCCCGGGCCTGAGGGTAACGCTACGGGGACCATATACCAGGATTACCCAATTCTAACCAAGCTAATAATGGAAATATAACAAAAACTCTATGGCAGGATAAAAAAAAATCCACAAAAATAGAATCATCTATCACAACAAAGCATTACTGAGAATTTCATTATTGGTTACCGTGACAACTTAACAACCTCAGGAAATAATGTAAAACCTGTCGCCATGCCAATATTTTTTCAATAAAAATCAACTGAATGTTCAAGTGCAGATTTACATATCGGTTGCCATGGCAATAGATTGAGCATAAATTCTTGGATTTCAACAAATATTGATATCTAATCATGGATGATTCCTGTATTTTATAAACTGTGTTAATATTTCATATAAAACTACACAAAAACAAGCAGACAGTTATTTCGTACAATGCTGTTTTATGAATGCTGAATACACTAGTAACCTGCGAGCCATTTTAAAAACAAAATTCAGAAAAACAAAAAAAAGTTCCATCAACTTAATTAGGCAGTCGTTTGATGTGATAACCAATGAATCCATTAGTCATGGTCTTATTTAGACCTCATCCTTACAAACTGAGACAGATCTATATATGTTTTTCGTTGTAAGCAAGTCAACATAATTCATGGGTAAACATATTCTTAACCAAACTTGCTAATTGGACTGAAAACTACTCGCAGCTCAAAGATTTCCCCGATTTCCAGACGATTTATTCCATAGATCTAACAAACTATGGCTGAAAGTGCAATGTCCCGTATAATTCTCTATTCTGTATTAAATATACAACACGTTATACTGTAAGTCAATGGTGCTTAAAGTTGATGTTTTATTTTTTGATATTTTCTGCTTCACAGGCTCTCCCAGAAGTATGTACCAACAAACTAGGAGAAATCTAGGAATGAAAGTCACAGAAAACTAGGAAAAAATAGGAAATCAAGAATATAAAGTAGAAACTATTTGTTCCCACAGTCACTTTCTGGTATCACTGAAGCAAAGGGCAACATTTTCAGTCATCAGTTGAGAAGATTGGACTATGCACCAGTGATACCAGACCACCAGACTTTCAGCAAACGAGGAAGTCAACTTAAAATCCTCTTGTCTTCTTCTGCAAAAAAATCTCCAAAAACCACATTAAAAAACTTCTATACTTTCTCCAATATTCTACTCTGCTGATGAAAAAGTAGGAATACCCAGAGTTTTTTAAGAAACTGGGACAAAATAGAAGCACTTTAAAAAACTACGGAAAATCAGGAAAACTAGGGAAAATCAGGAAACTAGGGAAAAAATCAGGAAAACTAGGAAAAATCAGGAAAAACTATGGGAAATCAGGAAACTTGGAAAAATCAGGAAAAACTATGGAAAATCAGGAAAACTATGAAAAATCAGGAAACTAGAAAAAAATCAGGAAAACTAGGAAAAATCAGGAAAAGTAGGAAAAATCAGGAAAAACTATGGAAAATCAGGAAAAGTAGGAAAAATCAGGAAAAACTATGGAAAATCAGGAAAACTAGGAAAAATCAGGAAACTAGGAAAAATCAGGAAAACTAGGAATGCTGGAGCGCCTGCCTTTATATCTGAGAATAAGCTTATACCTATGAAAATTTTACATAAAAACTCTCAATTACGTACAATCTAGTAAAACACCAGAACAAGCCATTATATACGAGATCTACACCCTATTTCCATAGAAATTAAGATTATACAGCAATACAATTTTCATCCAATATTTTCTTAGTTTTCAAGTAAATACTATAACTTAACAAGTGTCCGTAAATACTAACAACACATACCTGTATGCTAATTAATAAAATCCCCAAAAATAACCGCACCGCAATTAAACTGCCAAGTTCTCAAAACATGTTTCGCTCACAAAAATGCAATGAATATTATAAAAATAGATCATATAATACGCCTAACAGTAATATTCGTACATCACAGACCCTCTAACTACACCGATTACGTGTGTTTTTCTCAAGAAAATATTTTCTCCAGGAAAATAATGCTTTACCCAGAATGCAACAGAGAATAGATAAAACTGTTTATAATCGGCAGCATCGGTGCCAAAGAATGAATCATACAAAATCAATGAATAAAGACATGCCGACTCAATATTCCACTCCGAAAAACACCAATAGAAACAAACGCAAACACAACTCTGTGACAGACTGGAAAATAGTTTGCCCCATAAATCATTGTGAGTGCTGAGAAATTTCCCTCGTGAAATATTTTCCGAGCAACATGCTGATATCATCTTAATGTCTGTAGTAGATTTGATGATTAAAAATTAAAAAAAAAAAAATAAGTCGTAAAACATATTTGTTCATTTCCACAAACCCTACACACCCTATCTCTTTCCACATCCCCAAACTGTATTGTTTGATCTGAAAATATTTCCCAGGGTGGACATTATTCAATTTAATTCTATTCCTTGTTAAAACATAAAATAAGTTGATTAGACATTATACATGTAGTTCATAGACAGTCAGAATAGCAACATTGGAGCAAAAATGAACATTTTAGTATTTTAAAGTCTAAGTCTGAGTTTCAGTATTAAAATGTTTGTGAATAAGGTCCCTGATTTGAAGTATAGAGTGTTTTCATACTAAATTATACGTCCCCTGAGTAGACATGTACCTAAACTTCATTAGGGGATTGAAAACCCTGGAACGGAGGATATATTAATGTACAATGGTGTTCTACGCAACAAATCAACAACTTTGTGAATTTGCAGGCAATATATTACCACTGTAATATATTTCTAAGCACTGTAGATTTACGTAAGTACCAACCTGTTGTTAAACAAAGTCTGTTTCTTAGAAAACGGAGCAAAATTCCTGACAATTTATAACCAGGAACAAAATGTTCATGTTGAGAGTGGCGGGGGGGGGGGGGGGATAACTACCTGTATTTATTCTATAAAGCTACATTGCCACAGAATCATAGAATTCCAGGGCAGGGCAGACATTCAAAAACCATGGGTCAGTGCAAATGAAATAGTTTCCATGGCAACCACATAAGACTGCAGAAATGAAACAATCTCGTTAGGAACAGAACAATACATCCCCCCAGAGAGATTCCATTCGCAAATTAACCAAAGAAAAATGTGTTCAAGATTTAGATATCTCTATTTTATCACAAATTGTGTGTGAACAAGAGATAAGAACACTCGCACAGGGGTGTGGATGTTTCCAGCAGCACGATAAACATACCAGAAAATACCGTAGCCAATAACTCTAATTATGTTCTAATTATCACGCTTTTCCACGATTTCAATCGTAAAAACCAGGAAATCTCAGGTTCACTGTTGAAATTTTAATCCGAATATCAATTCACACATTGAAGTCACAGATTTGTCAGCACTTTGATAATTCCACATCCACCGTATATTTCTATCACCACTCACACAGTCAGCCTGGACTTTCAACAAGAAGTGAGATCTTCACAAATCAACCACTTATCACTGAGTGTTTATTTGCAGAGCTAAATAATCTGATAAGACATTGCTTGGTTTTCATTAGCTTCCAACAGAGTTTATCAGGGCCATAAGGGTCATTAGGGAGTCAGAGAAAACAGCAGTAGACTGGCCCTTAAATAAAGCCCAATTTATTCCGAGAATTTAGTGCTTTAATTTTACACCCTTATATTAAATATCAATCTCAAGACAACAGCCAAAAAGATGGTCATCAGGATACGATTTCCTAAAGATCGAATTAACGAGGTCAAACTGTATTATTTCCCTCAATGAAGGCACTAATTGGTTGTGAGATCAGGCTCGTAGCTACAAGTATGCAAAATAGGTATTGCATACACATGGTTCTCAAAAATGGCCAAACAAGTCTAAAAATTCAATAATAAATTTCTTCAATGTATAACGCTTCAAAACTGACACGTGAAAATGCACCAAGAATGCACCACAAACATCATGTTTTCCACGGGAGCACACCCGTTAGATTGCTTGCGTACACATAACCTGCCACCTCCAGCCTTGCATTCAGTTTCGGCTACCAGTCGCGAACATTATGAAACTGTTTTGTTTTGTATCCCTGACCCACCATATCACATTCACTGCACACAGGGAACCAAACAGCAAACGTTACCAAACGTTAGCCGCTAACACTTTAACTGAACGCAGGACAGGCTACACCCCTGCAGATAATAAGTTCATCCAGGATGTAGAGTATGTGAACATGACAGATATCTTATCTTATCATGCAACATTATGAAATCATATCTCCATCATATTACATCAGTAAGCTCCCAAGGTGGTCAATTAATGGTGTAATTATATGTCTAGAATAATCCGAGCATCATTATAGATTACAGGATACATCTTAAAGGCTGTAAATACACACTAACTGGTCAGTGTGGTCAAAATAAGGCCCATATTTATAAAAAAAATGGCTCATAAACTTGTTTGCCTCATTGCATCGTCAGCCTGACCCTGAATACTGGTTCCTGCTTGCAAATAGTGACATCACATGTTGCGTTTTCTTGACATGACATCACCTACAGAAGACGTTTTAAATCCCACAGCAGCGCTCATATGGCTTTATGTATGTTTTTTGCATATGTTTTTGCATCAATTATTGAATTTACAGAAATGCAAAAAATCATGAAACGCATTTCCGTTGAAATGTTGTATGTACGTAAAACATACGAAAATCTTTGTCTTATGCAAGCTTAAATTTGTAAGTAAAACGGTACTCCAGTATCACATTGTAGTCTGCTGTGAAACGTGACGTGTGATTTCACAAAATTATAAAATACAAATATGGAAACAACATCTCCAAACACGGCATTTTAAATGATTCATATACAAAGTTATAAAGAATTTTGACAGCTCAAATATACAACATTCAGCAACCATCAAAACCAAGAAAACTTACTTACAGATCAATGTCCAATTAAATACGTTGTTATAGATATATGTTAGTCCAACAACAATATTACATCTCAGTAAACAGGGAAAATTACACCTTTTCACCACAAAAATACGAATATAATGTTCCATACACAGCAAATATTGAATGAAACAAAGCTAATCAGAATTTATCATTCATTTAATCTCTCTTCTGAGCCTCATTTACATATATTGCCGTAAAACGATTATTTTTGTAAGTAACAAATTTTATAGATTGTTCGCAGTGAGTTTAAACAAGTTATATCTAGAAAAAAGATGGTCGGCGCAATTTGAAGGTTAAGATTTGTTGTTTGTTGTGCAACATAAGAAAATGTTGAGATCTTACAATTGCTGGTCACTCCAGGGGGGGGGGGGGGGGGGGGTGGGGGACAAAATATCAGGAATTCAGCAAAAATCATATTTAACTATAAATTATTGGAATTTGGTATAGCTTCAATGTAAGTAACCCATGGTAATTTGACATTTCAATTTTTAGAAGCATGTATAAGTATATATGCAATATATAGTATTTGTTGATAATAGAATAAAATGATTTTATGGTTTTAATTTTGTAAAACATGCTAAATCCAGAGTTTAAAACTGTTCTCAAAAAAAATCATGTAATATCCTTTTCACAGTTTGTCTACACTGTAACACAACAACATGGCTTGCGGCTCCACATAGTGTGTAAGTACTTACTTTGTACTCGTGAATATTGCGTACATATCCGTAAAAATAATACACCTTGTACAAACATACAGTTATAACCACAAAACAATATTATTTTGTTGTTTACAAATAGCTTACTGCCAACAATTAATGAGTGCAAGGTAAGTAAATAACCACATGACACAAATACTAGAAAGTGGAAAATTGATGAAAAAAGTCGCCAACAAATTGTAATGATCTTACAGTACTAAAGTATAATTCAACACTGAGGAAATAAGGTACTCCATATAGCAGGGCAGTCACATCAGGTATCCTGGATTAAAAGTATCAAATACCTGCAGCTGTCATTGATACAATCATTAAATAAAAAAAAATTCTGTCCATCGATTTTCGATACACTCTTAAAGATATCGATATTTTGGCGGGGGGGGGGGAAATACAGGAGAATGGGTACAGCCTAAAAATGTGGAAAAATAGTGTAATTTCGCTTTGTAGTCGACTGCTTGCAAATGTTGGCAATGTAATATAATACTGTAAAGTTAAAAATAAAATACTTAATTACTTCAATGGTATCTAAAAATGTTATCAAAACATGCAAGTTGAACATTTAAATGTCGAGGGCATACACACATACAGAAATATAGTCTATCAGTGTGATTTCAAAGATAATAATTATATTGTCCATGTTTGTCTTTCAAATAAATCAATATCATTAATATGCAAAAATCTGAATCAACAACAGCCTGGTTATTTGTGTACCAATAAAATATTAATTCAGGGGTGTAGCCAGAGCTGGTAGAATGTGTATGCAAACAATCTAGGGGGGTCTAAGGCATAATACCCGGGGGGGGGGGGGGGGGGAATATTTTCTAGAACATTCGTGGTGCAATCTGGTAACATTTTCACAAGCAATTAAGAAAATTCTGAAGCGTTATAAATTCAGAAAATGTAAATACAAAACTGCATAGGCTAAACTATTCCACATTGTTCTATTTTTGATAATCATGTGTACCTAACACTGTATTTTGCGTACATGTAGCTACGCGCCTGTAATTTACCACGATACAACAGCACTCACGTCTGAATTCCGAGAATGTGAAGTTTTATATCAGACGTACAAAAAACGCCGGAGCATGAAGCCAGTCTAATAATGTCAGCAAATAATATTCACACAAAATAATATTAAGGCAATTACATGTGTGGAAGGCCCTTTGAACTACAGACTATTCAGATGAAATAAAAACTTCAGCCTACACAGAAAGTTGGCCACATGGTGTTTTATAAGAGCTTATAAAATATTGTGATCCTACCATGAACAAAGAAAAAAAAAACGAATAACATAATTCATGATAAATCATTAATCATAAACTAAGGCCCTTTAATGTTATATAAATTGAAATATGACAAAAAGATATTGTGATGTTTGAGTTTGACTTGTACTATGGAAGCCTGTTAGTGCCACTGATAAACAAACAAACAGTTAAATGTTGTCCCTTTTCTCTAAATTTCCTCTCTCAATTAATTAAAATAATTTATTATATTGTCTATTAAAACTAGTAATTATGCATTTTGTTACGGGTAATTATCTTTTAAGCTTATTAATCCCCTTTCCGCGTTTGTATGCCAAATTCTGAACGTCAATATAAACGCCTTTTTGGCATAATTACAAGATTTAAATATCTATTTGTTTTTCAGTGGCCGTAATAGGATTTAGTTTTTATACAGTAACTGATATACATTGCATACTAAATAGTATTTGAGGTCTTTACAGAAGTCAATCAACTTTACCACAGTCTCTGCCTTTTTTACCAGAATTAACTCGTTTTTCTTTGCAAACTATGTTTAACTTTCTCCCCCCCCCCCCGCATGATTCTGATGTTGAGGACTTAAAAAAATATATTATGTGTTTCTGAGACTTTTGAGATTGCAATAAAATCTCATTAAAAATATCACCATAAGGACTGTTGAAAAATGGTCTGCTTATTGAGAAGGTCTTAAATACTCGGGTTAAATAAAGAGTGAAACAGTGAAAATGGACTTGAAATTTGTGTTCTTAATTTTAAGGTGCATGGCCTCATTATTGAGGTGGTCTTTAAGTGAGGTTTTGTTGTAGACTACTCAAGCAAATTTAAAAAAAAAATATCAAGTCAACGTTTTTTCACCACTTTGAGAATGGGTCCAGATCGCATGTGATTGGGAAAATTAGCATCGCAACTGTCTAAATTGGGAAAAGATTGAGGTGAACAAAAATATTGAACAATTTTAGTTAAGTAATCTCCATGAGATTTTGATAATACGTTTCAAAGGTCTTACCTATCAATATTCAATGCTGAATGTCCATTTTAAGCCTTCACCGGTTTTGAGAAATTTTAAGGTTTAAATTGGAAAAAAACACGCTATTGGGAATAGTTCCCTTTACCAGAACCAACAATAAGCAAAAACCTTTATAACTTGCGAAAATACCCACTTCTATATCAGTTTGCTTGTAAGAGACTTCAATTAACATTCATTAAGACTATTGTTCTCAAAGTTTGGTCTAACAGAAGTATTAATTACATACCAAGAATGCAAGAAGTTTTCACAATAACATATAAGGAAAGTTTTGCAGGCATTGCTTCAAGCAACTTTCTGTATTTTTCCTGAAGTCAATACAGGAATAATTCTTTCACACAACAACCTCTCCAAATCAGCCCTCATAATCAACAGTCTCTCAACAACAGTGTCAGTGTTTCTGGTGTAAAGAATTTACAATCAATTTAACCTCTCAAGGGCAACAACATCTCAACAACAACAGCCAAGATTATCAACACCCAAACTGATGTTGTATGACAGAGTGATGCAAATGAATATAATTTTAATAAACTTTTGATTTTAAGTATTATTTTATTAACATAGAAGTTTAGAGTTCTATATAAATAAGATTGATAGTGTCTGCCATCTAGAGTTAAGTATCTATATCATGGAAGCATACTAATTAAATAGATATTGTCTGATAAGCAATTAGGAACACTATGGTCAATACATACCTACATAGTCCATCCATATAATATTCTGTCTGTCCAGTCAATGTTAAGTTAACTTCAAAGTAATGTCAATTAGGTGTGAGAAACCTTTAATGTATAATATTGTAGGCATAACAGACACAGTTTTGATAATCCTTTAACAATTATGATAGACATTAGATGAAAGTAAGATAGATAACTTTGATTGGGTGTGAGAGTGAGGCTTGAATGTATGTGGGTGTGGCTAGAATTTGGAGGGAAGTTTGAGGTGTAGGAGATAAAAAAGTTTTAAGTTTTAATTTGGGTTTGTAAGTTGAAAGGTTGAAAAGAGAGTCTAAGTTTTGGTTTAAATAGGTGTTTGATAATAGTCTTTGTATAATTCTTAATGTTTGTGTCAAATTTCATTGAAATCCATTGAATCCCTTAAAGATTTAAAGCTGAGAAATGAAGCAGTTTAATTGGACAGACAATTTAACATACTAACTAACATAAAGCACAATACCACATGACTTTGCAAGAGGGGGTTAGGTGGCGGGGCCGGCATGACCCTGCATGGGGATAGGAGGGCTGAGGTCAATTACTGCATCATAATTCATTGGCAATGCAAATATACCACTTCTTTAGTTAGAACTTATTTACTTCACATCAGCTTATACTACATGTAATCACTCTCAATGACTGCTCCCTGGGTACCTTACTACCCAGTATACACCCTTAATACAAGAGTTGTGAAGGTCAATCTCATGCTAAGGTAGGATTCAAACTCACGACCTTGGGATCAGGGGTCTAGGGTTCCGCCCTTCCACCGCTATTCCTCCCTCACTGCTTAATTACATTTCACACCGAAATGAAACAATGTTTATTTCACCGATTCTTTTCAAACAAGATTTTTTGTATAATATGCATTCAATATCTTTCAACATAACATTGGCATCAAAGTCCCTAGACTGAGCGTGAAATATCAATATTTATCTGTTATCCCTTCCCGGCTTCTAATAAAGTCCTATTGTAATCTATCCTACATAAAGCTATCAGAAGATGAAAGGTGAGTTTTCAGAAAATATCACAGCTGTTGTTCTAGAAATAATTGCCAGGTACACAGAGTTACCTTGAACTTCCAAATTCCATTCAGAAAATGATGGCATCTTGAACGATTATGCAACATGTATACACTAAGCATAGGTAGCATTTAGAAGATAACTTTTCTGGTAATATCACATAGTGATTTCATTAATTAACACCTTACCCCTAATTAACACCTTACCTCATTAAGTATATGTACATAACAGTTATTGACCAGTAAGAAAAATTCCAGCCGGATTCCTAATCAAATAATCATTTCCTAACACAATAAACATGCAGGAATGGTAATTAGCTATGTAGAAATTAAGGGAGGTAATCAGTATTGCCTTAGAGTAACTGACTCAATAAAATCTTAAGTTACCTCCCTTGCATTTGAATTTTGCATGTCACGCTATGATTCACTCATTATAATGACAGTTGTAAATTATTATTATAACAATTTTTCTCATAAATATGTCAGTTTTATACCCAGTGTTAAGTGATAAATCAATATGAAGAAATAAACGAATAATTGCCATATTTTTATTGTAAAAAAATGTTAAGTTGCAAATAATGGTAGCCATTACAAATCTAGTGATAAAAGAAAAACTAGTCTACATCTTTATTCACATGTGGATAGACCACAGGATATTGTCCTTCTATTTACCTTCTACAGTATATTTATACAGTAACTATAAAAGGGATAAGGGGAGAGAACTCTGGACAATCTCCTAAGAGAAAGAGAGATTAAGCTGTTTACTGTTAAGGAATCCAGGCATAAAATGTTGGATTTGACATTTTCTGACATGATTCCTGCTATACCAAGAGAATACATAGTTCCTACATCTACAATATTTACCTCCCTTGTTATGAATTGTTGGCCATTTTGAAAGGGAAATTTCCTTAATGTTTATGGGGAATATAATGTAAACGATGATAAACTACATGTAATCAGTTATATAAAAAATAACTTAATCACTATGCTCATGTTGACATTTGGCTCAGTAGGTTGAAGAAAAAGTGGTTGTCACATGCAAATTATCTTTGTATTTTCTGAATTATCACATATTTGGAAATTACTCCTTTAAGGGCTTATCAGTTTTGCCTATCAAAATGGCCGACAGTTAAGAACAAGGGAGGTAAATGTTGAAGATGTAGGAACTATGTATTTGCATGTATAAACCACTTTTTCTTCAACATTCTGAGCCATCTGCCCACATGAGCGAACTGAAAGTTATTTTTTATATAAAACTGTATTATTTTATCATTATTTACATTATATGCCCTAAAAACTTTTAAGGAAATTTGACTATCAATATGGCGGACTACTCGGAACAAGGGAGGTAAATATTGTAAATTTGGGAACGATAGGGAGACTGTTACCACGCATATTTTTATGTTGGGTCGTACACATTAAATGGTCAAAGCCAATAATTACGATTGACTAACTTTGTGCTAAATTTGTACATATAAAGTTATAACAGAAAAGCAATGACCATTATCCGCATTTCTGCATCAATTCAATTAGATACAAAGGTATTACGTTACAGCAGAGGTCGTAAAGCCGGATTGATATGTCCAAATTTATGTACGGTCATGAATCTAGTGTATAATTGACCGACATTTAATCCACCCTTACCCTAGGTTTACCCAAAATAGCTGCCCTACTAATTACTATACAAAGATATCACCTTTAATTAATGGATTGATGTACATGGACTAATTGCAATTAGTATCCCTCATTAACCTCGAAACCTCATGAAATGTTAAAAATAATTCAATACAGAATTGTTTGGATAAAATTGAAACTGGACAATAATTAGAAACAAGAAATATCTTGAAAAAGATGGTCAGCGCAATTTGAAGGTTAAAAAAGATTTGTCGTGCTTTTTCTCTCACAGGCAGTTTATATACTGGTGTAAAGCAATTGTTGATTAATTAATCACTGCATTCTTTCATTTTGGTTATAAAATTTTGCTGTATTTTCTATACTTTTTTCAAAATATCTAAAAATAACACACAAAAATTCCCAATTCGAAGAGTAAAGGTCACAGGTCGCCGGTGAGTAGCCATGACATTTAAAACCCGCATTGAAAAAAAACTATAAGAAAAGTGAACAATTTTTTTATTTTTTTTTTCAATGCGGGTTTTAAATGTCATGGCTACTCACCGGTCACCTGTGGTATAGATCATCTTCCCAAAATAAACCCTGGTACATAGTATTATGGGCGGTCATTGTGTAAAGAAGGACGTGAATATGACTGAGTAAGCAGGGCTGACTAAATAAATGACAACACACCAAAAAATACCACACCTATCGAATACGACACGAGTATGACACCTTGTTGTAACTAATTAAGACATTCACCAACGAATGAATCAATGAAATGACACTGTCAACATCAGTATACAAAACATGTAGAACGATATTCCTCGAAGGTATAATTATGTCACATTGAAGTAATAAGGCCAAACTTAAAACAAGTATTTGATTGTCGTCTCCCTAAATAACGCGTCAAAAATGTTGTGCCTTAAAAAATATTTTTTGGCCGTCAACAAGAAATAGATTTTAGTCTTGATCGAGCTAAATATTGTTAAACAATCACTTAGTATGAATATCTATTTCCAACAAAACAAGTTATATATATATATATAGTGCTGTATATGAACATTCAGGACCGATCTATGTCAAGGTTAGGTAAAGAAATGCCCTCGTGCGTTAAGCTATAACTATTGTTTGGATTACTTTTCTATCAAAACACGACCGCGGCTTTTTCTCGGTCATGTTTACAGAAAAATGTGAACATTCCAATACAACTATTTTGAAATGTAAAGGACCAGGTAATATATTCATACGTTCGTGGATACTAAAATCGCACTATACTTAACTACACAAAGTAAGATTGGAAGTCGGCAAACCAATACTTTTTTAAATGTGACCTAACTAGAATATTTTATATGCAAACATAGATAGGTTAATTCATTTCATCTCAACCGTGTACTTTAGCAAGTAGGATTATAGCTAATATATTGTATGTATCCTCGGGTATCTTTAATAAATTATTCTGGTATCTTTAATAAATTATTCGCTATATGAATATCATCAACAACTGTTTGATGTAAGACTGGGGGAACCATTAAGACATCAAAAAATTTGACAACTTCAGTAAAACCTCACTTAAAGATGTGTCTGACTCATCTGTACATAAAATGTTTGAATTGGCTTCATCCAGTATTGTTGTAACATTTGCTAAAACATCTCTTATAAGAACCATTGCAATGTATAACCGATTGAAAATATCATTTTTACCATACAACTAACAGACAAAACTTGTTATTTAATAGACCGATAGTTAAAACATCAACAAACATGCATACACAAAGAATGAACTCATAATGTATTGATCCGTATATTTGTTGAAGAATGATGTTTGTACAACTGTAATTTGTTGATGTTTTAACTATAGAAAATATATTTTTCATATTCGTTTAGGTAAACAAATGAACAAAAAATGAACATAATATTACTTTAAAGACCACCTCAATAATATGACAACCTCAAAATTCAGAACACAATTTTCAAGCCCATTTTCACAGTTTTGCTCTTTATTCAACCTCAATATTAAGACCACCTCAATATCAAGACCAGTTTTCAATAGTGGCCTTATTATCGAGGTTTCACTGTAAATGAATGAAAAAGCTGAGGCCTTTTTTATATTTATATAACCCTCAATAATAAGTCTTGCCATGGTTCTGCATAGAGGTGGTCTTAGTTGTGGGGTGGTCTGATTAGCAGGTTAAAATATGGAGGAAGAATATCAGGGGTGTAGCTTAGCAGAATCTGACGTGTAGGTCTAGTATTAGGAGGGTTAGGGGCATGATCCCCCAGAAAAGAAATGGGGCTAGATTGTCAGAAAAATGCTTATAATAACATCATTTAAACATACATTAAATATCATATTGATGTTTTGGCCATTTTTATTTTTCGCTTTTTCAAGTAAATGGTACGCCGCTTCCTACACGGCCAGTAGGAATGTACGCCCCTGAATATACGACTGGTCCATGGTCTTATTACTAAGATGGTCCAGATTCTGAGGCGCTCTTTAAGCGAAAGGTTTCTCTGTAGTTGTATGACAAAAAAACATTGAGTGATAGATGACGTAGTTTTCACTTCACAATATTAAACACAATTATGTTCCCATGGTAACATTTCAATTTCACCAAAATATGAATACATCCATTTCTACAATCAAATATGAATAAAACATGAGTATTAATATAACAATTTTGAAAAATAAGTTAACGCCGATTTCTATGAAAAAGCTTTAAAACGAAAGTCATGAATATTCAATTACCATAAAAATGTCATATTTCAAACATATCTCTCATAAATGTCGGCAGACAGAGAATAGCTAAAAAATTTACATTTTCCAATTAGGGTGGCATAAAATTCTGGGGGTAGAGTGCATGACACCTAGTATAGAGGTTGTTGGTTTGAGTTCCGAGATTCTACCATTGTCTGTGCAGTCCCAGACTATGGGGCTCGCACCATAGACTGACCAGATGATTTGGAAAAAATATAAATATAATGATAAAGTTACTCTTTTCAACTTTTTTTCAAATCACTATGATGAGATTTGCAGTACTACCTAAAACCTGGAACACTGACTATAACATATATACATGTATACGGTCCCTGATAAAACTCAAGATCATGGTGATTTAACCAATATATTTATTCATATTAATATAATTTAAGTTGTAAGAGGCTAAAATGTTTCACAAATAAAAAGCAAAATAAATAATCCAACCCTACAACAGATGTTAATTATAACAAATGAATTCATTATACACACTATATTTAGAACGACATTTATTTTGAATTTGTATTAAAAATACGTTCATGTAAATACCTGAAAGGAATTTTTTTTACTTAAATGAAATATTCTTACCTCTCATATGAAGCGAAACAATAAATGTTATTTTCAAAATCCATGAACAGATTTGTTAGAATGACCCAACTATAAAAGTGAATCTTCACATAACTTCATCATAACATGATACAGACTTACAAAATATACTGACTAGTCACTACCATACTGTCAAAAGGTCATATTCTAGTACGTGAACACATTTGGATGGCGGGTGAAGATTGAGGATTTTAAATTGGGTGATCAGCCAATGAAATCATGTTTTACAAAATATTAACCAATAGAAATTGTGGACACAGTAACACGAGGGTTCAACGCAAGACTATCTTAACTCCTATATAAATACATACGAGTTACGATAGTCTTGCGTTGAACCCTCGAACAGTTTTCTCAACTAATGTTTAATTGATAGTATTTTATGTAAATAAAATGATATTTATTTATGTAAACGCCTATTGTAGGACACATTAAAAAGGTGCATATGAGCGTCGCTGTACGATTTTCAACCTTTACTTTTTTTAAGTGACGTCATTTCCAGACAACGTCATATGTGACGTCACCATGTACTGACAGTAACCACTTTTTGCCCAATATGGCAGTATGAAAACGAAGTGACCATAATTATAGAGTACATATTGTTTCCTGCTTGCAAAACAGAAGAGGTTGTAAATCCCACAGCACCGCTCATATCATCAATTATCTCTCCGTCTGAAATTAATGGTTTTTATGTGGAAGAGGCGGCCGACCCAGGTGAATTAGTCAATTGTCTTTATGGGGTCAAATTCCCTGTCCTAGAGCCAAGCAGTTTGTCTAAATCACCACAGGAGGAGAGAAGTCTAATTTCCCACTTCTGGATACATTAAAAATCCGACCCAAGTCAATTTCCTGAACCAGTTGTGAATTGTCTTCTGTACAAAGTCCTGTGAACCCCCACTGCCCCCCTCTCCTGGGTTAACAGAGTGCTTTAAATGTCAAACTGTTTGTCCAGGGTTTAAACTTTTTACACGATGCGTACAGTAACCTCTATAAAATCACTTAACAACCACCTCAATTTTAAGACCATCTTGATTTAACAATACAATTTTCAAGACCATTCTCACAGTTTTGCTCTATATTTAACCTCAACATTAAGGCTACCTCGATAAGAAGACCAGTTTTAAGGGTTCCAGGGATGATCTTAGTAATGTAATGTTTGGTTGCCTGTGTAAGTTGCCAGTGGTTTGCGGAAGAAAATGTTCGAGCATGTACACAGAGGACCACAGTGACCACCTTATATAGTTACAGTAACTACTTTTGAGAAATACACGGAAGTCATTATGAATAAATAAATGAATCATTGATCGGCCCGCCCACAATGCTGTTACCGGTATTGAATAGTTATTACATCGAATGACATCAGTAGTCACCATCTGAGTAATGTTTACCATGCAAATCAAGTGAATAACATTCTATACCCATTGTCCATGAAGGTCAAGTATTTTCATTCACAAAAATATTCGGTAGACCACAATAATTATTACTCACTGTATAAAATTTCATAAAAATGTTATTTTTAACACACATTACTTATTACCGTAAACCTTATAGTCTATTTGTAGTGTAAATGTATGCATATCTTGTATGTATATAGCTTAAATATATCACATCTACATGAAACAATATTAACGATAATTATGCATGCACATTATTTATTCAAATATATTCAAGTGTCTCTGATTAAAGCTATGAGATGTGGCTGTAAGCTCATATAATTCGAGGGCTCAACGCAACAATGTCGTAACTCCTATTAATTTATATAGGAGTTACAACATTGTTGCGTTAAGCCCTCAAATTATATGAACTATGGAAAAGCTTAGCGGTCAAGGTGACGGACAAGTCTGTTTTTAAAGATAACCAACATCAATTGTTCAGTTGTAAGTCAATTAACCTTAGAATCCCACAAACACATAAATGTGATCATTAATTTGAGATTGTGGAGCTATCTTTTTGTGTGTTTATTTGTTACTAAATTGACCAATATTCTCGGACAACTGGCTTCCTATGTCGATCAAGTCAAACTTGAATGGTATCATGATATAAATATAGTGTCCTTTATTTATCAATATAAGTGCTTTAAAGCACTTGGCTTGGTCGGTGGCTATTTCCCTATATCCCTCCTTGAGATAAGAAAGGATATCCGTTTACCTTGTCAGGGGTTTTATGGAGTTGTCTTTCAGCAATTGTTTCTATTTGTCTCTTGTTAGAGACGACAAACTGCATGATGCGTGTTATTATGTGGTCGCACGGTTACGATACGTCTGTTTTCCCCAAAGTATCGTAACATTTATGAAATAAGTTTAATAAAATTAATATGAATAAATTATCGCAGTACTTAAATTTAACCACATGGGAACTACAATTACATTATTACTACGACCCTTCTTTTTACTTATATCGACAATATCTGCATTTATGTTGCACAACAAATCTTAACCTTCAGATCAATGAATGCAACAAATTTGCTTGATTCAGATTGCACAGACCATCTTTTTTGAAAGGATATTTCTTGTAACTTTACATTTATTTCAGCACAAGAAGAAATGTAAATCGAAGTACACGTTTACACACAGAGAAAGCTGTATACATGTAATAGATAAGTACGATGATGTGTTCGCCACATTGTCGCTGTCAGAATGTAAACAACAATGTTGTTGGTTAAATGTCAAAGCAACATACCTATATCAAGTGTTTGGCACGCAAGATCTGTGTCCTACCCTTTACACTGTAGATTGCTCTACACTTTTTGTCAACATAATTTCGAGAAGATTGCTTTTATTGCCTTCATACAGTCGTACTCTACCCTGTCAGGTCTGAACTGACACCACCTCTTGTTCAGAGGCGTAGCTTAGCTGAAATTGATGTGTATGTCTAGTGTAGGGGGGTCCGGAGACATGTTCCTCACAAAAAATTGTGTAGCTAGATTGTCATAGATGTGTCTTGGTGTTTAGTTCCAGTCAATATGCTTACAATAACATCAAAAACATATATTAAATATCTTATTGCAGTTTTGGTCATTCTATGTTTTTTTCGATTTTTGCGAAAAAAGCGTAGGCCATGGCCTACACCGCCTATATCAATCTACGCCCATGTTGTTTGAGTGGCCAACACTTTACCTATTGCAATATTACTGCACCCCGATATAATAAGGAGACTCCAGCACTAAATTGATAACACAAGTACTTCCTATATTCCCACACATATCTCCAATAATACATTATATGTAAGTAGAAAACACTTAGATAAAAACCTTTATACTATCATGACTGTTTGACTCAAAACTGTCCTATCTCTGTTTCAAGTGAGTAAGAAGTACAATAGTTTTGTATGATAGAATATAAGAGTTACATTTTATACAAACTGTACTGAAGTACACTTAAAGAAAACATAGTCTTCATTTCCATGTCCTTATCACTTTGTGTCCCCTCCCTATGTGTACCTCTTGGTATGTTTGGTATTGTTCTATGTGCCCTCCTTGTGTGTACCTCCTGGTGTGTTTGGTATTGTTTTATGTCCCTTCCTGTGTGTACCTCCTGGTGTGTTTGGTATTGTTTTATGTCCCTTCCTGTGTGTACCTCCTGGTCTGTTTGGTATTGTTTTATGTCCCTTCCTGTGTGTACCTCCTGGTGTGTTTGGTATTGTTTTATGTCCCTTCCTGTGTGTACCTCCTGGTGTGTTTGGTATTGTTTTATGTCCCCTTCCTGTGTGTACCTCCTGGTGTGTTTGGTATTGTTTTATGTCCCTTCCTGTGTGTACCTCCTGGTCTGTTTGGTATTGTTTTATGTCCCTTCCTGTGTGTACCTCCTGGTGTGTTTGGTATTGTTCTATGTCCCTTCCTGTGTGTACCTCCTGTTCTGTTTGGTATTGTTGTGTCCCCTTCCTGTGTGTACCTCCTGGTCTGTTTGGTATAGATCTGTGTCCCCTTCCTGTGTGTACCTCCTGGTCTGTTTGGTATAGTTCTGTGTCCCCTTCCTGTGTGTATGTACCTCCTGGTCTATTTGGTATAGTTCTGTGTCCCCTTCCTGTGTGTACCTCCTGGTCTATTTGGTATAGTTCTGTGTCCCCTTCCTGTGTGTACCTCCTGGTCTGTTTGGTATTGTTCTGTGTCCCCTTCCTGTGTGTACCTCCTGGTCTGTTTGGTATAGTTCTGTGTCCCCTTCCTGTGTGTACCTCCTGGTGTGTTTGGTATTGTTCTGTGTGCCCTCACTGTGTGTACCTCCTGGTCCATTTGGTATTGTTCTATGTCCCTTCCT
Organism: Mactromeris polynyma; assembly: GCA_032209605.1. Lineage (NCBI taxonomy): Eukaryota > Metazoa > Mollusca > Bivalvia > Venerida > Mactridae > Mactromeris > Mactromeris polynyma. The sequence goes on from JASFXZ010000084.1 coordinate 40,428, forward strand.
GTGTGTACCTCCTGGTCTGTTTGGTATAGTTCTGTGTCCCCTTCCTGTGTGTACCTCCTGGTCTGTTTGGTATTGTTCTGTGTGCCCTCACTGTGTGCACCTCCTGGTCCATTTGGTATTGTTCTATGGCCCTTCCTGTGTGTACCTCCTGGTCCATTTGGTATTGTTCTATGTCCCTTCCTGTGTGTACCTCCTGGTCTGTTTGGTATAGTTCTGTGTCCCCTTCCTGTGTGTACCTCCTGGTCTGTTTGGTATTGTTCTGTGTGCCCTCACTGTGTGTACCTCCTGGTCCATTTGATATTGTTCTATGTCCCTTCCTGTGTGTACCTCCTGGTCTGTTTGGTATTGTTCTGTGTGCCCTCACTGTGTGTACCGCTTGGTCCATTTGGTATTGTTCTGTGTCCCCTCCCTATGTGTACCTCCTGGTCCATTTGGTATTGTTCTATGTCCCTTCCTGTGTGTACCTCCTGGTCTGTTTGGTATTGTTTTGTGTCATCTTCCTGTGTGTACCTCCTGGTCCATTTGGTATTGTTTTGTGTCATCTTCCTGTGTGTACCTCCTGGTCCATTTGGTATTGTTTTGTGTCCCTTCCTGTGTGTACCTATTGGTCCATTTAGTATTGTTTTGTGTCATCTTCCTGTGTGCACCTCTTGGTCTGTTTGGTATTGTTCTATGTCCCTTCCTGTGTGTACCTCCTGGTCCATTTGGTATTGTTCTATGTCCCTTCCTGTGTGTACCTCCTGGTCTGTTTGGTATTGTTTTTTGTGTCCCCTTCCTGTGTGTACCTCCTGGTCTGTTTGGTATTGTTTTGTGTCATCTTCCTGTGTGTACCTCCTGGTCTGTTTGGTATTATTTTGTGTCCCTTTCCTGTGTGTACCTCTTGGTCCATTTGGTATTGTTTTGTGTCATCTTCCTGTGTGTACCTCCTGGTCTGTTTGGTATTGTTTTGTGTCATCTTCCTGGTGTACCTCCTGGTCCATTTGGTATTGTTCTATGTCCCTTCCTGTGTACCTCCTGGTCTGTTTGGTATTGTTTTGTGTCATCTTCCTGTGTGTACCTCCTGGTCTGTTTGGTATTATTTTGTGTCCCTTTCCTGTGTGTACCTCCTGGTCTGTTTGGTATTGTTTTGTGTCATCTTCCTGTGTGTACCTCCTGGTCTGTTTGGTATTGTTTTGTGTCATCTTCCTGTGTGTACCTCCTGGTCTGTTTGGTATTGTTTTGTGTCCCCTTCCTGTGTGTACCTCCTGGTCTGTTTGGTATTGTTTTGTGTCATCTTCCTGTGTGTACCTCTTGGTCCATTTGGTATTGTTTTGTGTCATCTTCCTGTGTGTACCTCCTGGTCTGTTTGGTATTGTTTTGTGTCCCCTTCCTGTGTGTACCTCCTGGTCTGTTTGGTATTGTTTTGTGTCATCTTCCTGTGTGTACCTCTTGGTCCATTTGGTATTGTTTTGTGTCATCTTCCTGTGTGTACCTCCTGGTCTGTTTGGTATTGTTTTGTGTCCCCTTCCTGTGTGTACCTCCTGGTCTGTTTGGTATTGTTTTGTGTCATCTTCCTGTGTGTACCTCTTGGTCCATTTGGTATTGTTTTGTGTCATCTTCCTGTGTGTACCTCCTGGTCTGTTTGATATTGTTTTGTGTCATCTCCCTGTGTGTTGCTCTTGGTCCATTTGGTATTGTTTTGTGTCATCTTCCTGTGTGTACCTCCTGGTCTGTTTGATATTGTTTTTGTGTCATCTTCCTGTGTGTACCTCCTGATCTGTTTGATATTGTTTTGTGTCATCTACCTGTGTGTACCTCCTGGTCTGTTTGATATTGTTTTTGTGTCCCCTTCCTGTGTGTACCTCCTGGTCTGTTTCGTAGTGTTTGACCTCCGTCTGGATTTGTCTAAGGAAGTCTAGGTTGTGAAACCTTCCCTACTCTGCAGTACTTCATTTAAACTGAACAAGTTTTACCATGCAGCCAAAACCCTTCCAGGCAACATTCATATTATTAATCATAGTTGAATGTACAGTGTAACCTCTCCAGAGCGACCATCACTTAATCAATGAATTCTCTTCAACTGCAGTATCCATTCAAGGTTGTTACATGTTACTATCAATTTAACCTCTCTAAAGCAACAACCTCTCAACAACAGTCAAAAGGTGCATCTTTGAACGGGTGTTGCTCTAGAGATGTTAGACCATGTTATGTGATATACTGTGATAAAGACGAGTTCTGATTTTTTTACCCAAAGTGATAAACATTGACTTTTGAGCCCATTCCAGGAATGCAACATTGCCATTGGTCAAAGTTAAGACTGTGGTCAAAACCATTCAATCAGTGGCTCAAGATTTGTCACTGGTCTTAAATCACCAGGTAAAAATTTAATACATGTATATGTGCACAATGTACCAAATATAAATCGACAGTAGATATTCTATCATTTGTTATAGAAAATATATTTGTACATGTATAAATTTTGTATAAGGAAAAGGAATGCAGTAGTTCAATGCTACAAATAAAGCTTATCCTAGTTTAACAATAACATAAGGTATAACCACAATAAAAGGTTTTCAAAGATTTAAATACGAGCTTACTTTCCCTATTATGAAAACCTTGCCAATTTTAAAACCCAGTTATGATACTATTGCATTAACCCCTTACCATCGCAAACATAACATATTCTTTTGAGAGTACATTGTATTGTGCAACATCAAATCATAATATTGACTTTAGTAAAATGTTTTCATTTTTAGATGTATTATTTTTACATGAATAGTGAAACAAGTTGTTACAGCTTATATCATTCATTCTTGACGACCACTTCCTGAGTACGGGAGATTGTCATGAGTTCTCTCCCTTTCTATACACATTTACATATTATTTTATACTATAGAATGGATACAGAAGCGCTCGATTGTTTGTTTACAGTACTTAGACCCACAATATTTCGAGGGTTCAGTGCAAGACTATTCAAACTCCTATATAATCACATAGGAGTTAGGATAGACTTGCGCTGAACCCTCAATTTTTTTGTAACCATGGCAACCCATTTTCATATTAAGCAGTTACATTAGTTATGCGCCAAATCATAAATAAGATAAACAGAAAATAAAGTTAATATCGGTTCAGATTTGAAGAATTCTGTTTCGGTTAATAAACTATTATACTTTATTGAAAATAATCAAATCACGAGAAAATCTTGGGAAATCACTTCATGCACAATTGGTCAATGGTAATTAACCTTCCATTCCTTTACTGTGAATGACATGGCGAACAATTGTAGAAATTTAATTAAGATAACACATACCAACACCTCTGATATATACTGGTCAAAAGTGCTGGATTCATCTATTGATTTTGATAGCAGTAAAGTAAAACCTCAATAATAAGACCACCCTTGGGACCCTTGAAAACTGGTCTTCTTATGGAGGTGGTTTGAATATTGAGGTTGAATAAAGAGCAAAACACTGAAAATGGACTTTAAAAGTGTGTTCTTAATATTGAGGTGGTTTTATTTTTGAGGTGGTCTTTAAGTGAAGTTTTACTGGATTTGCTAACATTAAATTCAAATGACAATATCAACAAATGTTGATGAAAACCCGTCAAAATCACACTCAGATAATTTTGTAATAAAGTAGGAAATATTTTCAAATACAAAATGGCCGGGTAAGTTCTTCTGACCAGTAGATCTATACATTCAGTTTATCATAAATCAAGACAGACATTCACTTATAAAGAAAACCTTATAACTTTGATGTAATAAAAAATCGACAACAAATTGACCATAAAAATACCAAATGAAAAGATCTATGACCCTTATACATTAATATCAACTCACCAACTATATAGCAAAAAAACATCAATATTTTCAATACATACTGGTCCGGTTTTATCAACGTTCTTACGCACGAAATTTTTGGAAGATTTTCTTACGACGTTTTTACGATCTCATGAGCGTTTTATCAAAATTTTCGTACACATGCAGTCATTACGAATTCATAAGTTTTAATGAAAATGCTATAGGCATTCGTAATGTTCGTAACAAAAAACTGCAAAAAATCTCCTAGTTTAAACTAAAGAAAATAATAAATTATTTAAGCAAGTTTTTATTCTTCTGAGCTAGAATACCACTCAATATACAAGTTCTTAAGCTGCGTAGTAGAGTATGACGAAACGGTAGAGCACCTTGCTACAGTTGGGGAGGGGTCGAGCCCCACACTGGGTGCACATCCATCTGCATTTATATGAAGGTAGCAGCAGTAGAGTGACTTTAGTGGGAGAGAGCAGCGGTGTGGGGCGATACAGCCAACTGGATAGAACAGTTGGTAGAGCGGCCTGCTGGTGTAGAGGGGGCGTGGCTTCGAGCACCTCATCAAGCGCCACACCACTATAGTACTTCCATATTTTAGTTCGAACCTCGTATGACCAGCCTCTCACATTTACAATATTTACCTCCCTTGTTCTGTATTGTCAGCTATTTTGACAGGCAATTTTCCTTAAAGTTTACGGGGAATATAATGTAAACAATGAAAAACTTGTCCAATGTATATAAAATAATTTATTCATTCTGCTCATGTGGGCAATTGGCTCGGTAAGTTGAAGAAAAGGTGGTTGTCACATGCTAATTCTCTTGGTATTTTCTCAATTATCACATATTTGGAAATTACTCCTTTGAGGGCTTATCAGTTTTGCCTATCAAAATGGCCGACTGCTAAGAACAAGGGAGGTAAATATTGTAGATGTGGGAACTAAAAGTATTGACTGTTTTGTATGGTGTAATGGAGCTTTAAGTCACATAAACAGGCAGGTTAATGTAGGGGCTATTCCAGCTGTTAGGGCGGAGGAGGACCCTGGGTGAACCCCTGGGTAAAACCACCGACCTTCCGCCAGCTGGATGGCTTCCTCACAAATTTTATATCCTGGGATAGATTCGAACCTGGCAAGTGGTTTCAGTGGTTTGAAGTCGGCATCCATAACCACTCAATCATAAAGGCCCATTCACGTATCAATTAAGGAATTAAGGCCATGATTTGGAAGCCATAATGGGATACTTAAATTCTACGAGTTAAATTGCTGATATGCTTACGTTGAAACCCATCTACAGCAACAACAATGAATACAATCACATGACATCACATCAGGCCCCGATTTCACGAAAAATACTTATATATGAAGCCAGTAGCTGTCTAAGATACATTTATCAATTGTTTCAGCATGTGCAATTGAAAGGTATGGAAGTTTTGACTTCAACCCAAGAAATATAGGTATTTGTTCTGTTGATATAAAATACTCATCAGTATCTAGATATGATGATATTCATGAAAATAATGGTTACTGTTTCAAAAGCAGATATATCTACACAAAGTCAATTATCAAGAAAGGTACAAAATAAGATGTCAAATATTCAAACCAACTTCATAAAATATTTACCAGGCAACTGATAACACGCAAAGTAAGAAAAATGAGGGCTTGTCACTTCAAACATATAGATGATTTACGCCATGACATGAAATTTCAGCAGAGTAGTCAATAAATGTTCTCTCCCTTCATAGTATTATACAGTAAAACCCCTCACTTAAAGACCTCCTCAATATTTAGAGCACCTCAAAATTAAGAAAACAATTATCAAATCCATTTTCACTGTTTTGCTCTTTATTCAACCTCAATATCAAGACCACCTCAAAATTAAGAAAACAATTATCAAATCCATTTTCACTGTTTTGCTCTTTAATCAACCTCAATATCAAGACCACCTCAAAATTAAGAAAACAATTATCAAATCCATTTTCACTGTTTTGCTTTTTATTCAACCTCAATATTAAGACCACCTCAAAATTAAGAACACAATTATCAAATCCATTTTGACTGTTTTGCTTTTTATTCAACCTCAATATTAAGACCACCTCAAAATTAAGAACACAATTATCAAATCCATTTTCACTGTTTTGCTCTTTATTTAACCTCAATATTAAGACCACCTCAAAATTAAGAAAACAATTATCAAATCCATTTTCACTGTTTTGCTATATATTCAACCTCAATATTAAAACCACCTCTATCAGAAGACCAGTTTTCAAGGGTACTAAGGGTGGTCTTATTGTGGAGGTTTTACAGTAGTGTTTAGCATTCTAAGCATTCTGACATTAATTGCATTTTCAAAACATATGAAAGTTTTATGTACTTTTTAATGAAGTATTAAATAAATAATAAAAACATTTATGGTAAATGCATCTCAGCTTTATTCATTAATTCAAACATAAATACATACATAATAATTATATACATATTATTTACATAGTCATAAACTCACATACAAAAGAATGGACGGAAATTATCCAATATTTCACACTTAAAATAGTCATTTTCATGGCTAATGAGAATCTGTTTGAACTTGTAACACATAAATAAATGATTAGATCTTCACGCAACATTATTGTATAATAAATAATTTCTGTACCCGGACCCACAAAAAAACAAAATCGTAGAATTTTCAGCTGCCCCATTCTAGGGCTTTGACGAATTCTTCTTCGGAGAATGACAACATCTTGGCTGCTTCCACGTGCATCTACAATAACACAGAAATATTTCCAAAGTAAAAAAATATATATGTACAGCAAAATCTCTCTTGCAGGTACATTGTCTAATTTTCATACGTGATTTCATGTCTGACAATCACACTCGAATTTGATTGCCTAGAATTCATCATTGAAAGCTTAGTTTCTTTGATAAAAGTTTGAAAGTGAGATGTGTTATTTATACCAAACTACTTTCGTGAAATTTAAAATATTTGTGTCAGCAAGAATGTCATTTTATTCCAATTATATAAAAAAATCTTTTAAGTATGTTAATTACATATAAGATGTAACGCCACTATAATTATGAGAGATGGTACTACCCCCTAAAGACACCTTCCAGGTACATAGTCTTAATTTTTGTCAAAATATCCTTAAGTTATAAATATGATAAATATAAATCGGTGGTAACTGCCTTCATACAGATGTACTCTACAACACTACATTGTCACTTTTTCCTTCATGTTTCCAAAAATCAAACATCAAAGAGTCTGACAACAGTATTTTCTATCCTGACCTGGGCTGCATTCTGTTACGGCTAACAGTCGCTCACGTTTTGTTTTGTATCCCTGATTCACCGTATCACATTGACTACACACAGGGAACCAAATTACATAACGTTACAAAACGTGAGCCGCAAATACCTTTACTGAACGCAAGGCTGATTTGGACTCATGTTTTGCAGTTCTAGGATTTTTTTTTTACGAAAAGTAAAACTGCAATGTTTTAGAGTATGTCTGTATGAAGGCATTAACATGCCATGTTCTCAAAATTATTACTTTGCATAGTTTGATAGAAAATAAGACCTTTAAATTTCCAAAACACTAATCACTTTTTGGGCAAATTCTTTGCGAGTCCAATACAGGAATCTTGGTAACAAGACAAAGTTACATAAAAACAGAAATCAGGAGTATGGATGGAGATTTTCACCATTGGCATTCAAAATCAGGCAGTTATTAGACATGAGTTTTTCTGTAATTAAAACTCGTTCCAGCCTGCTTCGTTACTTTTACCAGAAAATGAAAATTGCTTCATCAGCAAAATGACACTGCAAGTAATTAATGGGCATATTCACATGACCTGAAAAATCTGATACGCAAAATTCCTTCATGAACGTTCTAAAGACTAGAGGACTTCATGCTCATTATTGGATCCAAACGATCCACAAAATTTGAAGGATTTTCAAAATATCTCAGAAACGATGTTTAGAGATTAAAAATAACATTATCCAAAATATTTTGTCTCAGATATATTTTGTTAAACCATGCTTTATATAGGTCTATGCTTTACCTTTTATGTTATGTATGCTCCAAAAAATGTAAAGAAACTCTATAAGGAAAAACAACAGATACTTAAAAAAAAATAGGTAGCCAAATTGTCACTTTGACTATTTAAAACTCCAATCTGCTGACAAACAGTTCGCCAAACATTGTCTCGAAATAGCAAATTTTATTACACTGCATTCCAAACGTTTCTTCACACTTGAATATTTTGAATTTCTTTACTTTTTCTTACAGAATTTCAAATAAAACATGTATGACCATGAAGTAAAATTATTCATTCCACTTCAGTGATGGATAGTTAAGAATCAACAATGTGTGCATCTCGGCAGCAGCATCAATCAGCTTGCATCCCAAACCAATGTATGTGTAACTGGATGATCTGATCAGAAAATAAGAAAATACTTCTACAGGAAATTATTGCTGTGTTAAAAAGCATTTTCGATCTATTGCATGTGAAACAAATCTGAAAACACATTAATTGCAATGAGAAATTGTCAAAGTGTGAAGGAACTTTTGGAGGGCAGTGTACATGTATAACATTGCATACAATGATCAAATTAATTATTTTACGTCAAAGCATGGCTACCAACTACTGAAAACTAGCGCCAGCCTAGGCAATGGAGAGATTTCTGTAACATTTCACACATATATGTAACATTTCAAACATATATGTAACATTTCACACATATGTAACATTTCACACATATATGTAACATTTCACACATATGTAACATTTCACACATATATGTAACATTTCACACATATGTAACATTTCACACATATATGTAACATTTCAAACATATATGTAACATTTCACACATATGTAACATTTCACACACATATGTAACATTTCACACATATGTAACATTTCACACATATATGTAACATTTCACACATATGTAACATTTCACACATATATGTAACATTTCACACATATGTAACATTTCACACATATACAAACCTTTTGTCTCTTTAAGATGTCAATGAGTTTTAATTGTTTCTTGAACCCGGCCATAAGTTCATTTTTCTGTTTTTCTAAGCGTTTATTATCGGCCAGTAACTGATCCACTCTCCGCTTCTCCTGGTCTGCCGTTTCCTGGGTAATATAAAAATCAGGGGTGAAAACTAGGGCTTCAACGATTACTGTAGTTTCATTTTTTTTCTACAATTAATGAAGTTCGAAAAATATTTACGACTAATGTAGTTTCATTTTTTCTATGATATATAGTTTGATTTTTTTTTTCTACAATTACTGTAGTTCGAAAAATATTTACGACTAATGTAGTTTTATTTTTTTTTACAATTATTGTAGTTTTATTTTTTTTCTATAATTAATGTATTTTTTTTTTTTAAGATTCAATTATTTTTTAGGATTCCTGGAACTCCATTATTTTTTTTCTACGATTATTGTAGTTTTATTTTTTTTGATCATGATAATCCCTGCATTAGTACGGGTTAGCAGGTTAGCAAAAATTAACGTATGTTGAAAGAAGTTATTTCACAACTGATGTCAAATACAGTAAAACCTCAATAATAAGACCACCTTTGGGACCCTTGAAAACTAGTCTTCTTATCGAGGTGGTCTTAATGTCAAGGCTGAATAAAGAGCAAAACAGTGAAAATAGACTTGCAAATGTGTTCTTAAATTTAAGTTGGTTTTATTATTGAGGTGGTCTTTAGGTAAGGTTTTACGCTAAGTGATTTCAACGCGACACTACACCAAACGTCACTCAATGCTTACCCTAGATGAAGTCTTGGTACGAGACATTTGTTCTTTATATTTTTCTATTTCTTCTAGCGCTCGGTTCAATCTGACTTCAGTCGCGCTCTGCGTGGTCGTCTGCTGTTTCTGGTTCCGTTTTATCTGCTCGAGTTCCTGTAAACAAATTATAAAATATTAATTCCAAAATCTTATCACAAAACCAGCGAAAAACCGAAATGATGAAGTTTCTAATTAGATTTACAAGGAATAAGCAATTCTGCAGAACATTAAATTGCAATTAGAAAATGAAGCTGTGCAGTTTCCCCTATACAGACAAAATTTTTGTCAAGCGAATATTCATATAATCACAGCCATATATAGATAAAGTGAGAAATATATACATGTATGCCAGTCTTTATGAATACTGCAGATCACTATGAATTTGTGAGAACTGAAACAAATTGTGAGGTCTTTAATTGTGAGGGCTAAACGCAACACTATCGTAACTCCTTTGTATTTATATAGGAGTTACGACAGTGTTGCGTTGACGGTTGAGCCCTCGATTGAGCCCTTCAACAAATTGTACATATTTTCATTTAAAACTTGTATCTGTAAATATCCTGTAATGCATTTATGACCGTTAATTACTGTCGAATGGCAATCCCCACCAAGTTAAAAAACAAAAACAAAAAATCACCATCCTCTAAACAAAATTGTAACATTGTTACCCGAACCATTATGTAATTTTAAGTTCTCATGTTACTATATTTGTTTGTATCTTCGAAAATATCAAATAAAGGTATTGTTCTGTTCTGTTCTGTCATCTGCAAGCAACTTCAATTCCTGAATTGTATGCTTGACATTTTGCAACAGAAGGGTCATGAGAGTCTGACGCTCTACTGGCAACATTGTGCACATGGTCCTTATCTGGACAAGTCATTTTTCAAAATCAGTCCCTATATAACTCTAAGGAAAACATGTGACCCCAGGACAGGTCGACTTTTGACCCCAGAGCAGGTCGTGTTTTGACCCCAGGACAGGTCGGGTTTTGACCACAGGGCAGGTCGGGTTTTGACCACAGTGCAGGTTGGGTTTGGACCCCAGGGCAGGTTGAGTTTTGACCCCAGGGCGGATTGAGTTTTGACCTCGGAGGCATAATTTTAGCAAGTAGGAGACCAATTAACAATGCTACATACACAAATATCAAAACTCCTCAAATAACACAAATTATAACAGCAACAAAATATTCTGAAAACAATACCTTTCTAGTACTTGTGAGTTGTGTTTCTAAACTATCCGTCTTGCTTTTACTATCTTCAGCTAATTTCTTGAATTTATCAATATGCTGAGTCTGTGCAGCATTTGTACGAGTAAGTCGCCCCCGTTCTTCTTCTAGCTCTTTAACTCTCACAGTAAACGTACTGTTCTCTTCATCCTGTATGAATACATAACAATTTACAATATGTACAGCTATTTCATGGTTATTCGAGACTTTCAAAACTGTTGTCGCGAGGTGGAGGCAATGACGTCGGTAATTTCCCGGTAACTTTTTTTTTTTTTAATTTCCCGGGAACTTAAGCATCATCTTCTGGCTACTTTTCTTGTATGAATGATCATAATTATGTATATTAGGAAAATTATGTATTATCAAAAATTTAAGTAATGTAAACTCGCCTTTTTATTTATTTCCTGACCGAGCCTATCCATTTCCTCTTGCATAACTCGTAACTTAGCCTTCAAAAATCGTATCTGTGCCTCTGAAAGATATAATACCTCCCTGTAATCCAAGCATTGAGGGATTTACTGTTACTATGCACTCACCATTTCCCTGTAAAAATTTACTCCACCAAGTGGGAGTTTGGAAATTTGAGTGACAGTTGAAATATAACATTGCTTCCAGGTGCTGAATTTCAAGAGTCATTTTAATGATATAATAACAACAGATTTTACCATTTTATAGCTAAATTATCTATAATTTAGAGAAAAATTTACACTTCAGCCAGAATCTTTAGGGTCAATTTTTGACCAGATTTTACCATTTTATAACTAAATTGCCAATCATTTAGAGAAAAATTGACCCTTCATCCAGAATCTTTAGGGCCAAAATGTGGCTTTTTGGAAATTTGCAGGGGTCAAAGGGTCAACTCTAGGGTCAAATGGAACCCCTGTATGACCAGGCATAAGAATGCAAAATTTCAAAATCAGCTGAAAATTTGGCAAGGGGTCCGGGGGGCTGCTGCAGTTCCTAAGCATCTAAGATAGCTTTAATTGTCTCAAAAACGGCCCAGATCACCACAAATCGGTGGAACAATTCTCATGCCTGATAATGTAAGATCACTGTCTTATAATCTGATATTTACCAGAACCCATGTCTTGAGCAGCAGTAGGTAACACGTCGTCATGGATATCATCTTCGTCCAGATCTAACCCTTCCATATTATCAACAACATTCTGTAGGGAGAAGTCTTTAAATTCTGTCATAAACGCATCATCTACCAAAGCCACATCATCAACTTTACTTTTCCCAGACTTAATACGAGACCTGAAAAACAACAGTATTACATTATTATATATTCCCTATCTGCCTAGTGCCAATGCAACAGATTTTAGAAGAAAGTGTCAATGATCTTCATTTTGTGTGGGAGATACTGTTGAATACAGAAAATAGTGTACTCAACACAACTGCTCAGATTTCTAACTACCTATATCCTCCAATATGTTCATTGTCTGCCGAATATCTTATGTCCTCCTACCTCATTGCACCCCACTCTATTCTTCTGAAGCAAATTCATGATATTTTCTTCGTCGGAAATTGCTTTCTCATGTCCAGGGCGACGGGCAAGTGGTTCCCATCAAGACTGCTATGTGATTTTTATTGACTTCATGATTCAACGTTAAGTAAACATTAATCATATTCTGTACATTGTACCAGCAAACTAACATTAAATCCATAAGCAATCATGCCATATAGTCGAAAAATGGATCTTAAATTTTTGCACAAAGCTTCATGCCTCGAAAAGATCATCGATCAATATAAAATGTACAAATACAGTCGGACTTCATTAACATCAAATATGTCAAATGAGAAATATCAATAATAATTTACTTACTTCGCCGACGACGGTTTCTTGTTAGCAGACGGAGCTCTGGATTGGTTGTTTCTGGACTGCGGCCTAGACTGGTTTGTTGACTTGGCTTCAGACATTGGTCGAGCAGAACTTGGCTAAAATAAAGTAACATAAACTTCTTAACAGCAACTAAGAAAGTAATGAACCACATTTATATATATATATGTGAGTAAGCATATACATAAAGTAAAACCTCAATAATAAGACCACCCATGGGACCATTGAAAACTGGTCTTTATATTAAGGTGGTCTTAATACTGATGCTGAATCAAGAGCAAGACATTGAAAATGGACTTGAAAATTGGGTTCTTAATTTTGAGGTGGTCGAAAAAGGGCCCATAACTCCTCCAACAATTGGTTGATTTGTAACTGAAATTGAACTTGACCTTTAGTTTATTATCCTATGCTTATGTGTTCAATAAAAATTGAATCAAGATTTATTGATCAGAATCCAATTTTTCACACGGACGGACGCACGCATGGATGGACAGGGTAATGCTTGACCATTCTTTGAATAGATATACTCCGGATTGGTATAAATATGAGGTTTCCCTCTTATCCTGCTGTACAAACAAACAATATACCGTTAACATCATGCAAGTATCACAATGAAAACAAACACAGGATTTAATGTCTGATTAAACTTCAATAGATCTAAAATTACATTTTTTTTGTATCTCGGGTAAAAAAACCATTTTTAGTGAATTCCGGATTATGTCTGTTGGCGGGCGGAATGAAAATAGGTAAGAGCTGGAGATCACAGAACAGTCGAATAAGAAGTTACCAAGAAACATTTTGATCGCAGACATGGAACTTATGAAATGTCAAACACAAACTTCCTCTAGGTATGTAATACAAAAAGACATATAATTTCAGATTTCTGTCACATATTCAATATTACTGCTAGATTGATTTTGTCAGGCAAATGAAACAATTTACAAGACAGACAATAACCTGGAATCTAGAAATACGACATGTCGACTTTTCTGACAGAAGGATGTGTCAGGTAAACTAGACTGAACATAATTGCTAATTGGTTGTCAATCATTTTACATAAATCATGACACAAGAACGGCACGAATATCCTTGGAGTGCTGGTGACCTTCAAGGCTCTTGAATTTTTTTTGAAAGACACTTGTCTCAGACTAATGAACTAAAATTTGACTTGTCCGACATGGGAAGCGAGTTCTCCGAGAATATCCATCAATTTAGTAACAAATAAACATACACAATGATAGCTCCACTATCTAAATTAGTTCCGGAAGTGTGGAATTAGACATCTCCCACTGTGGGGATTCAGACAAATGCTTGGCTCAGGTGTGGGGAATAAGACCCCAAGAAAGTCTAATTCCCCTGGGTCAGTCTGCCACGCCTCACCACCCCAGGCAAAATATTGATTATAATATGTGCATTATGTAGCCTAAAAACTGTCACTATGAAACATACCCTGGAGGTAGCAGAGTCGGGACGATTCTCATTGGCTGACATAAAATCATCGTCAAATGCTCTGAAACAATATATTATCAAATTAAACAAATACAATCTCAGATAAAAGTCAATAATAGGGACAAATAATACGCTCTGTTCGAAATCTTATTAATATTTTGCCTAAAATAGGTTTCATCAAAATTATGAAACTTTCCTTGCAAACTATTTACTTACAATATATAGGGATAAAGGGAGAGAAGGGGAGAGAACTCATGATAATCAAAAACCTGGCCACTATGTTGATCAATCTTCACAAACTGATGTTATGTGGTGATTAAAAAAATTAATTTGATTAATTAAATAAAACATTGTTTCATCTTACTTGAGGAATTCATCTGTGTTGATTTTCTCCAGCAACTTTGGTTCATTAAACACAACATCTTGTCCTTTCTGGAAACAACAAACACAGATTATGGAAAATTCCCAAAAAATAAAAACAATGAATACAGTGAAATATATTCAAATTTTAAAAACCAGTTCAATTAACTAAGGAACGACAAGTGGGACATGTAGCGGTAGTAGCGGATCCGTAGTCCAGTGGTATGCGCTAGTGATCCAGAGATTGCAGGTTCGATTCCCTGCTCCATCACTGACAGTACTAACAGCCTATCGGACGAGATATGTATGATGCTTTACATCGAGCATGTAAAAGAACCAGGGGTGCTTCTGGAACTGGGGCATCTCCTGTATCGTGCACTATTCTCCAAAAATCTAAAATGACTTAACAATCTTCGGGAGGTGTCGCCCATATGGGAAACCGGTCAGCCACGATAAATAAACGCAAATAAAACAACATGATAGCGGATCCATGGTCCAGTGGTAATGTGTTGGACTAGTAATCAAGGAATCGTGGGTTTGATCCCCCTCCACCAGTGATAATTAAAAGACTGCCCTTGGGACCCCTTGAACACTGGACTCTTATATAGGTCACTTAGGAGGTCCTAAAGTTGAGGTCTTCATATTGAGCTGGTCTTATATTGAGGTTGAACGAAGAGCAAAACCGTGATAATGGACTTGAAAATTGTGTTATTAATTTTAAGGTGGTCCTATTATTGAGGTTGTCGTTATATGAGGCTGTACATAGCTTAATAAAAGAACTGACATAAAAAACTAGATTTAAAAACACACACACTCTCTCCTCAATGCGAGAAACATCCTTTTTGCTTTACATGTACAAATTGTATTTCATTCCACAAGAAATGATATTTCAACTTTGAGAAAAAAATCTCCATCAAAATTTTTAGAAGAATTTATATAAAACCAGGAGCAGTTTTACAGGCAAGCCAATAAAGTGTGAATGTAAATTTTAGAAGTGTGACGCCTAGATGATAAAACGAATCAAGTTGCCGGAATGACTACGAAAGAAAGCATAATAGATCCTATACTGACAGTGCGTACTCATTAATAATTGACAAGAATTACTCCTACGTGCTTTGAAAAGGCCATTCCATGTTTCTGTACAGTTTGCTATAGTAACAAGAGCTTGATTGAATAAATCAGTAAAATTTTCACAAACCAGAACATCTTCTGCTTCTTTGACCAGATTTGCCGTCTTTGCTTCCAATTCGGCATTCAATTTCCTGAAATAAAAAAAGAAAATATTTACTGCATAAAAATGTTGGGTAACTTGAAGGTAAACCTGACTTAAAGACCACCTTAATAATAAGACCGCCTCAAAATTAACAAGACAATTTTCAAGTCCATTTTCACTGTTTTGCTCTTCATTCAACGTCAATATTAAGACAACGTCAATATTAAGACCAGTTTTCAAGGGTCCCAAGGGTGGTCTTACTATTGAGGTTTTACTGTACTAGATAATCATGTATTAAATACATGCAAAAATGCATTATCTAAATTTTCAACAACAATTTGAGATTGTCATTAAGTCATCCATCTTGGATTCAGAGTACTATAGCAGGGTGTCAAGTGATTTTTGTATGCTATCATGAACTAACAAACCATGGATTCGAAACAGGCTGATATCGGTGAAACAATAAGAAGAAATTATTTTACCACAATCCTTAGCGCACAATTTACCCACAATCCTAAGCGCACACTCGTAAGTATCGTTGATTTGAATCGAAATTTCATCCAATTAAACGACGCTCATTCAGTCTTACAATTCAGTATTGAACAAAAAAATGCATACAAGCAAACAACAAGACAAACATGAAATATATAAATACCATCAAGAAATATATAGCTGTTGTAAACAAGAGGATTACGGCGGTTCAAAATGTCAAACTCTCTCGATTCAGACCCAAGATGGCAGACGTCACCAATTTTTTATCGCTATTTGGAACACAGATATTTCTTGGTATTATTGTTGTCTATTTGTTTACAAATGTTCATGACCCTGACAAAGCCAAACTACTCCATCCATTGGCATATCTTTTATGAACGATATTTTAGATACGTTATTTACGATTTCAATATTTATCAATCTGTATGTTTTTGGGAATAAGTTCTTCGGAGCTTTTGTTCTTAAATTGTATTTAATCGAACACTATATTGTGCTGACTTTGTTGAGACGCCAGTCTATTGTTATAAAACAATATCATATTTACTTCTTCCAGCTATGTAATAATCTGTCTGCTTCCAATGCTTAATCAAATGAGCATAAATATCTGTATGAATCAGCAGGAAGATTATTTCAACATTTGCGCAGTCATCTCAAAGCTTAAGAAATGTGCGAAGTTAGACAAATTCCCACAGGGAATGGATTTTGCCTCAATTCTGGGAACATACATTTCTAATCCAAAATCCTTGTATACAAAATCATCCCGGGAACAATTAACACTGACATTTACGAATCAACGCAAGAATATTACGCCAAAAGTTTCATTAACGGTATACCATACAATCTTTTAAGTAAGGCAGTAATGCATTAAACGGTTGACATAATATTTTGCTTGATACCCTGAGGGAGGTATGAGCTTGTATTGAATAAAGAGTGTATAAATGACTTTGTTTTCAAGCAATAGTTTGGAAACAAAGCATTTTGTTTTGTTTTTATAATGTTTCTTTCATTAACATATCTAAAACTAACCATCACTTATTATCTGAGGATATTTGTTTTTTCGTTATGAGTTTGTCTTTTTTTTGAATAGGTAGCTAGGTTTCGCGAACTTAGGTTGACGCTTAACAAAATTCCAATTTGGCATGGCCTAAGGGAATTAGTTCTTTAATATATCTCAGATTTACTCAACATATCATGCAATGAAAATGTCAAACAAAGGATCCATTTATAGATATGCAGACTTAATAAAGACTGAATATATTTTCCATTTGTCTCTTGGAATTGTAAACATTTTGAAATTCTACTGAACAAGATGTGTTCTTGATCATTTATTATTGAGTTAAATTTCAATATTAATGGTGCTTAAATAATGAGCAATTCATGTGATGGAGACATATATCTCCAATTATTTTACTTAAATGGCATAATAATAGATATCCCTAAAGATAAAATTACGTTTTTAATTAACTGTGGTTTTTGCTTATACATGTAATTATAAACCAGGCCCTTTTCTATAGTTCCCACGAGTCAGACTACAGGACCTATTCCCAAAGCCATATACATGTATTATATGTTTTTTTCCCATTCTGAAAAAAAAAATCCCAATCAGAAGCAACTATAGATGACAAATGTTCAACTGGAGCAGGTTACCTGATATATCTTGAAGCTCTTTGAATAACTGTGGCCATTATTGTCCCTTGTGACATAAATTTTTGTGGACATTTTGTCTGTCTTTTGGACAGTTGATAAGAAATGTAGATTAGAATGCTTGTTTATATAAACTTTAGATATGAAAAGCCTGCTCTTTTAACTATGAAAATTCCTAAAATTGGAGTTGAAGCGTTTACAGTTTTCCAAAATTGGCAAATTTTACGACGCAAATTTTCCCAATTTATCAAAGGTATTTTTCCCAAATTGGAGAGAAAAAGTCCACCTAAGTCGGCCACAATTTAAAGCGATCTCCGACAATCGATTTTTAGTGGTCTGAAAGAGTCCAAGGGGAAAGTTAATGTTAAATGTGGTGAAAAAAGTATGTACATGTATAAGTGTTATTGTGAAAAATTGTGAAATTATTTGGAGATAAAATTATAATACATATAAATATACTGTTGAATTTGTTTTCTTTCCGTTTGAAAGGTAAGAATGTTGAAAATAGTTTCTTCCAAAAGAAAACTCATAAACCGATTGTACAATCGATAGACAATTGATCGTGGTGTTCCGATTATCAATTATGATTTCGGAGTCCAATACCACTCGGCAATGGGGGAATGGTGTTTTAATTGCACAGGTGACAGAACTTGGGGACAACTGAGAGTGACTATAAACGATTTTCTTTACTTGTATTCTTCTTCCCGGCTGGCCAAGTTCCGAGATGATACGCGATCATTATCATTTCTCGTGCTGCCTGTAGCCGAATGTCTCCCACTGGTTGTAGAACCGTGTCGACCCTGAAATATATGATAATCTAAATATAGGCACATATACCCCTTTCATATTCAGTCAGTAAATCAGAAAATAAAGACCAGTAACATTACATATCTAATGATACTGGACTGAAGACCATTTTCAGACACAGCCAACCCGAACTAAAGAATGTATAAAAGAATATTTTGATGTCACTGTTAAATGACCATTGAAATTTAAAATTATTCAAAATACTGTCATGCATGAACACAAAATTTTAGATGTAAACAAACACAATATTCGTGCAAATGTAACCAAGAACATACAATGAATTAGTTCACTATTGAATGATCCAAACAACTTTTGAGATAAGTTATCCAGAGTTTCTTTCTTTTGAAGGTATTTGATAAAAGAATATAATTAATCTAAACTTTCAGTTAAAATAACTACGCTGATTTTGTTCAGATACCAATATATTATCTTTAAAAATGTTTAAACAGTGGCAACTGGATGAAAAATATTGTCAAACCTCACTTAAAGACCACCTTGAAATTGATACAACCTTGTTAGTAAGGTCAGCTTTTCATGGGTCAATTATTAATTTTTCACTTACCGATATATTTTAACTCAATAATCAGACCACATTAAAACTAGGACTCACTTTCTTCCACGTTTAGGGGAATTGTTGTCGGGCTTTTTGTGAGGGGTATGATTGTCGGGCTCTTTGTGAGGGGTATGATTGTCGGGCTCTTTGTGAGGGGTATGATTGTCGGGCTCTTTGTGAGGGGTATGATTGTCGGGCTCTTTGTGAGGGGTATGATTGTCCGGCTCTTTGTGAGGGGTATGATTGTCCGGCTCTTTGTGAGGGGTATGATTGTCGGGCTCTTTGTGAGGGGTATGATTGTCGGGCTTTTTGTGAGGGGTATGATTGTCGGGCTCTTTGTGAGATGTCTGATTGTCGGGCGTTTTGTGAGGGGTACGATTGTCGGGCTCTTTGTGAGGGGTATAATTGTCGAGCTTTTTGAGAGGGGTATGATTGTCGGGCTCTTTGTGAGGGGTATGATTGTCGGGCTCTTTGTGAGGGGTATGATTGTCTGGCTCTTTGTGAGGGGTATGATTGTCGGGCTCTTTGTGAGGGGTATGATTGTCGGGCTCTTTGTGAGGGGTATGATTGTCGGGTTTTTTGTGAGGGGTATGATTGTCGGGCTCTTTGTGAGGGGAATTCAATAAGCACCACATGATCAGAAGCAGGAAAATAATTTACATATCTGTTTTCAAACCATTAATCCACTACCTCCCCGTAGTACATGTATGCACTTTATCATGAGATGTGTGATATTACTGGTCAATGTTTCTGGTTTTCCACAAATAATGCTGAGAGAGGGAAAGCTGACACCAAAGAGAAGGGAATGGAACCTAACGTTCAGCCCTAAATAGGTCCGATATATTGTCAGTACAAAGGACCATATTGGAAATAAGTTATGTACCCCATTGGAAATATGTCGAAAACTGTATGTTTTATCCTGTGGTTATATGTCGCAAATTTATATAATCTAATGTGACAATAGTGATATAAAGTATATAGTATTTTTATGTAATTTGTAAAGATGTGATTTGTAATCATTTTTAACAGCTGTGAATTTTTTTTATGTGATATTTTGCTTGTACTACGACATATTCATGCATGAATAATTCTTATCTTATCTACACAGCAGGCCTGTAGCTTGAGGCAAAATTAAACAGAGGCAATGAAGGCGGGGTCTGGGAGTGTCCTCCCCCAGGGGGAAAGCGTATAGAAGAGCTTACCGGCATTTTCTGGTTATTTTTTTGTACCAGTGAAGTGATTTATCAAGTGCAATTTTGTTTTATTTCAATATGTATATATTTAATAGTATGAATCGAAAGCAATGGCAAATTTTGATGTACCGGAGCGTCCCATAGCTGAAGAGTGTCCAAGTAGTCGGTTGGCATGTTTTTGTGTACAAACCAAACTAATTTACCAAACAAAGTGCCAAACCATTAAGACTATCGTCCTCCACAATTGCTTTGGAAATTTAACTAAGGCAGTGTAGCTACGGGCCTGCACAGGTATAGTTACTTAATGAACAGCCCAAATATTGTATTATCATAATGAAATAACAGAATAAATAAATTCCCAGTATGATTATGAAATGTTTAAATTTGAAGGTAGTTCTGCTTAAATGTCAAAATGGCAAGTAATTTGATTACCTTTTCGCATAAACGATTTAAAAGTTAATGATTTGGAGATGAAATGGACAAAATATATCTGAATACAAATAATTTTCGTCCCATAGGACAATCAGAAACTAGTTATTGAATTATTCACACACAATTTAATAAGCGTCTATATGATCGAGATCATGACATTTGTAAAATACAAGTTTAAACTGCCAACGGAGACAAGATTGATACACATGCCATTAACAAATGTCACTAACATTAAACAATGAAATAAAATCAGAATGTATTCATTATCAAAGTTACCGAGTTAACTCTACGAGAAGGTTCGGTCATGTTGAAACTCCTTTTTCCGAGCACCAACGGTTTACGGCAGTAAACAGTAATGTCGTAAACTATGACGCATCAAGAAATATAATGCCGTTTTCCGAACGAACCCGTTAATCAAATATGTATTGTTCTGCGAATAAAATCTTTGTAAATGAGAATGTATTGGGTTGAATAATATATCCAAACTGCCTTAAATATTAAAATTTAGAGAAGACGTGTTTTGTTTACTGTCCGGCAAAATGTCATAAAATGCGTAGCTCCCTGTGCCGTCATATTTTGTCAGCAAATTGAACTTTTCAATCATTTAGAAATAGGCAAATTTGTCGCCTTCAGCCAATTTGACTACAAAATACGATCTGATTCCGTCTTGTTATACTTAAATACTTGTAAAATACAGACTTAATACTATATTTTATACAAATTATTTATTTAAGCGGGTTCTTTCGATACAATACGCTGAAATAGCAGAACATTGGTCTCTCTAAAACATAAGTGTAAAGTCGATGTAAAAGTGAGTAAAACGTTTTTGTTTGCTAAAGTATGTTCCGCATTCCGATAATGAAACAACTTATATAATGCACTGAGTCTCTAGATCGGCCCTCTCGTAAATAAAAACTTCTCTTCAATAAAATGATCAAATATCACGTGTCCCTCATGTAGAGATGCAAAATAACAAATGGGTTGGTTGCAATTCCCATCCAATGTTATCTCACCCCTCTTACTATAGAATTCCACCACTCCAATATCTCGTTTTACTTGCTAATTCCAACAACCAAGCACTATGACAAATACTCATTTTTCCCGGCGGGGTTCATCAGTGGAACAGCCTATCCCCATATCCCCTGTCTTCCCACCATAGGACAGTGGAATGCTGCAATTATCATAACCTGATTCACTCCCGTTTTTAAAATGTTAAATAGCACTTACATTTTTATATTATTCCTACTTCTATATTTTTGAAATTGTTGGATATACTAAAATTACTTCTTTTAGTGACTAACGCGCAACTTTGTCCAAGTCCTCGCGAGAGGTTCGACAAGATAGATAGACTGACGGACGGATATATAGATAGACGTCCATCACCTAGCTTTCGGAGGTGTTGCTTAGAAGAGACTGCGCTGTACTCAAGTTTTAATGGTTACTTCATTGATATGGTCACTCCTTCTGAACGAACGAGTGTTAAAAGAAATGGTATTCGTTTCATCACGTTGTCTTCGTTGTCTTCGTGCAAGTATCTAGATGGTACCGTGATGATTTGGGCTCATGTTGTCGACTGGCTTATAAGAACGAGTTCTGCATTAAGTCCCGAAAATTTTAATCGTCCTAAATTAGAGCTTTCCAGGCAATTCAGTTTTGGTTCCCGCCATACTTACAACAGTAATTAACGCGTATAATGTATCTCAAGAGAATGTATCAAACCAAGATAGGACGGTCTAGTTCTTACAGCAAATTTGTAAACAATATATAAAACAGTATTACAGAAAAAAAATACAATATACCAAAATTTGTTGAATTATTAAGCTCATAAAATAAGAATGTTGTTGAAAATCTGTCATTGTTTATCCATAAAGCTTTTAACCTAAGAATTCAGTTGTATTAGTAATAAGTAATTCAAATGTATTTTCTCCTCACTATTCTATTATTTTTCACATTGTATCAATGAAAATGTAATAAGTACTAATATTTATATTATGTTCATCAATCATACTATTGCAGGTCAAATGACCACTGACCAATGTATAATATTTCGTTATTTTTGTATATATATATAATTATATACATTTGCATTGTTTATGTGAAATCATGGGCAGTAAGCTGAATAAACTATCAATCTATCGAACCTTTAACACAACGCCCCGATATCTGCAGACGGACAGTAACAATTCTCTCGTCTCGCGTATTATTTTTATTTCACAAGAAAAACATGTATTGTTCTATAACCAAATTACTAATCTACGGACCACGTACGCTCGGGGGGAACTTCAAAATTTCAACATTGTCTCGTTATTTGTGCTGTTTTTTCCCCTCGGTGTGATTTATGAGTCTGCTCTCCAATTATAACAGGATCGTGTTCTGTTCGTCAAATTTCTTTGCTGTTGTTCAAAACTAATTTTTTCACATTCTGCAGCGCAGAAAATCCATAATTTCAGTCCGAATTTGCGACTGGATGAAAGTGTAGGTTTGGAATACCGGCACTATGTATTTACAGTAAAACTTCGCTTACGGACCACCTCGAAATAAAGACCGCCTCCTTAATAAAACGTCTTTTCATGGACCTTTTTTCAACTTCAACCTTTCTTCCATAACTCTCTCGATAACCGTCTTCCTCACACAAGTATACGTTTGTTGGTTTTCATCTGGTTTTCAAGTTACAATTTTTCAGGCATATACAGCGCCGACTTGACCTAACCAGTTTTGCTGGAATAAATTATCAAACAGTACTAACTTGCCTAGTTGACTAGGAGACACTACACTGTAAGGACTCATACGCTGATAGCGTCATTCCTCTGGTCTTGTTCTTAATTTATTAATGTAAAATATTTAAAAAAAACATTCCAAATTGAAACCTTATTATCATGTTTATTGTTCATCATATTTACTCGAACGAACGAACGAACGAACGAACGAACGAACGAACGAACGAACGAACGAACGAACGAACGAACGAACGAACGAACGAACGAACGAACGAACGAACGAACGAACGAACGAACGAACGAACGAACGAACGAACGAACGAACGAACGAACGAACGAACGAACGAACGAACGAACGAACGAACGAACGAACGAACGAACGAACGAACGAACGAACCGTAGTCAATATCACCGAAGAACATAACGGAAATCGAAGCCCTATCTGCCGGGTGACAGTTCAGCGCTGTACCAACTGAGCTAGTCTGGCGGACAATCACAAGTAAGACCGACTTCCTTTAGCACCAATAGTGGTGGTTGTTACTAAGGCTTTCACTGCTTTCAAGCGGGTCCTACTTTTTCTATTTTTCCTACTTCTTGTCCCCTTCTTTTTCCTATTTTTTCTATTTTTCCTACTTCTTTGTCCCCTTCTTTTTCCTATTTTTTATATTTTTCCTACTTCTTTGTCCCCTTCTTTTTCCTATTTTTCCTACTTCTTTGTCCCCTTCTGTTTCCTACTTTTTCTATTTTCCCTACTTCTTTGTCCCCTTCTTTTTCCTATTTTTTCTATTTTTCCTACTGCTTTGTCCCCTTCTTTTTCCTACTTTTTCTATTTTTCCTACTTCTTTGTCCCCTTCTTTTTCCTACTTTTTCTATTTTTCCTACTTCTTTGTCCCCTTCTTTTTCCTATTTTTTCCTTGACAAGCCCTTCTATCTCTACTTTTTTTGTGACTGTGAATAGTTCGAGAAAAATAGAAAAGCTCTTATTAATTGCATTGATTAGTAAGATGGTTTAAATCTTTATCTTAATAAGCACCAATTTCTAGTACAGTAAAACCTCACTTAAAGACCACATCAAAATTAAAAACACAATTTTCAAGTCCATTTCACTGTTTTGTCTTTATTCAACCTCAATATTAAGACCACCTCAATATTAAGACCAGTTTTCAAGGGTCCCATGGCTGGTCTTATTATTGAGGTTTTACTGTGTTTTTGAAGGATGACGTTTCTGCAGTAGTACTCCAGGGCTGTAAGAGGAGTGTCATGATGACTAGTGCATCTTCATCTTCTTATTCTGTGGCTGAACCTTTCTTGAAGCACTCGTTTCTAAGTACAGATACATACAATGACAGTGGGTCGAACTTTCAGACATGTACTATTGTCGAGAGAACATGCCGGTAACATCCTGGCTTCCCGGTTATAACTCCAGTCTTCGAGTCTGCCAGCCCGCCACCCCACCGGCCAGTCTGCTTTCTCCTACATTGTATTTATGTAAATTTTCGGTTGATGTTAAATTATTTTTTGAAACTACAGTAAAACCTCAATAATAAGACCACCATTGTGACTCTTGAAAACTGGATTTTCAATGTTCCTCTTGATTCAACCTCAATATTACGACCACCTTAATAAGAAATAAAGTCATGTTTTGAGGACCACGAAAAATCGGTCAATGGCGCTACCGGGATTCGAAGACCATTTCAAGGCTCCAAAAGTTGGTCTAATTATTGAGGTTTTACTGTATATAGTTCGTCCTTAACAAAATCGGAATACCTAGGTACAACAATTTCGTTGTTCAGATAAGCTCGAAAGCCCTCAAAATGGCGTCAGTGGACACTAGTGAACATAACGAGACCAGTTCACAATTTTGGCTATAACATTTTTATTTTTCAAAAGATCTTAAATATACATGTACTACATGTGGAATAACAAACTGTCATTTGTTACCTTTAGAATAATTAAAACTATTTAAAATTATTATTTTGATATTTAGATGGGTGAATATGTCATATATATTATACAAAATGTGGCTGGTTCATCAAATGTCGTTTAACTTTATTTCTAGATCAAGTGAAATTTGAAAATTATCTTTTTTAGAGCAAGTTAAAATAGTGCTTAAGATGCTTTATCAAACTCGACCCTAGCTATTTGTGAACCCATCTTTTACTCTTTATCTAACGATCAAATAATGTCTTATGTTAACACTCTGTATTTAATTATTCTAACATTGCCGAAGTTAATATGTAAATTACAAATGTTCCTATACGTATCATCTGTCTTACTATGCAATATCTGTTCATTTAATTGTTTATTGGGATCAAGATTCACGCAGATTTTGGAATTTTATTATCAGTAATATGTTCTCAAAATTAAGAAATCATTTACTGGCTCCCGGCTCCCTAGGGGTTGGGAAAAGATCGGAAGAACTGCAGAATGACGTTTAGTAATTAAATAGTCCCCGTTTTCTCAGAAACTTGTCTTCCATATAATCTTCATTATTTGAAGTTTCACCAGAGATAGTATTGTCTTAAGTTGTGTATCGAAAAACCTGCAAACTTCGTGGTTACTCGTGAATTTCCGTGAGTTGTCGTAACGCGCTGTTTCTTGTCATCGTGGTTTCTCGTGTATTTCCGTGAATCGTCGTAAACGCTGTTTCTTGTCATAATATAAAATGAGAAAGTTTCGATCAAGCTATAATCTTCAGACTCATTTGTAATTGGGGCTTTAGGTCAAATTGTTAAGGAAGATCCCAGTCTAACACCTGGGTACAATCATCATAAGCCAGTTGGGTGTCTTTTTCACTTACAAACTCTATATCCCGGACGGGATTCGAACCTCAGCGGTAAGGTGATTTGATTTTGTTTGTACATGTTTTTATTTATCGTCGCCACGGGTTTCCCACCAGTTTAGATTTTTGGAGGATAGTGCATGATACAGGAGATGCCCCAGTTCCATAAGCACCCCTGGTTCTTTACCGTGCTCGATGTAAAGCATCGTACACGGGACCCCGGTTTTCAAAGTCTCGTCCGAAAGACTATTAGTACTGTCAGTGGTGGAGCGGGGAATCGAACCTGCGATCCCTGGATACTAGTCCAGCGCGTTACCACTGGACCACGGATCCGCTACCAATGTGATTTGAAGTCCGTCCCAACATATTTATAGCGCTAGTTAACATACTGAATAACACATAACCCTTTAAATAACTGTTTTTTATTTGTTTTTTCATGTGCTTCTGAGTTGCAAATAACCCATGTAAAATACAGTACAACCTTTCAATAGCGAGTCTCTCTATAGCAGCAACCTCTCTTCAAAATCAATAAAACATTTACATACACAAGAAACTACAGTCAAACCTCAATAATAAGACCATCATTGGGACCAATGAAAACTGTTCTTCTTTCTGAGGTGGTCTTAAAATTGATGTTGAATAAAGTGCAAAACAGTGAAAATAGGCTTGAAAATTGTGTTCTTAATTTTAAGGTGGTCTTATTATGGAGGTGGTCTTTAATAGAAGTTTACTGCATATGCAATGTATACAAACGTTCGCGGTCAATTATTGTCTTTTTTGATGAGATATCACTTCCTTAACCTCTACCCTTCGTTTTTGTCGTGTGTTGCAATTTTATGGGTTTTCAACAATATTTCTGTTTCGTATGTTGTACGAACCTATTACCAACCGGGTGTTGGAACTGATTAGCTCCCGGTGTTCGAACTGATTATCTCCCCGGGGTTCGAACTGATAACCTCCCGGGGTTCGAACTTATTATCTCCCCGGGGTTCGAACTGATAACCTCCCGGGGTTCGAATTGATTACATCCCCGGGGGTTCGAACTGATTACCTCCCGGGGTTCGAATTGATTACCTACCCAGGGGTTCGAACTGATAACCTCCCGGGGTTCGAATTGATTACCTCCCCAGGGGTTCGAACTGATAACCTCCCGGGGTTCGAATTGATTACCTCCCCAGGGGTTCGAACTGATTACCTCCCGGGGGTTCGAACTGAGTCGATTACCTATCGACTGGCACTTGAGTCTTATCCTGCACTGAATACCTACGATACAGATTGAACACTTTGCTTACATATTTCACCGTTTTCGAAATTAATAAAGACGTGGTGTACATCAAAGCAGCTTCGTCCCTGACAGGTACATGCTTTAACAAATATTCATTCATCAATCAAGATTGCGCGATACATACCCAATCAACATGTGTCTCGTCTAGAGATCAATAGTTTATACTCAAATGTTCGAAAATAAAGAAACCAAATCAATACTCATACACTGCCATGTTTCTTCACACTTGAATATTTTGAATTTTGTTACTTTTTCTTACAGAATTTCAAATAAAACATTTATGGCCATGAAGTAAAATTATTCATCCTACTTCTGTGATGGATAGTTAAGAATTAACAATTTGCACATATCGGCAGCAACATCAATCGGCCTGCATCTGAAACCAATGTATGTGTGTAACTGATTGATTTGATCAGAAAAAAAGATAATGTTTTTCATTACAAATGTATAAATACTTCTACAGAAAAATATTGCCGAGTTAAAAAGCATTTTCGATTTATTGCATGTGAAACAAATATGAAAATACAATAATTGCAATAGGAAATTGTGAAAGTGTGAAGGAACTTTTGGAGGGCAGCGTATACATGTATACTCAAATGTGTATGAGCTAGGACACGACAAAACCTGTATTAGGGTCCAAAAAGTCTATTTTGAGATGTTAACATTTTCTACCAGATATATGTTTCAGTTTTCATTTAATACCAAAAGTATTGAAATTGGACGTCTATCTTCTTTTTAAGCAATTCCAGTAATAAGAACGGAAGCGAAAGTAAGCTACAAAATGATGATGTCACGTCAGAACGTACATAATTCTTTAAAAAATTCTACTCTTCAAATGGAATAAAAACAATTATGCAATACTTACAAATATTACCTCATTCGTTTAATTCTACCAATCATCAATAAGCCTCCAAAACATCTTCGGTCAAAGCGCTTAGTATGACGTCAAAAACTTTGATAGTGGTCTAATTATTGAGGTTTTACTTTACGTAAACAATAACCAAGCAAACTCAATATATAGCCATCAGTTCCGCCCAAGGTCTGTGTGTACGCCGTTTTACTGTACATGTTCCCATAGTTACGGTGGTGCCACAGTTTCTGCTCAATGTTACTCACAAATTGTGTATTTTACACCATTAATGACTCCAGATTCTCATTAAGTTTAAACTAGATTTAAAGCAAAAATCGATGTTTTGTTTTAGAGTTACTGAAACTCTCCCGACACTTGCGTGCACATATCTTACTTGAGAAGATTCTTCGAAATTTTGCCTTCTTGGCACAAACACTATCTCCATGAAATCACGAACATGGCGTTTTAAGTGTTAAGTTGTAGAAGATGAAATGCTTGGTGTTTTTTGCTGGTGTTTTTATGAATGGATCGAGGATTTGGGCTTAGAGGACGTAAACCTTCTGTTTTGTTTAAGCCTTATAATAATATAGGCAATGCCTTTGTTTTAATTATTTGTTTATAAATATCATCATTATAGAATATAATGCTACAATAAATAGACGAATTTTACCAAATAATTATCTATATATTGTAAACTTTTTGTAGGATTTCAGACACAATCTGCCCAAAAGTCGGTACCAATTTCTTTGCGTCAATTTGGTCATTTGCAAGGATGCACCCAGAGATTTGCTCGGTTGTCAAATACTTTCCATATATTTTACACACAATTAGATCATTTTCAATACAAAATGAAACACATTAAAGTACAATTCAAACAAATCAAGTATTTTGCCAAAATCGAGCATATACGCTAAATGTAATGGTAATACGCTCAATGTTCATGAACCAGACACTGCGTACCTTGTATAATTCATGGTTGTACATCTTGTGAAGTTCATGAACCAGACACTGCGTACCTTGTAGAATTCATGGTTGTACATCTTGTGAAGTCCATGAACCAGACACTGCATACCTTGTATAATTCATGGTTGTACATCTTGTGAAGTCCATGAACCAGACACTGCATACCTTGTATAATTCATGGTTGTACATCTTGTGAAGTCCATGAACCAGACACTGCATACCTTGTATAATTCATGGTTGTACATCTTGTGAAGTCCATGAACCAGACACTGCGTACCTTGTATAATTCATGGTTGTTCATCTTGTGAAGTCAATGAACCAGACACTGCGTACCTTGTATAATTCATGGTTGTACATCTTGTGAAGTTCATGAACCAGACTCTGCATAACTTGTATAATTCATGGTTGTACATCTTGTGAAGTCAATGAACCAGACACTGCGTACCTTGTATAATTCATGGTTGTACATCTTGTGATGTCCATGAACCAGACACTGCATACCTTGTATAATTCATGGTTGTTCATCTTGTGAAGTCCATGAACCAGACACTGCATACCTTGTATAATTCATGGTTGTACATCTTGTGAAGTCTATGAACCAGACTCTGCATACCTTGTATAATTCATGGTTGTACATCTTGTGAAGTCCATGAACCAGACACTGCACAACTTGTAGAATTCATGGTTGTACATCTTGTGAAGTCCATGAACCAGACACTGCACAACTTGTAGAATTCATGGTTGTACATATTGTGATGTCCATGAACCAAACACTGCGTACCTTGTATAATTCATGGTTGTTCATCTTGTGAAGTCCATGAACCAGACACTGCACAACTTGTATAATTCATGGTTGTACATATTGTGATGTCCATGAACCAGACACTGCGTACCTTGTATAATTCATGGTTGTTCATCTTGTGAAGTCCATGAACCAGACACTGCACAACTTGTATAATTCATGGTTGTTCATCTTGTGAAGTCCATGAACCAGACTCTGCGTACCTTGTATAATTCATGGTTGTACATATTGTGATGTCCATGAACCAGACACTGCGTACCTTGTATAATTCATGGTTGTACATATTGTGATGTCCATGAACCAGACTCTGCGTACCTTGTATAATTCATGGTTGTACATATTGTGATGTCCATGAACCAGACACTGCGTACCTTGTATAATTCATGGTTGTACATATTGTGATGTCCATGAACCAGACTCTGCGTACCTTGTATAATTCATGGTTGTACATATTGTGAAGTCCATGAACCAGACACTGCACAACTTGTAGAATTCATGGTTGTACATCT
Organism: Mactromeris polynyma; assembly: GCA_032209605.1. Classification (NCBI taxonomy): domain Eukaryota; kingdom Metazoa; phylum Mollusca; class Bivalvia; order Venerida; family Mactridae; genus Mactromeris; species Mactromeris polynyma. The sequence goes on from JASFXZ010000084.1 coordinate 71,143, forward strand.
TGTGAAGTCAATGAACTAGACATTGTACAAGTTGTGCATTCCATGAACTAGGCATTGTACACGTTGTGCAGTCCATTATCTAGATAGTGTATGCCTTGTGCAGTCCATGAACTAGATAGTGTATACCTTGTGCAGTCCATGAACAAAACATGGTATGCCTTGTGCAGTCCATGGATTAGACAGTCTGAACTTACTGGAGTCCATGAACTAGTCATTGTACGTCTTGTGGGGTTCATGAATTTGACATTCTGCACATTAGATATCGTATGCCTTGTGCAGTCCATGAACTAGATATTGTATGCATTGTGCAGTCCATGAACTATATACTGTATGCCTTGTGCAGTCCATGGAATACGCAGTCTGCACTTACAGGAATCCATGAACTAGGCATTGTACGTCTTGTGTGGTTCATGAATTTGACATTCTGCACATTCAGGAATCCACGAACAAAACATTGTATGCATTGTGCAGCCCACGAGCTAGACATCATACTCCTTGTGCAGTGAACGAACTAGACATTGCATGCATTGTGCAGCCCACGAGCTAGACATCATACTCCTTGTGCAGTGAACGAACTAGACATTGCATGCATTGTGCAGCCCACGAGCTAGACATCATACTCCTTGTGCAGTGAACGAACTAGACATTGCATGCATTGTGCAGCCCACGAGCTAGACATCATACTCCTTGTGCAGTGAACGAACTAGACATTGTATGCATTGTGCAGTCCAGGAACTATACATCGTATTCCTTGTGCAGTGAACGAACTAGACATTGCATGCATTGTGCAGTCCAGGAACTATACATCGTATTCCTTGTGCAGTGAACGAACTAGACATTGTATGCATAATGCAGTCCAGGAACTATACATTGTATTCCTTGTGCAGTGAACGAACTAGACATTGTATGCATTGTGCAGTCCAGGAACTATACATCGTATTCCTTGTGCAGTGAACGAACAAGACATTGCATACATTGTGCAGTCCACAATCTAGACATAGTATTCCTTGTGGAGTCCACAAACTAGACATTGTATACATTGTGCAGTCCACAACTAAACATTGTATGCATTGTGCAGTCCACAACGAAACATCGTATGCATAGTGCAGTCCACAACTAATCATGCTATGCATTGTGCAGTCCACGAATTAGACATCGTATTCCTTGTGCAGTCAACCAATTAGACATTGTATGCATTGTGCAGTCCACGAATTAGACATTGTATGCATTGTGCAGTCTACGAATTAGACATTGTATGCATTGACTTTGTGCAGTCCGCGAATTAGACATTGTACGCCTTGTGCATTCCATGAACTAGACAATGTATGCCTTGTGGAGTCCATGAACTAGACACTGTATTGCCTTGTGGAGTCCATGAACTAGACACTGTATGCCTTGTGGAGTCCATGAACTAGACAGTGTATGCCTTGTGGAGTCCATGAACTAGACACTATATGCCTTGTGGAGTCCATGAACTAGACACTGTACGCCTTGTGCAGTCCATGAACTAGACATTGTATGCCTTGTGGAGTCCATGAACTAGACATTGTATGCATTGTGCAGTCCATGAACTAGACAGTGTATGCCTTGTGGGGTCCATGAACTAGACACTGTAAGCCTTGTGGAGTCCATGAGCTAGACACTGTACACCTTGTGGAGTCCATGAACTAGACAGTGTATGCCTTGTGGAGTCCATGAACTAGACATTGTATGCCTTGTGCAGTCCATGAACTAGACATTGTATGCCTTGTGCAGTCCATGAACTAGACAGTGTATGCCTTGTGCAGTCCATGAACCAGACATGATATGCATTGTGCAGTCCATGAACCAGACATTGTATATCTTAAACAGTATGTAATGAAATGACCATGCATAACTATAGCAACAGTTTTGTTACCTCGCCCTGCATGTAATCGATTTTTTGCCAAACCTTCGATACTAATTATTTTCTTCAATAATGTTTCCTACAGCAAATTTGTATAGATGTATCTACAATCTAAAAAATATATATATTTGTTCAAGAGAAAAAACACTATACCAACATTAACAGGCCTAATGAATAGCCTACTTCAAGCATTGGCAATTGAAAACAATTGGCAAAAGATGGAGAAGTAATAAACTGGACACTTGTAGCCAATTTTGTTTATTAATTACATGTATATTATACAAAATGCTTATTAAAATATAAAGAAGTGGCGAATAAACTGAAGTTCAACTTCTTCCCTTTTTGGAGGGGGATATTTATCACATTTTATACAAATTTGATATCGTAGTGATACTTTATTACTATGAATATTATACAAATCAACTACATTGTATATGTTAATTATTTATTTCTGCGTTAGTGTAATATATAACCTTATGTGTATCACTTAAATCATTGAATCTAAAATATGAAATACTAACCTTTCTAAAACTAGAGCTATCACTGAAGGTGATTAATACCCCCACAATACCGCTTTGTCAGACATATTTTTGATAAATTCAAAGATGGCCGCCAGTCAAGACAATGAAATTATCTATCACTATCTATCACTACAGGACCACAATCAGAATGTGCCGACAATATACACAACTAGGCTTGGTAGAAATAATTCATGGAAAACCATGTTATGTGACATGACGGAACAAGTGGTGATTCCCATATAGCCCCCATTGCATATTTTGAAGTGGGGTTATAATAAGAATTGTGTACATTTTAATATTTCGGAGGTGATATGAATACCACAGTATGGGAGTCAGGTCAAAATCAATAAAATAGAAAAAATGAACAGTAATATATAGCACTTTGTCACAAAGAAATATAATGATACATTCGACTAGAGTATGAACTAGTAACACCAATATATTTGATTTTAACTCCCAAGATCTGAACATTTTGCATTCAAATTCGAACAAATATAGCAACAAAGCGTATTAAATTGATACAATTTATATTCGCAATCAAGACATTTTGTTCCATTGTCCTTGACTGCAGTTTCACAGATTTAATCAAATAATCAAACTACCTGGATATAACATTATATTATGCCTTATTTCAATGCATTTTAAAAGAAATCCCGTTATTTTCACTGAAAGGCGAGTCTTCAACAACAAAAACAAACCATTTGCTAGTATCTGAATGTAATAAACCAAAAATGCTGCCAACAGAACAGTAAGAACTAATCAACAGTTCCTGTGAAATAAAAAACTGAACTTGTATAGAATTGCTCACAAAAAGCTGGGCAAAATGGAACTAAATCAATGCAAAATATATCAAACAATATGCTAGAAATAACAGTTATTTTCACAGAAAGATAAGTCGTTTACAACTAAAAACAAACCATTTGCTAGTAAGTGAAAGTAAGAGAAACTATTTTTAGTAACAGTGACCTTGACCTTGGCCCCACCAGCCCCAATATCGAACTTGACCTGTATCTTCTGATGTTACACCTGTGTACCAAAAATTTTTCAAATCTGTCTAGCCTTTCATGAGTTATCGTCCGGAAACCATGAAAACAGTAAGTGAAAGTAAGAGAAACTATTTTTAGTAACAGTGACCTTGACCTTGGCCCCACCAGCCCCAATATCGAACTTGACGTGTATCTTCTGATGTTACACCTGTGTACCAAAAATTTTTCAAATCTGTCTAGCCTTTCATGAGTCATCGTCCGGAAACCATGAAAACCGACAGACCGACCGACAGACAGACCGACCGACCGACAGACCGACCGACCGACCGACAAGCTCACTCCTATATACCCCCTCAAAATTCTTATGCACACTAACTGCTATTTTGTAAAGTATGGAGTGGGATGTCATCTACCCACACATACTGGTACTTATTTACGAGGGAAATAAAAATATCTCCCCTCAAAAAAAGAAATTAAAAAAACATTGTTCTATTGAAACTGTTACCTACGTGGTACATTATCATGAATTATGTCTTAATAGGTTCATTTCTGTAGTATAAGTTTGATTAGACAAGTCTCGTAACTTGATCCTATCTCAGGGAATCGTAGATTGTTCTTTGAAATATGTTTTCATCATCGTGACCAATTGTAATGCAATTTTTTTTTCATTTCTTAGAAAAAAATCACATAATCTAATTTTACAACTTTAACAATTAGTCTTGTAGACAACTTCTGCGCTTGTATTCACATTGATAAACTATTAAAAATCCTCTCCGCTAGTTATTCTACAGAAAAAAAATTAATCGAAGACATCAGTCATGTTTATGTTTTACATAATTCAGAAAACGAGATTAAGAAATATATTGTAAATCATTAACGCAGCAACAACATGCGTAACTAGGCAACACTTAGATGCTTCTGGTAAAGTTCGGTTGAAATTCAACGAGCGGTTTAGATGAAGAGAATAAACTAACCAAGCGCATACCATCGCAAAAACATTCGTTATAAAAAAATTGTAACTATTGTTTAAAATAAAGCAGCATAAAAATGACTCAACTGCTATGTCTCCACCTTTAGTGACCTAGATTTGAACCCGACTAGATCCATTTGCATAAAATCAACCCAAGTACCTCTGGGAAAAATATTCCAACATTATCCATATTCCAATAAGACCAGTTTTCAAGGGTATCATTGGTGGTCTTATTATCGAGGTTTAACTGTTAAATCAAAGAGTTCCTCCAACTTTTAATACATAGTTCCCACATTGACAATAGTTCCCTCCCTTGTTCTTAAACTGTCGGCCATTTTGAGGAGTAATTTCCAAATATGTGATAATTGAGAAAATAACAAGATAATTTGCATGTGACAACCACTTATACTTCAACTTACTGAGCAAAATGCCCATATGAGCATAATGAATAAGTTATATTTTATATATCTGATTAGTTAATCATTGTATATTCCCTATAAACATTAACATTAATTTGCCTATAAAAATGGCCGAAAATTCAGAACAAGGGAGGTAAATATTGTAGAACTATGTATTCCCTTTTTACAATATTGATGCCATTTATGCTTGTGCCATGTTTGATCTCTTTAAAAATCCTGACCATATAAATTTTGCATCAAATGCTTTTTAAGCAAACATAAATTTTGGGTCAGTGTAAAACAAATGGGTTGTCTGGTGGGAGCTGCAATGATTCAACAACTTCCAATTATTTTCAGTTTTTTTTTTCTCAGGGTTCGGTACTAATCTTACAAGTATTCAATTTGGTTGCCAGACAACATTTTATTCCTGAAGCAATATTCTTGTCAGAGATCTCATAAGTTTATACTCATTAACTTTTAGTTACACAGCCATAAGAACTGTTTACTTTTATTATGTGACATGAAATTCTATTTCTAGTATGACCTGGGGTTCCATAGGTTCTGAATCTCGAGGGTCATTCTGATAATTGTCGACTAGATTTTTAACATTTTATAGCCAAATACCTATAATTTTGAGAAAAATTGACCCTTCAGCCAGAATCCTGAGTCAAAATGTGGCCTTGTGGAAATTCCAGGGGTCAAAGGGTCAATTCAAGGGTCAAATGGAACCCCTGTATGGCCATCGCTAAAGATGCCTGTTCTACAGTTATGTATAATGGTAAATAGGATAAATTATAGGTTATTTCTATAATTAAGGGGCGATAACTCCTGAGCTACTAAAGCAATATGGTTGGTTATCGAACTTGTCTGAGATATTATGCCCATACACATTCTGACTAAATTTGGCGATGATAAGACAAATTTTTCTAATGTTTTTGATCTGGCAAAACCTATTTAGGTAATTTCTATAATTAAAGGGCGATAACTCCTGTGTGACTCCATCAATATGGCTGGTTATCGAACTTGTCTGAGATTGTATGCCCATACACATTCTGACCAAATTTGGTAATGATTTGACAAATGCTTCTGAAGTTATTGATCGGACAACTTACTGGACGCCACCTGCCTGCCTATACCCTGCAGGTGAAACTATAATGTACCGTTCCGGGCATATAAAAAGTCCATACTCATGAATAAGAAACACATGCCTGAAAACATTGAAAAAGTCACCCAAAACAAAAATGGAAAATGAACGTTGTCAAAAGGCTAAGTCTAAAACTTCAACATGCCTATCAAATGTGTTCCAGAAAAAATAAACAACTGAAGGTTACAAAATATTTTTCTTGTTTATTTTGCAAAAAAACACATACTTCTTTATAGCAAAGAAACAAGATGGTCAAAGTACATGAGCACCCAAAAGACGTGAAAATATATGAAATAAAAACGCTAACACTACTTGATATATCGATGAATCGTCAATAATTCTCATCCGATACATCGACATCATCAATTTGCATTTCGCAGAATCAATGACAGCTCTATTTATAGCAGACGGGTAATGTTCCTGGACCTGAGAAGCCAAACTTCTTCTAGACTTAATCAACACTATCAAACAACTAAGAGACAAGATTGTGTGACATCCACTGAAAAGTAGGTTTAATTGACATCTGTAATATTTTATTATGTGGACAATTACACAGCTTCCTTGTAATTACCTGACACAGCTGTCATGTTGAATTCTACCTTCCTTCATTTATAATCTGGAGTAATTATTATCTCCCTTTACCTGACTCTCCCAGTTGAAGTCAAGATTTTGTTGAGATGAATATTTTTCCACGAGCCCTTATCAGTTCTCCGTCCAGTACTACATTACAGACAAGACGAACAAGTGACAAGGAAATGTGAAAATAGTCTACGAGTTTTTCAGTTGCTCCACCAATCAGAGAGTAGCAGTTAGAACTCCTACATTGTCCACCAATCGGTATCCTGATTATGTTATCCAGAAAACAAATCCACCAATCAGTATGTAGCAGAGATTTCATTCCCACCAACTATTCAGAAGAGCTCTCATTCCACCAATTGGCATCCAGCAGAGCTTTCATTTCCACCAATCAGCATCCAACAGAGCTTTCATTTCCACCAATCGGCATCCATCAGAGCTTTCATTTCCACCAATCAGCATCTAGCAGTTTCTATTTCCACCAATCAGCAGCCTGATATGCATGTCTAACCTACAAATAGTTACCATCAATCACCGTAATTTCAATAAAAACGTTCTAATTGTGTGTATAAAGCCATTTAGTGACAATTGTGACAAAATACGTAAATACAAGTAATAAAGCAACATTAAGGAACCAGGCAACATTAAGCTATGAAATTCACTTCAATATAATATTCACAAAGATTTCATGGATATAATGTGCATGTAAATTATATTACCAAATTGAGGTTTAAGATGTACATCATTTGCGTGTTTACTTGTATATCCTATGTTATTCTCTTCAGCAAAGACTACGGAACTCCGAAGACATCACAAATAAGGGAAATGGTAAAGTGTACAGCACAAAAAATCCTGGAGAAAAAAAGTATGTCCCAATTTGGAAGCTCATCAGTAGACTACAACATACATAATGTATTCTGAAGGAACACCCAAGATTAAAGACGACAAAAACTTTGCTTAATATCGGCTAATTACTTTTAAGCCGTTATGCCGCAACTGGAGTCTGCCTAATTATCTGTTTTCTTCCAAATACATACAGACACATCTGTATAACCATTTCCTGGAAATATATACATTCTAACTGCAAGGCAAAACTTAAAGAAGTGTTTGTCAGCTCTTACCTTTCCCATCCCTTAAAGCCAAGCGCTAATTTGTTTTTGGTCCTGATGTGGAAAGGTTATTTTTAAAAAATAACCAAAATGTCAATTAAATATTTTTACCTACCTACCCAACTTTACAAAGTAGGATCGAGAGACAACAAACCAAAGACATGTGCCCTTACTTGCAGCACAGTACGATTTCCCTGACACAGCATTCTCGAGTCCCTGACTCCCTTTTCTTTCTAGGGACTCCCATTTTCAACATATTGTGCATCCCTGGGATCCCTATAATAAACTTTTGTCAAGTATAAACTGCATATCGGAACCCTACAAATTAACCAAGGACCCCTAATTTATCAAACATCTATAATATGTCAACAATTCACTTTTACAAATATTTATACATAGCAGTATCATACCTTCCAACTTCTCGCTAAAGTAGTATTCCGTGACAATGTACAAGGTGTGAAAAGTTCCTAACTTGTAACACCAAGATCACATTAAACCAACGTTTACCACAAAATACAAAATTATCACTTTTATCTCCCAGTAATAACAAAACAGGTCTAGCCAGTTCGGTGTAGGCCAAAAAAATATTTCTGTTTCACGGTACTTGAATATTATACTAACTTACCCGTATTGTTACAACAATAAATCCTGGAGTCCAAAATCGTCATCTCTACCCCTTTACGAATGTATGAAAAAATATACAAATAATATCACTGCCTCAGGTTGTTTTTTTCAGCTGATTATATAGCCATTACTCTGCTATATTCCCAATGACAAAAACTATATACCATAGTTGAATGTAAACTTCCCAAGAAATCTGAAGCAAATGTTTTGGTTCAATTTAGCCCAAAATTTACTAAGTTAAGAAGCTTTACTCTCACACCCAGTTTATATATAAATAGCAATTGTCCATTAATTAATCACTGCATCCTTTACTTACATTCCTAATATATTGCCATAGTTTCTAGAGCTTTTCCCAATTTCTAAGTTTAACACACAAAAATTCCCAATTTTAGGAGCACGAGTCATCTTCCCAAAATAGCAACATTAAACCCTGCAGCCTACCAAACTGTTTTTAGTTTGTTACAAGAAACCCACATTTTCTATCCTGGCCTATTTAAAACAGATCGAAGTACAGATAGAAACAACATGGCTTCTGGCAAAAACAGTCAGGTGCAATAAACTACCTTGAAGTTTTTAGCACCCAATACAGTAAATGAATGTTTATGACACCAGAATGTTAAAGGGACATTCTTCAGTAACCCCCTCCAGATATACAATAGAGTGGAAATTATCAGTTTCTTTATCTCAACCAATCAGCACAGTAAATATAGGTAATTATGATGTCACAAGATAAAGAAACCATAGTACATAGATTACATGTCATAAACTTTAGACTGTAATCTTTAGCTACACAATGGACAAACAATGCATAGACGACAGAGCACACACCCTCCCCCCCTAGTATCAGCTTAAAAGTTATCATTCAAATATGTTCAAAATGAATCTTGGATCTCTATAATGGTAAATCAAGTACTTACTGAGACAAGTGAAATAGATACGTTGCATCACTGCACAAAGAGATAAAAGCAATATTGATACAAATATCTTCAAATAAAAATAGAACAAGTTCAACTCCTATTACTTCATCACAATATTACAATACAGCAGTGACCTTTAAAATCAGTGAAGTCTTCATCTATATTCAGTACTGCAGGTCAGTAATTGAAAAGGAAGGGCACACCTTGACCTAGGGGACCTATTAAGCCTTAGTAGGCTGGGGGGGGGGGGGGGGGAGAGAGATTCAGAAAGAAAATAATTTAAAGCTTTTTATGTTATAACAGTTTCTTTGCCATTATTCAGTATAAATGCTTTGTATACTGAAAGTTATAAAATGGCATGTTTAATTGACAAGGAAAGTAAAAATCATGTGGTTTTGAATACAGGGCAGTGTGCCGCGCCCCGATAGTTATGCCCGACTGCTGCACTGATCTTAAGCGTGAATAAAGTAGACATGGTCTAATTATCCTTTCACAAAAATTGTACAGTTAAGTTAAAGATCTTCAACAGTTTTGTGACTTATTCTAAAAGTCTTTAGTCAGAATAGAAATTATAGAATGTACGACAACAGATATTCCTGGAAGGCAAACCATTATTTCTCACTCTAGCCTTGCAGATCAATGTATTAAAAGCTTCGGAATTAATCCAGTGCACAAACAAGCCAACCATTCCTCAGAGAATCATTGCTGAATGTCAGAACACATTTAGCGTATTGTGTCGTGCAACACTATAGCAGCAACATATCAAATTGTGTTCAAGATGTTTATTACTTTGTATTTTCACATAAAGGGTCTATTTTGGGAAGATGACCCATAACATTCTAATTGTTTGCGCATCACCAAGTTATTTGGGATTCTAGAGCAAACTTTTAGGAATAACAGTAAATGATGTAGTGATTCATTAATCAACAATTGCTATAAAATTTATAAATTTATATGAACTGCCTGTGAGAGAAAAGCCTCCAGCATTGTCAATGTTCGGAAGTATTAACTATACTTCAAAGCCTTCTACAAATGACAGCCTTAAAATTCAATAAATATATCAGTATTTTAGACATTTAAAAGTGGTATAGCAAAACATGATTTTAAATGGAAATTATTTTTATAAGTCTTCAATTTTTGCGCAAGACAAGCATGAGATAAAACAAAAATTAACTTACATCCAACCTGTGCCATACACATCCTGGTTCGAAGTATGAAGTGTACAGAATGTTCATGTATTTTATACATGGGTCAGTGTAAGCCAATCAGGATGTCCTGTCAACATAATGAGATCTACTCTTGAACCTAAGGAGTTTTAAATTACACTTAAATGTGAGATGACAGCGAGTACAACTTCAGGCAATTACTTGTATTATGATAAGGATTTCTTTTATAAGATGATGACCAATTAAATGTCAATAACAAACTTATCAATGCATATATTTATATGATAATTACTTTATATACAATTAGACCTTACAAGTTATGTAATTAAAATAACCACATTCAAAGATTTTAAGCTATGATAAGACATGGAGATAACAGGAATCAATGAATGCATATATTCTAATTAAATGTCAAACTGCACAAACTATTTATGAAGATAATGCAGATAAAGAAAATATATTAAAAAATGTTGCACAAGATAATTTCCTTTAGGCTTCTAGATAACAAAAATATGCTAAGAGTTTCTAAATATTTTCATCCACAAAACTGAGCTGTGCATAAATATTGTTAAGAAATTATTATTGACACTTTATGGCAACATTTCAGGAGACCTGTGTCAAAATGTCACGAGCTATTGAGGATAACCTACAGTGAGTAATTTATCAATATTGTCGGAATTTGTGAATATTAATTTAACGACCACATTGCCATCGAGACATGGATGCTGGACCATGTTTTCAGTTTGGCAAACGAAACTTGTTTTAGTTGAACATTTGTTCGAGTAAGGCAGGTTACTGATAGTAATTTACTAAACTGAATTCATAAACAGATTAATTGATGCACTAATAGAGCACCTGCTGTTAAAATTAGTCACGAGAGTTCGAATCGAGGCTGGGGTTGTAAAGACATCCCTTGATGCTGATGGTATACTAGACAAACATGCATTTCAATAAAATCACCTTTCTTACAACAGAGTAATAAGAGACAAATATAAATTACTAAATTAACCCAATCATACAAAGCGGAAATGTGTGACAAATAAATGTACCCCACCCACTCGTTTTAAGCTTACGATTAAAACGAGGATGGCTCAGTATTAAGCGTTGCCCAGATGTGCAAAACATTCTAGCAATAAAGTTTCGGACATTGATACATATATTGCATAATTACTTCCCTAATGACTGCTAAAAAAATGTACACTCACCAAAGTCGAGTCAACTTCCTAATTAGGCCGCTGAACATCCACACCTGCGATTTCCGCCGCCATCTTTTTCCGCAAAACCACGTGGCTAACTTTAACCACTTTTTCGCACGCTCGTTTTAATCAAATTCCTGAAACGCATCTTCCGTCAAACTGTGTAAAACTACCTGTGAAGACACAATACATTGTAAGGGCATCAATTTACCAACGAGATCGCTACTTGAATGGTTAAAGCTTTATCAATTAGCGAGACAAATATTCCGCGAAAATTTACCTGTACGATAGAAATCTGTCACTTGACTGCACTCGGATTACTTCGGTCCATAGTTCATGACCTTTGTGATGTCGGATTACATAACGAGTGGGGGTCGTAAATCAAAGCACTCGAAGTGCGTAAAAATATTAAACAAAAATAAAAGTTTTGAAGTTGCACAGTTATTAATTAGGTCTAATGAATAAAGAAAAACACTGAGGCATAAAAAGTAAATCCAATCGGGGACCATTGTGTATATGTATACATGTATTGGTCCCGGATCCAATGAAGTCAGGAAATATTGTTTTAATCGTTCAAACTGTTCCATCCTTGCATAATGGTCCCAGATCCTCGTAGGCTACTGTAGTTTAATACGCACGATATTCATAGTTCGATTTTTTTATACATGTTTAAATCTGAATAAGATTTTGATAAACTAGATCTAGAGCTATATTCTTTGGACAGGTAGGCAAAATACTGTCAAAATAAAACCTAATAATATGAGTCATTACACTTTTGAATGCATCATACACAACTTATCTATTCTAGATCTAGATCGAAATAAGTGAGCGTCAAATGTTGCGTGAATTTTCTTAATAGCATTTAATGTAAACTGGCATAACAGTACGTAACTCGTGTTTCATTTCACTAGTAAAACTTGGTGAAAAATGATAGCACGTTTCACGACATAGATCACCACCATTCTATGCTAAATGAAAGGGAGAGACAACATATTTGTTTTTATTTATATTGATACATTTTTAGTTTAAAGAAACCCTGCACACCACAGATTATGCATAGACTCATCCAAAATCTATTTATAACCATGTTTGTAAATATCAAGTAATCGTTGGGGAATTATTTATTGGAATACAGAGAGATGTGAAGTTCTTATATTATTGGACAAACAGTGAATACACTATCCCGTAATGAAAGCTGTGGTGAATGAATAGAAATGACCAATCTCCTTAACTATGTGGGAATGGTAAAGTTCTATAATTAACTAGTAATTATCTCGGACACTATGGGCAGTGTCTGGCTATTTTTATAACCAGTCAATCGTGTAACTACGTAAGATATATGCACGTATCTATCATATAATAGGTCTGTTGAAGAAATCGGGAATATATTCAAGGCTGATAAAATGCCGAACGCAATGCTTTCGCACAGAAGAATATGGCCTTGATAACTTCCTTAAGTATTGCGATTTTTTCCCCCAGACATTTTACATTGCCCACTCATACTTTCGTCTGTGTATTCTCAATTACACGATCATTTTACAATAAATCGAACAATCTGACGTCTTTAATATTCTCATTTTCTTTGTAACATTAATACATGTTTATTAATGTTAAGGCATACTGGTTTAATTTTACTCCCTATAACCTTCCCTCTCCTATCATCTTTCTCCATTCGCTCTCCCATCATCTCCCCTCCATTCGCTCTCCAATCATCTCCCCTCCTTTCCCTCTCCCATCATCTCCCCTCCATTCCCTCTCCCATCATCTCCCCTCCATTCGCTCTCCAATCATCTCCCCTCCATTCCCTCTCCCATCATCTCCCCTCCATTCCCTCTCCCATCATCTCCCCTCCATTCCCTCTCCCATCACCTCCCCTCAATTCCCTCTCCAATCATCTCCCCTCCATTCCCTCTCCCTTCATCTCCCCTCCATTCCCTCTCCCATCATCTCCCCTCCATTCCCTCTCCCATCATCTCCCCTCCATTCCCTCTCCCATCATCTCCCCTCCATTCACTCTCCCATCATCTCCCCTCCATTCCCTCTCCCATCATCTCCCCTCCATTCCCTCTCCCTTCATCTCCCCTCCATTCCCTCTCCCACCATCTCCCCTCCATTCCCTCTCCCTTCATCTCCCCTCCATTCCCTCTCCCTTCATCTCCCCTCCATTCCCTCTCCCACCATCTCCCCTCCATTCCCTCTCCCATCATCTCCCCTCCATTCCCTCTCCCATCATCTCCCCTCCATTCCCTCTCCCATCATCTCCCCTCCATTCCCTCTCCCTTCATCTCCCCTCCATTCCCTCTCCCATCATCTCCCCTCCATTCCCTCTCCAATTTCAATACTTCCTCCGTCTCTATTTTCTTTTTATCCAAAATTTACGCTTATGATTCGACAAGTATATAGCCCTGCTATGTTCAATTCTGAAAACACCAAGGCAAATGATTGGCTTACGTTATTTTTATCCTCCTTCCTCCCTCCTCTCTTTCTCCCCTTATTTCCTGCATTTCAACTCTCAATATTCTTTCTACCTACTTAGTATCTAAACTTTTAATACTTCACCATATAAAATACGACCACCCTTGGGACCCTTGAAAACTAAACTGGTCTTATTATTGAGGTGGTCTTAATATTGAGGTTGACTAAAAAACAGAGTAGGGAAAATGGACTTGTGAAATGAATTATGACATTATGTTCTTAATTTTAAGGTGGTGTAATCAATGAGATGGTCTTTATATGTGATTTTATTGTATATATTAATTCCTAATAAAACACCAAGTCATATTATTAGTTTACGTCTATAGATCCCTTCCTCCAGCCCCCTCTCTCCCCCCGTCCCCCCTCTCCTACAATCTCGTCTTTATCCCCTACCTCTCGTTTCTTTCTTTTTATTTAAAAATTATCATACCGCTTTAAAGTATATAATTCTTGGAAACACCGAGTAAAGTTACGTGAAGAAATAATCAGGTACACGCACCAAGAAAACGCAGAAGTGACCAAAGCAATAAATCAGCTTCTCCAATTAAAACAGCACGTCACCACAGAGACAAAATAGGACAAATATATCATAAATATTAACATCACAAACGAAGAATATTGATCTAGTAATACATAATATTATATTCATTGCCAAGGATACAGTGGTTGATACTATTTATATATAGAAACAAAAAATGTGTCATAAGCACAAATAGGGACAATGTATGTGTATACCATAAGCACCTCCATTAAATCTTAGACATAGAGGTATTTATGCATGTCTCCAGTCACAGAAATCCATTATCATAAAATAGATTTTACGACGGTTATGAAAGCAGTCCTTAATTTTAATCTAGCGTTTTTCAGCTAAGGTTCCTTGGACCCTTGTGTTTGACAAATTCGGGTTTCTAAGTAAAAAAAATAGGGTCCCAAATATGCAGTTTATGCAAATTTTTATTTAAGGGGTACCGGGGATGCAAAGTAAGTGGAAAATGGGAGTCCCAAGAAAGAGAAGGGAGCCAGGGACTCAAGGGAAATCCCTGATTATACCAATCACTCTCGATGACTGCTTCCTGATTATTCAGTACTATCCACTACCTCAGTCAAATTCAGGAATTGTGAAGTTATACCCAAACTCCGCTCAGCGTGGGGCTCGAACTTACGATCTTCCCGGTTCAGGTGTCTACCCCCCGACCACTACACCTTCCAAACACTGAGCTTTGGATTTGATAGTGTCGCATTCACAAGTTAAGGAGGAAGGTAAAGCAATGAAAGCATATTAACTATTAATGATAAAACTGCTGGTTAATCCGACAACATTGTATTATTTACGAATCGTACTTAAACATAATACATGTATTGCGAAAAAAGTAATTCGGTCTCGTATGCGCTCAGTATTTCCTTACAGAAATCAATTCTGCGTTTACTGCCATTAAGCTGGTCTTTATTGCAGAGTTTCGTCGACTCCTATTTTTGTCGTCTCACGATACAAAAGAATAACAAAAATCAGTTTATTTATCGCAAAGTGACAGTGAGACACAACAAGAGCCTTCTTTCTTGCACAATGGCTGAATGGAACTGAAAGAATTTCATTTATCACAAAGTGTTAACATGACACACACATATATTTTGTAGGCGTAATTCGGAATATCTCGGTCGACACTGCGTGCCAGACTCTTTCATTGGTGTAACGGTAGTAACCGAGGTATATCGAATGAGTCAACTCACGTATCATGCAAAACAGGAATTAATCACAACATAGTTTTTTTCACGGACTGGTTACCAAGCAATCGTGAATTAAGTAGATAATGTATTCTAAGAAATGTTGCATGTAATTATTCCTACCATGAACCTGTAATCATATCTTTGCGATATTGTGTACATTTTTGTTTTCAGTGCACTTAGTGGGTACATTAGCAACATTCTTTACTCCCCGAATATCATCCATTTCATTCACTTGGTGTCCGAGCAGTTCCGAATGAATTAGACACTAAAATTTGATTACAGCCCGAGTCCAAGATAATGCGGAAACGATAAAAATTGTCAGGCGGCAAAACCCTCCATCCATCATATCGAAAAATTGTCTTCGTTAATTACATTTTAAATACATGTACTAAGAATTAGAAATCACCACAAATATGTCTTGAAGGCAATCGAATTATTCGTGAGACAATTGTAAGATTCGTGAAAGAGCAAGGGAAGCATTTTTGTCAATAAAACAATAGCCATAGCGTAATAATTTCTGAGAAAAAAAATATCGAAATGCATTATCAAGATGGCACACTAATATTGTGTCTAGGGATAAAACGAGCAAATGCCAATGCGACTTTCGAGACACAGTAATACACCGCAATTCCTCTCGTGTTTCGCTTCATTTAGTTAAAATGTTGGACAAATATATCTTAAACAACGGAAAATACAACACAAATCTAAAATTCGCATAGACGAGGGACAGATATTCCCACGTTCAGCAGACCCGACCCGACCAAAACTAAAAAAAATTTCAATCAATTATTATTATATCTGTTTCAAAACAACTCGTTAAACCATTTAAAGCTATCATAGTACATGTATACAAAAGTATTTACGTCAACTAATTATAAATTTGTACACAATTCTAAAAAAAACTACATGAATTTGAATATATAACAATTACTAAAAGACTGCATTGAAATCGAGTAAAGGCAATGTACAATGTCTACAAGACAAAACGAAAATGTATTTCCAATGTAACCAAGTTACGGTAGACGATTTAAGCGGTAAGCGACCTGTATTTGACAAAAAGACAAACTGGTCACTAAATTGTTCATGTATTTTTAGCTTGTATGTGATGCAATTTGTTTGAAATGATTCGATGATGACGGGTTTTTATCATCTAAAAAACGCAAACACATGTTAGATTTTTGATTATTTTTACAGTGATTTTGAACGTTAGTCTATATTTAAACAACTGACTTTAAACTGAGCAAACTTTTATAGCCAATATAACTGATATCACGGTGTTATGATCGGAATGCACATACTATCCAAACGTATATATATTCATATACATGTACATTTGTATTTAGTCATATATTTATATCCCAGCATGCAATTTGTAGCCGAATCTACGCATCCTTTTTTAATTGTAAGACGATTAACCAAATGTTAAATGACATACACCTCACAATTTGTTGCAAATAATTAAGGATGAAATGTTTTTTTTAAAGTTTCACTTTGTACCTACAGATGAAAGCGTTCTTTATCTCCAGGTATGCGCGCATATTCCAATTGCTGCGAAACATCGTCACGACATGGGGCTCACAGCGCTTTGATTTCCGCCGTACGTCCTTAAATGGCGCGATATCGGATGCTCGCTAGATACATGTACAGAAAACATACACAACACTAACTCAAGTTATAACAATTGTACACTTAGCTCTTTTATTAAACATGTAATGATTAGTTTCAAATAACGACATCCTGCTTTGCGTACAACATCTTAAATCAGGACCCTTGAGACGCTTACAATACTTCAAAGTCAAGTGTCTGGTGAAACTGATTTATTTCTTATGTTCATGGCCATAAGGCTGTAAATCAACATGGAAGCAAAGAGTAGTTACAGTAATAATGTCTATAATCATATGTATTTCTGCTGATTCATGTATAGATTTGTATGTATATATATAATTATGTATACATATATATGAAGCACTATGAAACATGAGATACTGGATACTAAAATACTAGGACACGAACTCAAGGTTTGCTGTGATAAATATTCAGTCGCTACACATTATGGATATAGAGCGTTATTTTGACTACCATATACATAGTCTTTTCTTATACATGTACATTACAAAGCCTGCTGGGTAAGCTCAGCTGGTAGAGCACTCGACAGCCAATCACATGGTCGTATGTTCGAAATGTGGAGATGTTTGTTCTGCATGACAATGTGACTGAACATAATACATGTTTAACCAAAGTCATTTGTCCTGCACCTCTGATACATGTGGAGATGATGTAGGCTGCTTGCGAAAAAAATGAATAGTACTATATGTAGTTGGTAACCCAGTATCACCGGCAAGGTCAACTCAAGGCAATGTCAATCACAACCATCTAACAACTCTGGTAATGAATTACGCGACGTCAGTGGTTCTTGAATGCAACGCATATGCATGGAATGTCTTTCTGTTCGGAAATTCTAAAATGAATGTTTCGTGCGTACGAACCAAACTTTTGCTAATAGTGATGCTCATGACATTTAAATGCATGGATATGTACACATATGATTATTAAATCAGAAGCTTCTGCCAGTTTCGTTTCCGTATTGTCTGGAACAGTGGTTTCCAAAAGTTTCAGCATGAATTAAATGTGATAATGGTTCGCTGAATTAAATAAAACTTGGAAACAGCTATCTACGCCAAATGAGAACTGGTACCAGAACAAAGCGCCATCTACACCAAATGAGAACTGGTACCATAACAAAGCCATCTACACCAAATGAGAACTGGTACCATAACAAAGCCGTCTACACCAAATGAGAACTGGTACCAGAACAAAGCGCCATCTACACCAAAAGAGAACTGGTACTAGAACAAAGCGCCATCTACACCAAATGAGAACTGGTACCAGAACAAAGTGCCATCTTCACCAAATGAGAACTGGTACCATAACAAAGCCATCTACACCAAATTGAGAACTGGTACCAGAACAAAGCGCCATCTACACCAAATGAGAACTGGTACCAGAACAAAGCCGTCTTCACCAAATGAGAACTGGTACCAGAACAAAGTGCCATCTACACCAAATGAGAACTGGTACAAGGAAAAACCACGTATACCGTACGAGAACTAGTACCATGATTACGACATCTTCACGGAATTGCAACTGACTGTTATCTGAATGAAAACACTTGGGCAAAATATCACAAGGTAGCTACAACAAATGAATACTGACACAGAAACGCCACTATCACTCGAATATCAAACGAAACGAATCTGCGCAAATAGCAGGCGACAATTTTAAATATTCATGACTACATACTCGCTCTTGGAGCTGCCACCGGTTTTCACATTTAAATTGCACATATATGTAATATCTGTGTTTTAACTGTTTCAAATCAATTTTAATTTCTTATTGATGCCACGTAAATCGTCACGGTATGTGATATTTTTTATTTCTTAGCGTCTGTCCTTTTTCTGGGAATGTTTACGTTTACCCAAGAGATGGAGTGTTCGTAAGAAGAACACCTGCGTCAGATTCACAATGAAGCGGTTAAAAGACAGTAGAGGCATCGCTCGTCCACGATAATTTGTCTACAGTTATAGCACACGAAGATCGATTATAGCACAAAACAGCAGTAATCTATCAACGTCCTGGCATTTTTTACGTTTGTCAGTTCATAATTACATTACGAAACATTAAATTAGACCAGGACTATTTGAAATTACCCTCGCAATATTCTGCAATGGACTTGCTTAAAGAAATAAGTTCCCGCTAATGATATTACATGGGCGATAATTACCTTATTATTGAGCTACAGAGAACACTAATTTCGACTAATATGGATGACAAAGTCTCGGGAGGAACGAGACTATGATTTTTTTACCTTCCGACGCGAGAGATTGACGTAGCATCGAGGAGAATGTAACGTTACATTGGCGGATGATATTCTGCTAGTCGCGGGGATAATTACGATGGATGCAAGAACTTACAGACTTCAACGACGAACTTTTCGTCACGTTTGTCCAAATCACTTAACAGCGCCTTAACTTTGGCAATTACTTCTTAAGGATGCAAACGAAACAAAGTGGTAGGTACTAAGAAATGGAAAATAATTCCAAAAAAGTGCACCGTCATCACGGTTGCATTATTTACGAGCCCTTGGCTCCAAATACTTGAATACAGGTGTTGGTGCATGGGGCTCTGGAAAAAATGAAACACAATACCGAAACTATTGACTTGGGTTAATTTAAATTGTTCATTGTACAACATGCGGAAAACTTCGGCCCTGTTCGCAGCGCGCGGAAATAACATACTGTCGAGTGACAGAAATAGCGTGCAACCCGTCTAATGTTCATCGTGAAGTTTACTTTAAATTACTAAGCCCCGAAGGATGAACATTTCCCAATCATTGTGTAAAACTTGATTTACGCCACCTTTCCGTGACCTCTTTTATATGGAAGATGAATCGGTTTGTATTTATCCGAAATTTCCCCCATATTACTACGCTGTCTACAGAGCCGTTGTCAACGTTTGCTGACACTTTCTCTCAAACAGGAAACTTCTACTCCTTTGAGAAATAAATATGTGAAATTTATCAGTCGTAATATAATTTATAGCATGTGAAAGTCATCTACAAAGAATACCAAGTCATACCGAATGTTATTATAAATACAAAAACACTTGAGAACAACAACGCAAAAAAACGCAAAATAAGAAATAGTTTAAGCCAAAAGCAGAAAATGAATTCAATGTACAATGTATAAGAAATTTAAAATCGCAGTAAAATATAAGTAATTAATAAATATTTTTATCTCAATTCATGAAATATTGTCATAGGAACTAGCCACTAAGTCAGATTAAATAACATATTATTGTTCGTATTGTGCTATCGTAACGTATCGTATCGTATCGTATTGTATCGTATTGTATTGTGTCGTATTGTATTGTATCGTATCGTATCGTATCATATTGTATCATATTGTATCATATTGTATCGTATTGTAGCGTATTGTAGCGTATTGTATCGTATTGTATCGTATTGTATCGTATTGTATCATATTGAGCTATCGTATCGTATTGTAGCGTATCGTATTGTATCGTATTGTGTCGTATTGTATTGTATTGTATCGTATCATATTGTATCGTATCGTATTGTAGCGTATCATATTGTATCATACTGTATCATATTGTATTCTATCGTATCGTATTGTAGCGTATCGTATTGTATCATATTGTATCATATTGTATCATACTGTATCATATTGTATCTTATTATATCGTATCGTATTGTATCGTATTGTATCGTATTTAAAATGAAATCGTATCGTATTCTTCAAACTGATCATGGGTTGCTAACATCGAGTTTGGAGCTAATTAGTATTCGACTTACTGATAAAATACCACGTGATTCAAACTGCAAGCAATCTGAGATCGTTCCTGTTTCATCCATTTTCAGTGTTAGTTCATGTAGACGAGCAGCAGACGACATTGTTCGAACGTACATATCCTGAAAATATATGAAATAAAGATCATTAATATTTATACGTGTATGCCAAAATTACAATATTTAAAAAAAAAAGAATTCAGCATAATCCATGATCAAACTCACTACAATAACGTTTGCATGAATTCACATTTAATGAATCAATTCTGTATGTATTTTTATATATATTAGGGCAAATTAGTAAGCTTTCTCACAAATCTAGCACAATGTCGGCTATAAATAGACCGGTGTTACATTTACCGTAAATGTACGGAATTTCACGAACATTCACGATCAAAAATGGCGCCAGTTACAGTGCCTCGTCTGCTTGATTCAATTCAATAAAATCGTACGAGCCGAAGCAGTCAATACACAGACCCACATAGAGGCTTCATTTTTCTCGTCAAGTTTTTGGCAATGTGTCATGTAGACTAGAGAAACATGCCTCTGTTTATTTAGATGTCCTGTAAAAATCAATCCTATCATACAATATTTCTCTAGTAACAAGAGCGCCTGTTATTGCTTGTTATTTAAAAATTAGAGCCTCTTATTTCTTGCTATTTTATCCGGGGAACCAGCTTTCGACTTCGCGTTTATTGGCGTTCCTTATTTCCAAAATTTATTTCTCAATAATTAGAAAATTTCGTCGAGTGAAAGAGAAACACGACTGCATATAAATATAGACGCGGACCAAATTGTTTCGCTCTCCGGTCACGCGGACTGGATTGTTTCGCTCTCCGGCCCGTCGACTAGAACTTGTAGATACATAGTAAATAAGTGTGTCGCTTACCGGAGACTGCAGTGAAATTTCAATAATACGACCATCATTGGCTCCCAAGAAAATAGGTGTTAGTTGTAAGGTGGTCTATTTATCGAGTTAAAATATGGAAGAAAAATAATTAACTGGTCCATAAAATTATTATCTCAATTTCGAGGTGGTTTTTAACACGGTAAACTGTAGTATACAAACTTTACCATCAACATTATATTTTATACTAAACAGTGCGGACGCCGCTTCAAGCCCCTTTACAAGATACCCCTACGTATATTCGATTTAAATTTATTTGTTATGTAGTCATTTATATCTATGTGCCATTATATTCAAGTGAACTATCGTAAACTATTGAAATCTCATTCATATTTCAAACGCGACACAAAGGGGCAAAGAAAATGCATTTTACGTCAAATGGAATAAAAACGCCGGTTTAAACAGAGTACGTTATGGACAGCTTTTTCCCAAAACCGTTTTATCAGCGTCCGCACCGCATATTAAACATGTACATGTACGTGAAAATGCGGACAAAATACCCAATAACAATGGGTAGGACACACTGGACTTAGCATACACAAGTTCGGTTTGAAATTCAAGGAGCGGTGAATAATTGTAAAGTTTTCATTTAAATATTCCGCAACAGTGCATTAAATTCAAATCGATTGAAACATACAAATGTTAAGAGTACCATTTACACACCGTTCCACATGTTCGGATTTATTTAAGCGATGAATTTCACTAGATTATAGTGTATAAAATTACACCAAAATGTCCCATTCAAAATGGTAACAACGCATTCAACAAAGTGACCTATTTACCTCCTTTCTGCATCAATTTCATGTCCTAAAACCCGCGTCACTATATCATGGTGTGTTTGACAATGTGGACATTCGTATCCTCTGCTGAGACCCAAACAATGGACAGATACTTGGGCGTTAAATTTGAAAGAATTTGGACTAGACCATCAACAACATGTATTGAATTAAAGACATAAATTTTGTCCCCCTTTCTGCTACGTTCTGAACATAATTGCTGGTTAAATGCTTTTACATCAAGTTTAAACAACTGTCCTTTCTCTCCCACGTGACCAGAAAAATGGACGCAGTCATGAAATTAACCCAATTTCCAAAATCTGAACGAAGCCGGTGAACTCGGATTTTTTTTCAAACGACTGTCCGACAGTTGAAAATTCAGGTAAATACGAGGGGTGTTCAAATATAAAAAAGGTTTCAATAGCGGGTTTCTATGGAAACGTCACCAAACGTCACCTTGCCCAAATTATATTTTCCAACGTGTAAAATTAAGAACACAAGTCCGTTTTCACTGTTTAGCTCTTTAATCAACCTCAATTTTAATACCACCTCAATAATAAGACGAGTTTTCAAGGGTCACAATAGTGGTAGCATTATTTAGGTTTTATCGTATTAACGAAATAAATGCACTGTTCGGGGATATTACATGAACACCCCTCGTGTATACTAGCTGGTAAGCTTTTTTGCGTGTCCTTCATGTTTAAACGAACATTTTCAATCAAATCACTTCGCCTGATTAAAAAAAATAGACTACGGAAGTCACGTGGGTGAAAGTAGTTCCAAAATGGCTGCAGAAAGTGAATGTATGTAGTCTCTGCGGAACGTATGACATAAGTCTTTTCAATATTAGAAAAGTCTTATAGTTAACAGTGTAGGAAAACCGCTCCACGTACCTACATTTTATGTATATTCATACACCAACATTCAATGTCTCTTTCCGAACTGTAACGGAAATTGCCGAGATGTTACGGAAATTGTCGAGATGTTACGGACATTGCCGAGATTTTACGGAAATAGCCGAGATGTAGCGGTAATTGCCAAGATGTTGCGATTGGAATGTTGCATTAGAGTAGCACTCACCGATCAATACTTAGAACTTAAACATTCAAAATCAAGGCTTAATAATCACAGAACTGACCTGAGGATTACATCGAATAATTCTGTAATATTGAGAATGCATTGCTGAATTGAATTATGGAGAATAATTTGAAAATATTACACCTTTCAAAATTCTGAACTATGCTGCAGCATAAAACGAGGATTAGCATGTATTCATATTCTCCTATAAGCGCAAGGTCGTTTCGGTTTTCCAATCAGGGTAAAAAAACAAATGTATTCAACAGATAATTTGTACCCGCTTTCATACGCGCTGTGGCGTTCTCGAGCAAGACAGAAGCCGAGAACCAGAATTGTGTGACCAAGTACAAAGCAGTGAGGCAGGGAAAGTGTTGATTACAACGACCGTTATGAGCATATTGCAGTTTCCGTCGGCACTTTATGACGCTCTCTCTAGAGAGATATCGAATCCAACTAATAGTATGAAATCACTTTACACTGAAACCAGACATAGGAATAGGTGAACTCACGTAATGATTATAACTGGATTATCTCAATGCATGCGGCATTATCAAGTTCGCTCAGGAAAAAAAAACCTCAGATCGATTGGTCGTACAACTGTACAGTGCATCGCCCTTTGTGAGATGAAATTTTCTGCTGTTGTTGACAGGTTTGCTCTAGAGAGGTCGACTTTGAAGCGAATTTTAATTGAAATGTTGTTGAAGAGAGGTTGTTGATCTAGAGAGGTCAGCTTTGTAGCGAATTTTAATTGAAATGTTGTTGAAGAGAGGTTGTTGATCTAGAGAGGTCAACTTTGTAGCGAATTTTAATTGAAATGTTGTCGAAGAGAGGTTGTTGCTCTAGAGAGGTCAACTTTGTAGCGAATTTTAATTGAAATGTTGTTGAAGAGAGGTTGTTGCTCTAGAGAGGTCAACTTTGTAGTGAATTTTAATTGAAATGTTGTATAAGAGAGGTTGTTGCTCTAGAGAGGTTGAATTGGTAGGAAATTTTAATTTTAATGATGCGTTGTTGAAGAGAGGTCGTTGCTCGGGAGAGAGCGGTCTGAAGGGGTTCCACTGTATAGTGAGTATACGAGGGTTGATTCTTAATTTTTCATAACATTCACATGAAGAGATATCAAGAATAGTATTTAGTGTTAACAAACATGTTTCCTGTACTATTTGGTCGCCAAGTTATGATATTATCACAATCGAAGTTATGTTAAAATGTTACATTTTGACGTACCCCACTCATATTTTGATGAGTTTCCACGGTAATATTAGCCCTTGTATGTCGATGGACACGTAAATGATAAATATTTTCTGATATGATTTTAAGCAAACGGTTCAATGTATTTGAATACGAGATTTCAAATAATAACATGTTATGACAACATACACAGTACTTATGGATCAACCCTCGTACATGCTGGTGACAGTTGTCACTAAGTACGAACATGTATACATTATCATAATGAATCAGCGTAATATACATGTCTGCTAACTTGAAAGAACCGTATTACTATAAAACATATACAGTAAAACCTCAATAATGAGACCATTGAGGTGGTCTGAATGTTGAGGTTGAATAAAGTGCAAAACAAAGAAATGGACTTAAAAATTATGTTCTAAATTTCGAGGTGGTCTTATCCTTGAGGTGGTCTATAAGTAAGGTTTTATTGTTCATGTCAACGTGTAATGAATAAATATACTTTATGTCAACGTTTACAGTTAAATAGAGGGGGGGAAAGTTGCTACAGGGAACGCCACATACATAAGACAGTGCCTCCCCACACAGACCTCCGGGAAAGCAACAATCCATAAAACATAAGGCACTTGAGGAGGTTAAAGGGTACATACGTAAGGGATCAGAGGCGCACGGAATGGCCTGGCAGACCAATCTCGCAAAATCTCACTTAAAGATCACCTCAAAGTGAAGATCAAATCATTAATCAGACCGTATTTCCATGGACCATTTTCGGATTATCTTCCATATATTAAACTCAATAATCAAATCACCTCACAACTGAAACCGACTTTCGTCAGAAACAATGATGATATCTCATATATTACAGTTTCACTGTATTACATAGAGTGGCAATTCGCCTTCGTGTATCCTGATTGGTTGTCACGTGACATTGGTTGAATCGACGTAACTTTTACCCACAATGCAACAGATAAACACGTGGCACATATTTTAATAATCATCGGAAAGATTGATAGCCATATATGTAACAATCACCACGTTACATTTATATCTGTGTCCCAATTATTTAATCAACTATAGTGGAACATCATTAGAGCAACACTCCCTAGAAACCGCAACTTAAGGCTGTTGTTGAAGAGGTTGTTGCTCTAGAGAGGTTAACAGAGTATTTGTGTTTATTATGGAACATTTGATAAAGTGGTTGAAGAGAGGTTGTTACACAAGAGAGGACCACTCTGGAGGAACGGCACTGTACCAAACATACACATTACAAGCCAATGCATTAATTTGTTTTGTCATTTTGATCGAGCATCCCTTCGATTTTAAACACTATCGACTTTGCCTTGCCTACATGCTTGCACGAAAACACACAATATACATACTCCACATTATCTGCTTGGAAATAAGCTTTGCCCATACACGTCAAATAGGACGACAATAGGAGGAGATGACAAGAAAATATCTACAAAGACATACTGGTGATGACATGCATTATTACCTCCCCAGGGCGACCCTTAATCATAATATTTTATCTACAGAAACATGAATATTGACTTTATTGCAAAAAAACTTATAATATCTATCACATTATGTAAAAAGATTTCCTATCTTGAAAAAAACAATAACTAATCATGATATTGAAAAAATTGTGAACAACCCCCAAACAGCAATTGGCATCTTCTAAATTCCAAAGAATGCGGCTTAAGAGAGGGTACTCTGTACATGTAAACATATTACATAGAACACACGGATAATTATATATCTGGATACAGAGCACAGTTGACAAAAAATGAAAACAGTTAAATGCGCTATAAGGTTTTCGTGTGGAGAAAAAATCACGAGACAAAATCTCCAAATTCAGAAATCAATTGGAAACTTTGTGAGAAAAATCGTATTTGATTGCTCTAGAATTACTGTAAAAAGAGCTTGTGTGTTTCTAGATGTGTGTTTTGTGGATTTTATATCGAAATAATGTTACATTTTTTTTTTCATCTCAGATTAAAATCTCCAATAGAAACCTCAAGGCGTGGAACGATAAGAGGTCTCCTATTTCAATATTTATACGGGAAACTGGTACAAGTCGATGTTTGCTTAATGAATGTGGTATGCTCTATGAAGATATTTCTGTTCTTGAGAGCTTCAGTTAAGCCAAACACGATATTTTCTCATACTTTTCGTAAATGATTCCTTACTTATAATGACAGTATGGTTGTGGATTTTCACGACATGGTACATGTAGTGAGAACTGAGGTATGGTAGGTGTTTCTTACAACATGGTAGTGGATGCTGATCTGATGGAAGAAATTGATGACATGGTGGAGAAACCTCACGGTATGGTGGTGGAAACTCGAGGTATGATGGTGGAAAGTATTGTATTGTGTATAGTACTGGCCACACACGGTATGATGGTGGGAACTCATGGCAAAGCCGTGGAAACTTCGGTATGTTACTATTACTCGCTGTATGGTAGTGGAAACTCACAGTTTGGTAGTGGAAACTCACGATATGGTAGTGGAAATTCAAGGTATGGTGGTGGAACCTCAAGCTATAGTACTGGAGTCTCACAGTATGGTAGTGGAATCTCACAGTATAGTAGTGGAATCTCACAGTATGGTAGTGGAATCTCACAGTATGGTGGTGGAATCTCACAGTATGGTGGTGGAACCTCAAGCTATAGTACTGGAGTCTCACAGTATGGTGGTGGAATCTCACAGTATAGTAGTGGAAACTCACGATATGGTAGTGGAAATTCAAGGTATGGTGGTGGAACCTCAAGCTATAGTACTGGAGTCTCACAGTATGGTAGTGGAATCTCACAGTATGGTAGTGGAATCTCACAGTATGGAAGTGGAATCTCACAGTATGGTAGTGGAATCTCACAGTATGGTAGTGGAATCTCACAGTATGGTAGTGGAATCTCACAGTATGGTAGTGGAATCTCACAGTATGGTAGTGGAATCTCACAGTATGGTAGTGGAATCTCACAGTATGGTAGTGGAATCTCACAGTATGGTAGTGGAATCTCACAGTATGGTAGTGGAATCTCACAGTATGGTAGTGGAATCTCACAGTATGGTAGTGGAA
Source organism: Mactromeris polynyma (assembly GCA_032209605.1). Lineage (NCBI taxonomy): Eukaryota > Metazoa > Mollusca > Bivalvia > Venerida > Mactridae > Mactromeris > Mactromeris polynyma. The sequence continues at coordinate 99,229 of JASFXZ010000084.1, forward strand.
TCTCACAGTATGGTAGTGGAATCTCACAGTATGGTAGTGGAATCTCACAGTATGGAAGTGGAATCTCACAGTATGGTAGTGGAATCTCACAGTATGGTAGTGGAATCTCACAGTATGGTTGTCGAAACTCACGATATGGTAGTGGAAATTCAAGGCATGGTGGTGGAATCTTATGTTATAATACTAGAGTCTCACAGTATGGTAGTTAATACTGTAAATAAGACATGAATATGTTGTAGCAGGCAGCATCAGATTCCCTATGAAAATGAATGATGAACAAAGGATAACTGGATGAACTATTTTCGACCCGTCGCTTACAGATTTCGACGTACATGTACAATTATTTCCTGTTCTATGTACTCAAACATCAGTATCAACACGTGATGTCGCTCTGCAGCTTTTTCGTCAACCGGAACAGTGATTTCACAATGATCCAATTAAGCGATACAAAGTGCGAAAATATGAACTACTTACTTCACATAGAATTCACTGAACACAAACTAGGAAATCACCAAGCGTGTGCTTTAATAGTTTGTTTTAAAGCTCAAGTGGTTGACATTGGTCGAAATGTACGTACTAATGTTGATTATCATTCTTAAACTCAAACATTATTATTGCGTAAAACCGAGCGCCAACAAAATCCCAAAACATTTAATGAGATACGTACTTCGTTTTGTACGAAGTGTTTCTTGAAAAAAACGTACAGTGGAAACTCAAATACAGCGCGGTGTTTCTGTACCGTCAATGTATAAGTGTCGTCATTATTTGTAATACTATCCCGGTAATTTATTCGATGTAAGGAAAATAATGCAACCTATTTATGCAAGCACACTACACATGGGGTTAAGTGAATTTAGCTAAACCATTGGCAATAGTCATAATGAGTCACACAGGCATATGGTAAACTTGCTCATTATACACGCATGTACAAACTGAATGTGTTTAATTAACGTTAATTAACATCATCAATTAACTGTACGGGTTGGACTTCCATGGTGAAGTGGTTAAGATCTTCGACATAAAATATATTGCCCCCGCCGCTACGGGTTCGAATCCCATACCGGATGTAAGCTATCCAGCTGGCTTACGGAAGGGCCGTGGTTCTACCCAGGTTTCCGGCTATGCTTAAATATGCAAGAAGGGGCTGAACCTTTCGAGCTACATCGACTTTTTGTCTTCAATTGTATTTCAATTTATTTATCATATATGTTACAGTTTACAGTAATCAAAATCAACAGTAGGTGTATCCAGCGGCTTTGTAGGAACACCGTGAAACACAACAGGCGCGTTGGAACCTTTGTCTATTAAGACTCAGAGTTTTAAAAAAATATTACAGTTGAGAATGTACAAACAGCTGTATCCCAATTTAAGATTAATACCTTTCAAACATGTCTACATATCGAAATAAAACGCATTCGGTTCACCTCGATTAAAAAATAAACATCGCAAATGACGCGGAGGAAAAGTAGTTCCAAAATGGCTGCCGAAGTGAATTCTTGTAGTCTCTGTTGAAAAGAATGACAGAGATATTTTAAACATAATGTATACGAGGCAGACAAAGCATTTAGATAATGTTGAATTGTGTTTCGCTGATCAGATGTCCTTTCGAAGTATATTTCCGAACTGAACGGAAATTGTCGAGTTATTGCGATTGGGATGACAGCTTAGTTTTGAAGTGTACGGAAATTGCCGAGATGTTGCGATCGGAAGACAGCTCAGTTCTGAACTATACGGAAATTGCCGAGATGTTGCGATTAGGTGACAGCTTAGTTCTGAATTGTACGGAAATTGTCGAGCTGTTGCTATTGGGATGGCAGCTTAGTTCTGAAGTGTACGGAAATTGCCGAGATGTTGCGATTGGGAAGACAGCTCAGTTCTGAACTGTACGGAAAATGCCGAGATGTTGCAATTCGGATGAAATCTTATCTCTGAACTGTACGGAAATTGCCGAGATGTTGCGATTGAATAAAAATATTTTCCTCATTACAGAACCAAAGCACGTATTTTAAAATGGCGGACCAGTCACTAAATAGTTCACCATTTTCAGAAGCATTTATAGGCGTCTTCTATTGATTGATACATGATAATTCTTTACTAATTTATCTATTGCATTATAATATTTAAATATTTGAATTGTGATTTTGAACGCATTTGTCTATAAATGAACGTTTGGAAAAACTCGACAATCGGTTTGAATGCGGAGTGATTTACCCACATAAAATAACCAAAATCTGGGATGAACGGAAAGAAAGTGTCTATATTTCTTTCGAACAAATAAGGTTAACATACTCAAAGTGAAATATACTTAACACCTTTAAAAATGCAACTGTTTTAATTAGGCTTCATTTAGTACATGGTATTAAAAGCTCCCAACTGTTAACCAATGTTTAAAATGATGTTAAAACAATATTGAAACTATGGACAAATAATTCATATTTCATGATTGAATAAGATAAGGAAATTATGTTGTGAATTAATATAGAATTGTTCCTTCATTGCGTCATGTTTTGAAGCAGACATTTTCGGTTGCGTTTTAATGGCTTTAAGTGTATTTGAAAGACGTGGTTAGACATTCGCTCATTCTGTCGTTTTATGAACCACACGCTAGGAGATAATATGAGTGTCACTGTTAGATTTGGCGAAGGATCGTTGAATGTGAAACATAACATCGCATGCTTCGGTTGACAGTGACGATATCAATGTTAAAATATACGCCCATATCCAACTGTCTAAAGTTGTATAGTAACCCAAGAATTAGGGAGGACTAGTTTTATTGGTAGTTTGTGGTGTCCTTATGTGAGTTACACCGGTCGCTTTATCACGCATGCGCAGACAAACCGTAACAGGAATGTTTCGACTTTTGGGAATAAAAAGTCGCGGCTGATATTTTTATGTGTACAGTTGTATATGTATTCATTAAATGTAGACACGTGGTATATCTAGTTTATTATTCTAAAAAAATCTACGGAAGTATCATACACGACATGCAATAAATATACACATATATACCGTGGAGTATGTAATATGATGATATCCAGTTAATATCATAAGATATCTGATATATTATTCAAATGTGCAGTGAATTTCTTCATAAGCAACAAAAAAAAACACAATATTATTACACAAAATATCATCCTCTCAAAATTGCCAGAATATCCAACTTCTAGTGAGATTTGTTTGACATTTATTCCAATTTTCTGAATGCCGAAAACTATGTCTAAATTGATTTTCCTGCAAAATTTTATGGATATGTCTTACGCGTAAATATGACTGGCAGATCAATATAATAATAATATTTTCATTGATTTGAAGGCGCATGGTCAAATATAAATGAACTCTCTTACATATATATTGTATATATGAACATATGTTTAGTTAGACATATAGGACTGCTGTAGAAACCCTCAAAATCCGGACTTGCATCAAATAGTTCGTGCCGGACGTGCCACGTGACTATGCAAATATCCGTTTTAGACTTGTCTCTGTACTATGTCTGTCCTGGATATACCCCAGGCAATGCTATAGTCCTGTCCGGTTTGTTTCCAGACTACGCTATAGTCCGGTCCGGCTTGTTTCCGGACTACGGTATAGTCCGGTCCGGTTTGTTTCCAGACTACGCTAAAGTCTGGTCCGGCTTGTTTCCGGACTACGGTATAGTCCGGTTTGGACCTGTCATGGGACTCAGCTTAAGTTTAGTTTGAACATTTTGAGTTTTCTACTTATTGAGAACTCAAAATAGGTAAACTTGCCTTCTTAATTCAAATATCGTAAACACGTGTCGTTTTTCAGACTTTCCGGATGTATTTTATTTTTACTGAAACGTTATCATTCTTACGAACGAAGACTAACTGTACTGGAACGCATACACACAAAGCAAGTAAAGGCATATAACACTCGTATTTCCCCGCACGCGTAAATGTATTAACCATATACTGTTGGCTATATTAGTATAGTTTTTTGTATGTGTATATAACGTCAAGCAGTTATTTAACATTCCTCGATATACCACATATACGTAACAGTATGAACCCATTTACGTACATGTACATCGCGTATTACCATACTGCATGTATCTAAGTGTACGACTGTCATTTCTTTCTCGATAAAAATTACATTTTTGTCAAGAAAGTGGACATTTTTGATGGATGAAATTATCTGGATTTAAATAAATTTAAAGCACGTGACGTCATTCGTAATTTTCGCCAAAAAAGCTGTGACCACAAAAATTCTCATTTTCTCATTTTTAGAAAAAAAAAATATAAGTTTACTTTTCCACAATTTTCATAAAACAATCTATAAACTGAATCGTGAGCATTCCACTTAAACGGACGTCTGATAAACATCGTATACATTATATGCTGTCCTCATTGATTATGTGTGTGAGTGGAAAACGCGCTCGCCGCCAGAGCATATCTCTGAATATTTTCAAATATTTCTTTTTTACATTTCTGAATATTTTCAACAAAATCTACGTGTCGCATATTTTGTTTTCATCACAAAATGAACCTTTACTTGCCTGAGCGTTAAATTATGACCAGAAGTTAACAATGCACAGATAAAATATACGCCCATTTTTCGTTTACAGCCTTAAGTGTAGGAACACTATAATTTCTATGTTATCCGACTTGTCTCGTATATATTAGAGCTGAACTATTCGCTCATATAACACATTCGACGCCCTATTTAGCAGTAGAAATATTATGACAATAAATAGATTAGTAAATTGTACAAGAATTGCAAAAATTCGCACTTACCGTGAACAGTGAACAGACATCCTAATTTTTCCTTTCTCGTATAGGGTTTAAGATCAGATATGCAGTGTTAGCTTAGCGGAACCACGTCATAGTTTACTGCGCATGCGCAAAGCTTCTTGATTCATCATTACGTTTGCCAAATATGGAAAAGTGGACCATATTTGCGGACAAACTGCTTCTGCATGTACTTAGTATAGATAACTCACCAGTCTAACGTATTCGCTGTATCGGTACTACATACATCGTCAGATTTTCCAATATTTAAAACTGCTCGGCGAAAACAGACGATGAATATCGGAGAAGAACGATAAATATAACAATGGATGGTGGATCGGGTTTTTGATCATATAAGCGATAAATGCGGAAATTTTTAGCTATTATAGTCGTAGGGAAATCGATTGTCTAAACATCCGTGAATGTTGGCTATGAATGGACAGCCCCAAATATGTTGTCACTAATCATTGTGTTTAACGTTTTGCTGTGGTTTCATATTATCTTAAACTTCGTTTGAATGTTCACAGTTCTAATCAAATTCAAATAAAACAAAATATTCAGCAAGGCGATCCTTAACCGATACTTGATTACACCGGAATGCTTCATAAACCGGACAAAATATGATGATTCAAGTCTGTTAAAAGTAAATTTATAGGCTATTGCTTTCGTATTTATAAAACAATCCCAACATCGAAGGTGCAATCCCTAGACTCAGTGACGAACGAGGCCGATGACGCTTAGTGATCGAGGGTTGAGCGCCTGACTCCTGTTTCAAAGGTCCCAAGTTCGAACCCAAAGCCAACTGCGAGTGGGGTAAAAACAACGAACTGCATGATCCCTAACTTAGGCGTTCAAACCGAACATCTGTCTAACACACATCCAGTCATCATCCGGGCATTTCTGTTGATCTACATATAAATCATGGAGTCACTCATTTCCCCCAATTTTGCGACAAATTTATACAAAATTGTCTAGTCAACGATAAACGAATACTAGATTGGTCTGCATACAACATTTATAGTTAAATACAGTAAAACCCCACTTAAAGACCACCTCAATAATAAGACCACCTCGAAATTAAGAACAACATTTTCAAGTCAATTTCACCGTTCTGCTCTTTATTCAACATCAATATTAAGACCACCTCAATAATAAGACCAGTTTTCAAGGGTCCCGAAGGTGTTCGTATAATTGTGGTTTTACTGTATATGATCAATCCATAATGTAAATATTCTACTGTATGTGAATTTTAACGGGTTGAACATCAAGTCTGCACGTAGTTACAAATAACGCGCCATTCGGAACACTTCGGTCACTTTACACGACGATCGTTCTATACAGTGGAATGCCAAATGAAGTTTGGGTCATTAGACGCACAGATGCTAAATTTACATAAACAAACATTTGGTTAATGGAACACTTTTAGTAGTATTTAGTTTGTCGATATATGTGATAATATCGTCACTAGCAGCAGCAGATCCGTACAAACCATCAGCAACAATAAATACCATCACCATCGTCAAAATCAGCATCAGCTTCTTCAACATTAGCATCACGATCGTTGTTTTCAAGTTCCATCACATATTAATCATCATCATCATCATCTTCTTCTTCTTCTTCAGTACAACCCCCATCATTCCCATAATCGTCATTATCGTCAGTACTACACACGTCATGATTATCTTTATCGTATTTTACATCATTACTACAACCTCTACCACTATATCATTTTCCAAACAATATCCAACTTCTATATTACTATCATAATCTTCCCACCTACACCGAACATCATTATTATCATCATCATCATCATCGTCCGAGTTTTCATCTTAACCTTAACCATCATCATTTTCATCGTCAAAACAAAGACCGCCAGCATCATCATCTACATCCTCATCATCGTCAAAACTACGACTACCATCACAACCATCACCATTAGCATCACTACCATCACCATTAGCATCACTACCATCATCATTTGCAGCACTACCATAACAACCATCATCATTAGCATCACTACCATCATCATTAGCATAACTACCATCACAACCATCACCATTAACATCACTACCATCACCATTAGCATAACTACCATCACAACCATCACCATTAACATCACTACCATCACCATTAGCATCACTACCATCATCATTTGCAGCACTACCATAACAACCATCATCATTAGCATCACTACCATCATCATTAGCATAACTACCATCACTACCATCATACTTAGCATCACTGACATCACTACCATTATCATTAGCATCACTACCATCACTACCATTATCATTAGCATCACTACCATGACTACCATTATCATTATCATCACTACCATGACTACCATCATCATTAGCATCACTACCATCACAACCGTCATCATAAGCATCACTACCATCACCATTAGCATAACTACCATCACTACCATCACTACCATCATACTTAGCATCACTACCATCACTACCATCATCGTTAGCAGCACTACCATCACTACCATTCTCACTACCATCACTACCATCATCATTATCAGCACTACCATCATCATTAGCAGCACTACCATCACTACCATCATCAGTAGCAGCACTTCCATCACTACCATCATCATTAGCATCAACCCATTCTCATAATCTTCATTTAAGCAAACTTTCAAACGCCCTTTCCTATTTCAATCCCTAAACATTGAACCCTATAGTTTTGAGAAACTAAACATTATCATAAAGAGGAAAATAATACGTTTACAAAGAGTAATATCATAATATGTTTCGAGATTGCGCTCTTCAAACGAGGAAATTCCACTTCCGGTCCGGAAGTAAAAGTTAATTTGAGTCATCAAGCGACACTTGAAATTCGCGTTTAATCGGAATAATTCAATTGTGTGAGCTGAGACAACCAGGCGATATTTGCGACGGTTAACTTGAAAGCTCTTGATGTTGCAATGACAAATCGCGAAGTTCATAATGCCGATTCAGCTGATATTTATAGCTCAAATGTCCAAATGTCCGTACCTTCTCCTTCCGCAACCGGTCTTTATACCCTACCTTTCAATATGACGTCATCTGTCCAGGCATCATAAAACAACAACAACAACCTTCAACATTAACGGCGTTCGATTAATTGGACAATAGGTATTGATATTCTTAGCTTTAAGAGAACTATGGAGATTGTCTAAGATACCTTTTTGATAGAACGCGAGATCGAGCATCGGGGGGGGGGGGGGGGGGGGGGATTCAGTGTGTGAATCCTTGTTTTAAGAGCCTCGTTTTGATTTTTTGTCCAAACGAGGTATCAATAAGATCAAAGTTAATAAGAGTTGAAACATGAACATTGTTTGGAACAAGAAAGATGAAAATGAGAATTATGTGGTTTGAGATAAATCTCTTGTTCTACATATTCATAGGGTTATCAAACTGAGTTTGGTGTTCAGTCTAGAAAGCAGCCTTGTCATTGGTCAGTTTGAGGACTGCACTCGGAACTATCCAATCAGATGTTTGGATTTTGAGACTGGTATCCGATTTTAGATTTGAGCAGTACGTCCTACAATACTTGCATGACTGAATCAAGTATTCATGGAACAATCCTCTTACATATTAAACAATAACCAGGATATAAGCTGAGTCTGTGTATTCGTGGAACAACCCTCTTACATATTAAACAATAACCAGGATATAAGCTGAGTCTGTGTATTCATGGAACAATCCTCTTATATATTAAACAATAACAAGGATATAAGCTGAGTCTGTGTATTCATGGAACAATCCTCTTACATATTAAACAATAACAATGATATAAGCTGAGTCTGTGTATTCATGGAACAACCCTCTTACATATTAAACAATAACAAGGATATAAGCTGAGTCTGTGTATTCATGGAACAATCCTCTTACATATTAAACAATAACCAGGATATAAGCTGAGTCTGTGTATTCATGGAACAATCCTCTTACAAATTAAACAATAACCAGGATATAAGCTGAGTCTGTGTATTCATGGAACAATCCTCTTACAAATTAAACAATAACCAGGATATAAGCTGAGTCTGTGTATTCATGGAACAACCCTCTTATATATTAAACAATAACCAGGATATAAGCTGAGTCTGTGTATTCATGGAACAATCCTCTTATATATTAAACAATAACCAGGATATAAGCTGAGTCTGTGTATTCATGGAACAATCCTCTTACATATTAAACAATAACCAGGATATAAGCTGAGTCTGTGTATTCATGGAACAACCCTCTTACATATTAAACAATAACAATGATATAAGCTGAGTCTGTGTATCTAGGGAACAACCCTTGTACCTGCCAAAGTATGCGCACGTCAAAGTTATACGTCCATGTAGATGTGAACATTTGTTTAGATAAATATGATCTTAGTGACTTTGCCAGTTGGACATCAAACGGATAATGCCGCGTGTTTATACATGTTTAGTTGGTATATTTATCATCCAACATTTAACATACTTTAGATGCTGGGTAGATTATCAAGTCAGGGTAGAAATGTGAAATCTGATATAACGATACTGTCCTGTTACCCGCAAACATTGTCAAGATCAAATTCCGCTCGTTTATACGTGTACGTTTAGCTTTAAGGCCGAGTTGATTAAACAATTGCGAATACTTCAAAGTTTTAAAGAAACAACGTTTATGAAACACATGTACGTTTTGTTTTAAAGAAACATCTTTATGAAATGCATGTACATGTATATGTATACGTTTAGTTATAAGTCCGAGTTGATATAACCATTGTGAAAACTTCGAAGTTTAAACTTTTTTTCATTTGACATCAATTACAGTAGAAGTTCTTGATATTACTTACATAAATCACGCTCGATGACTGTTTCCTTGGTTACTGAATGACCAGTTTCCGTATCCGATTCAAGGATTTTGAAGATCGCAGAGAAATCTGACTCACAGCAGATTCAAACTCATGATCTATGGGTTGAGAGGCTGACACCTTATGCAATACTCCACCGATCCCCTTAGTCTCACCAGCGTTAAGATCATATAGTAAAGAGTGGTTAATTTAATGTCGAGCCTAAGTTGTCTCAAGTTATCATTATGTACACAAGTACACTTCATATATATAAACGATAATATTTCAAGGATGAGAAAAAACACCACAGATTCTTATGTTGTACGTCACATATACATACATATACATACATACACATACATATACATACATATACATACATATACACACATATACATACATATACACACATATACATACATATACATACATATACATACATATACATACATATACACACCTATACATACATATACATACAAATACATACATATACATACATATACATACATATACATACATATATATACATATACATACATATACATACATATACATACATATACATACATATACATACATATACATACATATACATACATATACATACATATACATACATATACATACATATACATACATATACATACATATACATACATATACATACATATACATACATATACATACATATACATACATATACATACATATACATACATATACATACATATACATACATATACATACATATACATACATATACATACATATACATACATATACATACATATACATACATATACATACATATACATACATATACATACATATACATACATATACATACATATACATACATATACATACATATACATACATATACATACATGTACATACATATACATACATATACATACATATACATACATATACATACATACATATACAAAAGCGACAAACTTTTAGGCCTCAGTAAAAAAGCTTATTGAATATGTAACTCGTTGCAACGACTTGCCGTAGCCTGTCAAGACCGAAGTTAATATCAAAGTTTTTATTTAACATGTAACTCGTTGCAACAACATGTCGAATTCTGTATCTAATCTTTCTAGATTTAGTACGTATATTTACTTTTATATACGGATATCAGTATTAACACTAAATAAAATGTAGGTTATTTGAATATACAGTAAAAGCTCAATAATAAGACCACCCTTGTGACCGTTGAAAACTTGTTTTCTTATTGAGGTGCTCTTAATATTGAGGTTGAATAAAGAACAGAGCAGTGAAAATGGACTTGAATAGTATGGTCTCAATATTGAGGTGGTCTTTCGGTATGGTTTCACTGTACATGTACAGTGCATAGTCTCCAACGCGACCCTCTCTTGAACAACGACCTCTCTTCAACAACAGTCTCATTTCTTCCTATAGTGAGACTTTCGTTTTAACCTCTCTATAACAACAACAACATCTAAACACCAGCAAATAATACTACCGTAAAAACCCAATAATAAGACCACCCTTGGACCGTTTAAACTGGTTTTCTTATTGAGGTGGTCTTTATATTGAGGTTGATTAAAGAGCAAAATACAATAAAACCGTCGGAAAATGGACTTATAATAATGAGGTGGTCTTACTATTAAAGTGGTCTTTACATAAGGTTTTACTGTATTTCAAGAAGGGGGTATTGCTGTGAAGAGGTTGTGCGACACATCGTATATAAGCATTGAATGTGCATTATCCAGGTAAAAGCGACATTCAGATGTATACCAGGTAAGTAAGCAACTTCACACATATATACACATATAAAATACAAGTATATGTTAAGGCGGACTGTATACATTATATCAAAGCTACGTATTGAAACTGTTGATGCAAATATTATCATAACATTGATGTGTATTCGATGATCACTATGTTAAAAGTTTAAAACCGATGCAAAATAGTGACAGGGTTTAAAGTCACGTGACAAATTGTTGTCATGCTAACGATTTTATTAATACAGGTATCATATTTTACTTCCATTTATCACATACCCTTAAGACTTGTTCTTGAATATTCAATGTTCGTTTGAAGTATAGCTAACTATAAGTTATGCTAATTTGTATCAAATTTCACCGAATTATCTTTCAAACTTGACACCAAGCCGTATGTACACAGGTTAAAATCGTCAGAAATATCACCGGGTTTCGATGTTATTTTTAGAATGTAGTAAAAACCTGTATTTCTACATTTTTTCCGAGTTTTCAAGGTCGCGCGATAAAATTGCTGATGCGGGCCGAAAATAGACTCGATTATAATAAAATAATTCGTTTCCGGTTCATACAATGTGAACTATTGTTTGCTATTAAACGACACTCTAAGCCTATTAAGGCGATATAGGCTACAGAAAATAGCCATATTTGCTTTCAAGCATTAGTTTTTAAACTACATATTATAGCAAGGTGAAATGTACACTGTTTTATCGTTGTACAGTCCTTCATCTATAACTGAAATAATTTTGTAAAATTATTGAAAAATTATTAAGTGATTTGAATTTTTTGGTACTGTCAAATTGTACATGTTGGTCCGGTAAATCAGGCTAATTGCACAATGCCTACTTTTGCAAAAGAAACACATGGATACTAAGGTAATGAACAAAGCTACCTCATGCTATCAACTTTGCATAAAAAAACCACATAAAGTAAATATTTTATTCCCCAAAAAAAACAGAAACAAGGGTGTGCCCGGAAATCTTGATTTTTATAATTTATTGATATCAGTTTGAAAAAAAACTTAATAGCATGATCACGGTATATTTTTTTCTCCATTCCAAAAATACTTTACAAAATTTGGTCTGCATTTACCGGAATGTAAAACATCATTGAAAGTCATTCTACATTGTACAAATTTACTATTCAGTGTATACAGCTAATCCATGTCAGTGTGTATTTTTAAACTTGTCTTAACATTATGTCAAGGGTATCGCCTTAATATGTTTTAACCCACGTGGGCCCGAAATATGATATTTTAATGATTTCCGTGTAGCTGTTTACTTTGTGTGACTTGCATTTGCGCTTTAAACATTTACATTTAAACTCCGAATAGTTAACTGAATGTTAATTGTTAAAATATTTATGAATCATTATTTTTTTTACCAATTTCTAGGATCGCATGGATTAGTAGCAGAAGAAAATTGACAAATTGTGCTAAAATCCTTACACATATTTAATTAGCGTAACTAAATTATTACAAACCTAATTAACGTAAATTGTTGCTGAACATTCAGATTTATTGAGTCATTCAGAGTACAAATCATCGATTCGTCCTTTTCTGAAACTGTTAATTTCAAAGTATTTTATTTTACATCGATTGTGAAACAAGTTCTTGCAAGAACTCCATAACTTGTTTTTCGTCATTTTGAGATTTTTTTTTAAAGTTTTGCCCTCTTGAGATATTTGTTACATACGGGGTTATGAAATTGCATTTTATTTAATGAATGTGCATTCCTGAACAATATAGGTAGTACAGATAGAATTAGCTTGGAAAGACGGTTTCAACGATACCAAATACTCAAAACCGCCTACAATAAAGTTACGGGGTTCGGGAAATAAGGGGACGTAATCACTCTCGACGACCGCTTCATACGTTTTTAACCAGTACTGGCGCTAATTCAGGGATGTTGAAGTTCTTGATCATATGCCGCTCGACACGGGACCCGAACTCACAACCTTCGGGTCAGCAGTCAGGCACTCAAGCCCTCGACACCTACGCCTTCCTAAACTGCTTTAATGTTCGAAACTCAACATCTCTGCTTACGTCGTTTACTTCGTGTGTCATCATCACCATCATAACCATCATCACCATCATCACCATCATAACCATCATCATCACCATCATCACCATCATCACCATCATCACCATCATCACCATCATCATCATCATCACCATCATCACCATCATCACCATCATCATCACCATCATCACCATCATCACCATCATCACCATCATCACCATCATCACCATCATCATCATCATCACCATCATCACCATCATCACTATCATCACCATCATCATCACCATCATCACCATCATCACCATCATCATCATCACCATCATCATCATCATCACCATCATCATCATCATCACCATCATCACCATCATCATCATCATCACCATCATCACCATCATCACCATCATCATCATCATCACCATCATCACCACCACCAGCATCACCAGCATCTCACGCAAAATTAAACAACCACGAAATTAACACCCTCTCAAAATTAAGACCACCTTGAAATTAAGACAATCTATAAATTAAGAGATCTCTTAAGTAAGATAATCTCGAATTAAGACCACTTCATTTATAAGACCGTTTTATTTCAATATTTAGCTCAATATTCAGACCAGCTCACAACTAAGTCCTAGTTTCTGCAGAACCAATGGTGGTGTCAGTATTGAGGTTTTACTGTTTATATTAAATGTAGAACTCTGGTCAGTTTAAACAAGAAATATCTTGAAAAAAGATGGTCTGTGCAATTTGAAGGTTAACAGTTGTTGTGCGACATAAAAAAATTGCCTAGATGTTACGTTGCTGGTCACTCCAGATCCAAAATGGATTTCGGTAAATTCATCGAAATCCGGTGGATTTCGGTAAGGTAACGTACCCATAATCGAAAGGTTAACCAATCCGCGTCAATGTTACAAACGCTGTTCGGTTGAAGAGAAGTTGGTTTAGTTGTTAACGTAAGATTTGATTGGTTTACACAACACTGATATGCCGAAAAAGTAGCAATAGTTCTACAGCAGATGCGACAACAACATTTGTATTACCATTGAATATAATAACATTAACATCAAAACCAACAACTGATATGATTATGACGATGCCGAACAAAATGCTATCATCATTTATAACAACAATATCACTAATTTGTCACATCAAATCCGACGACAACAACATATTAAACAACATATTTGTGAAATTAAACAACACAATCGAAATAAACCACTATCAGCAAATTTCTTAAAAACTAAAATAATCAAGATTTTAACACTGTCAGATTTTTATTTTCTACAAATCTACGTAACTGTTGCTATGGTAACGCAAGAAACATTTTTTGCCATTTTCAGACATACCACAAGATGTGTTCACACATCTCTACCAGATTTAAATGAATGCGGGCTCAGAATTTTCTCGGAAGAAAACTAATCGAATAAAGACTGGATTTGTGTTCGAAAGTTAAGTAGAAATGTTGGGAAATTTGATTTTAGAAATTAAACATCAGCGCGGTATCACACGTTAAAGTTCTCATTGACAAATTAGACCAAAACTTTCTATGGGTGTCGCTTACAAAAATACGCCCGGATGTTTGACTAAATTATTTTCAAGTCTCAACGTCAGCGGCTGTCTTATAGTGCTCAGTCGCCTTGGTCAAATATTATGTTTAAAATCTAGGTTTAATGCTGGCGATATGAAAGTAGCTAAGGCATAAGAAAACATGTTTGTTTCTGGTTTCCCGACCTACCCTTTTTTTGGCCCCGATCCTAGAACAATTTTTCGCGTGTTAACATATTATTTTTCTTTTTGGTAAAATTTCTTCTTTTTGGTAAAATTTCTTCTTTTTGGTAAAATTTCTTCTTTTTATTTTTGGTAAAATTTCTTCTTTTTTTGGGGGCATGAACACTGAAACATAAATATATTTTAGGCCTAATTAAAAATTTCAGGAAACCAGACCAATACGCATTTAATTGTACTTTTGTTCAAATGTTATCTGCGTGTTCAATGTCTGTGGCGTGTCGCATTGTTAGAAATGGTGCTAGACATTATATATCCAATTTCATGAACTTTTGAAGATTTGTCTGAATTTATTCTCGAAAGTTTTCGAATATATGTGTGATTTATTACGTCACGAAAAGTTTGATGGGAAAGTCAGTAACTGCCATTCAGTGCCTAACTTTAGTTTAATCTCGTTCATCTTACATCGATATATGAAACAAAATCATACAGTTTTTACTAATCACTCTCGCGAGATGACGGTTTCCAAGGTTACTAACCAGTTTTCGCGACATATTATATATTGTGAAGGTCAAGGAAAAACCGGTCTTAAAGTACAATGACGTCATCAGTTTAGGATTAAAACCTTTTCAGACATAGACACAAAAAACGAGATTTGTTTACGAAATATCAATTACTTGTAGAATTCTGCTACCACAGTTAGTGACTTTATGATGACAATATTCAGATTAATGACAACTTCTTTAATCTGAGAAATTTTGCCGTGGTCACTCGGTACGGAAACATACGGCATTTAGTGTCGATTTTTATAAACCATCGAACGAGTATATTTTTATTAAAAAAACATGTGTTGAAATTAGTGATATAGCCAGAACGAATGCCAGTTCTTTGAAGTAGTGTTACTTTGACTAGTATAACGACAGTCTCTTCAAATATTCTAGAAAACCAACATATACGGTCGGTTCATTTCGGTGTCTGTTAAAAGTTTGATTTTTCTCGAATGTTTGGGAAAACTGTGGTATTACAGGGCAAAACGTTCATTACTGATAGAAACATCAGTTATATGGCGCTAAACTGGCTAAGTCGCTACTTTAGAAAACAAATAATTTCCATATAAGTACATATTTTTTCTTAACACACTCCATCGTTTGTTTTTAAATCATCCACATTTAAATGCCGTAAATACCGTACTTTTCCGTAAACGGTATCCAAGGTGAATCTGCAATCTTGGGCAATATCGCAAATGAAATATTGTTTATTGCGGTGTAGTAATAGACTGCACCCAATAGTTTGTCAATTACGAAGTAGTTAACAACTAATTATTTATTTTTTTCGAACATGAATTAAGTATTCGATCATGTTTTTTATTATCGTCCGAGTACTCGTTCACTTGCCAAATTGTTTTTTATTACTTTGCATGTTAAATTATTTCACCCTACAATATCAAGGCTACCAGAATCGACGATTGTGCCGAAAATTAAAAAAAAAATGTGTGTTACTGACGCAATGAAAATTCAAACGATGTCAAGAAAATATCATGAACAAAAGATTCCCATTTCGAAACCAGTTTCTTGGAGTTTTATTAATGAGATTTTGCAAAAAATTCTTCGTCTTGCGATTAAAATTGTCAACATTTCACAAAGCTGCGGGAATGAGGATCGACCGTTATAGGTTATATTCGGTGCACCAATTGTACAGTTTTTAAAGTGGAGGGAATCGAGTGCACCAAATTCGGGACACTTCGGTCAATACGCATAGTGTTTTTGTAGTCTCCATTAGGCCAAGAAGTGGCGAATGGACGGACGCATTGCGGCTTTGAGACGAATGACTTGACCGTGTGTGAAATATAAGAAACCCACGTACATATATATGTCCGTGGAAAAAACAAGAAATATAAAAAGATGGTCGGCGCAATTTGAAGGTTAATTTTTGTTGTGTAACATAAAAAATGCCGAGATGTTACGATTTCTGGTCACTCCAGATCCAAATTGGATCGGTAAATTCAGTGGTAAAAATACAGTGGATTTCGGTAAAGTAACGAACTATTTATCGAAAGGTTAACCAATCCGCGTCAAGGTTACAAACGTTGTTCGGTTGCAGAGAAATTGCCTTGGTGGTTAACGTAAGATTTGATTGGTGTACACAACACCTATATGCAAATAGCAAAACCATGTTAGTACGGCTGCACCGAATAATACAATTATACATACAACAACCCGGTTCATTCTATCACATTCGGCTCCTTTACTAGGTTATTGCACAATCCCTATCTTGAGTAGAAGAATGCGATGAGCGCCCAACGACTGGGAAGATCATGACCATCCACGCGCTTTATTTCTGTTTTTCTGTAGAAATTGCAATAAGCGTCTGTCGAAACCGAGCATAAACGAAAAGGATCGAATGCTCTTATACTTCTTATGCTATTTTTGTTCTGAAAGTACATTCCGTAGTGTAAGAAGCTGACAAGTCAGCGTATGGAGAGTGTGAACCGATTTGAAACACATTGCAAGTTTCAGTTTTCTTTAAAGTTTGTCCCACTTTCACGACTTGGGGCACGAATGCCGGCGAGTAGGGAAGAATGAAAAAGTCGTAGTGGTTCGCCATGTACTGACACTAGAGAGAGAGAGTTCCATTTCAAATCTGTCGTGGCGAATAGAGGAGAACTGCCCCGAATCACCAGGACTCCAGACAAGAACCATGTAAGAATTATGAGGAATGTCCACGATTTCTACATTCGTACCCACTCGCCACTCAAAGTCGTGATGGTGGGACTTAGGCTTTAAGAACGTTTGATGTAAACTCCACGCCATTAAAAACGCAACTAAAAAGTGTCCGTCTCAAAACGGTGACATATAGAGAAATAATTATATTTTGATTCTCAAATATTATTTCCTAAATTTAATCAATTAAGCCATTGTTTAATTTCTTTTTGAAGAATCACTTTACTCATTTGTGAGGCTGACGAGGTATAGTTGTGTTTTTTTATGGCGTTAAGTATGGCGTTTTTTGCTCCATTAAACTATATAAGCGTGAACTTCTAAAAAAACTGTCGTTTTCTTGTTTCAGGTTTCAATGAATCTTGCTTTCTCACCAAGACATTATGCATATGTACTTTGTATTCTCGACTCTTCTTTCTGGAGATAAAAAAACATTCTGCAAAGTTCGCCTTTATTCGAAGAAGAGTTACATTTCTTCAAGAATTCTTAAGTGTGGCGTGTCGTTTAATACAAAGACGTAGAACAGAGAGAAAAACACATTTGTGTCTTTCTTTTCCCCTGACAGTCTATTTTTAGGATCAGTCACGTTTTACACGACTTCACGTGGCGAGATTCCCTTTTTATATGTGTTTCATGCTATCATGTGACAATGGTGTCATGAACCTCGTAGAAATGTTCGTAGGCCTATATATCTATATCGCATACTCTCTATTCTATCATGAAAATCGTAGGTCTCATGTAAAACGAGACTTATTGTATAGTAAAATAAATTGTTCGTCTGCTCTGAAACTCTCCTGCCGCCGTTTCATGTATCCACGACTTATTTCTAAACGTGAAGTAATAAAGTTCCTCCGAAAACCGTCCTTATCGATTTTTGACAAAATCGGTGTCGAAAACATGGAAAATTCTATCTTCCCTTATCAATTATTCAAGAAACAATTTCGGTGACATTGGGACTAGCTCAGTACTGAAACAAAATGTCGACAGCTTTGGAGATATATCATTTAGGAACAGTGTCGTAGAGCTGTAATGAACCACTGCGGGCGATGCTTAAATATTTAAAGCGATTTTTTTCCGGATGAAAATTGATGCGTTTAGTACGGGTTATAGCCCCGTCGCCTGTTTAGTTACGTTCTTGTCTGACTTTAGACTGTGACACGCCATTTGTACGAACATAATAACTATTCGGGTCACGAGGAACTCTTCTGCCAAAAGATTTGTTTTAATTTGCAAAATGCTGACATACTGACACCCAAAAGTGCATCCTCACGTGTATATAAATACGGTTAGTGTGTCAAAAAATTAAATAAGCATCTCATAGGCGGTTACGGAGAGGGGGGAGGGGCTAGCATTCTTGCCCAAATATCTTGCAAGCATAATTGTCTTTTTAACATGATATTACAAGGAAAAAAGTATTAAAAAACTTGAATCCGCTGTCCTCGAACAATAGTTCTGTGTTTTTACTACCAGCAGGTATATCAGTCAAAATAGAAAAGTTAGGGTTAGGTAGGTATTACACTACAGTGCCAACAATCCCACTCCCTAACCCACAGTGCTAGAACCACGCCCTGCATACCGATTTCTTTCAGACGCCAACAAGGCATAGGCCTGAGCAGAGAGTGCCGATTTTTTCTTAATCTACAGTAACACCCGATCATTAAGACCACATCATTAATAGAACCGTATACATGTACTAGTATTCATGGACCAGTTTTCCAAAATTCCTTCCATATTTCATCTCGATATTTTGACCAATTCATTAATAGGACCGACGTTTCCATATTATGAAAGTCTCACTGTTCCAAACACAACCAAACAGTTCGAGTACCAATTATAGTGACTATGGGTGATGATAAAATTCAGTCTGATCTAGTCACCTCTTCGAAATTGGAGGTTTGAAAACTATATAGAGGTGTTCCGAACATTAACTATATGGTTCAACCAGCGATTTAGTACGTTTGAACTATAGTCGATATTCGGAACATCTATAATTCTAAGCGTAAATAGAGTAACTAGACCATAGACGACATAGACTGAGTTTATCACCCAACCATAGTCACCATAGTCAGTGATCAAACTGCCTCCTAGATACAAACGGTGCCCACAAAATTTGCATAATGATGTGAACAAATAATGACTGTCAGGATAAAAACCGAGATATTTCGAATGACAGACTGGTCCTAGCTTGGAATCCTGGCCAAACCTCCTATTGCTCCGCGTCGGTAAGGCCAGACGTAATAGAATCCACGTGACTATGTTTCAGCGCTGATCAGGACTGAAGTTTATCACGTGATCAAGATACCGGATAAAGAAAATGCGCGCGCATAAGGTAATGTTGTTCAATCAGATAATCGAAGTGATTGTATTCCGCCTGGCTATACTGACAGCGTTAGCAATCAGTGAGCCAGGACCCCAGGCTAAGACTGGTCCGAGCTAAGTGCGCGAGGGGCGTAGAATAGTAGACATGTTCCCGGATTTAGGTCTCTGGGTACAACATCGCTGCCGTTGTAGTCTGTCTTCATTGTTCCTTCATCTAATTAACAAAACCGATTAGCCGCTGTACTTATACGAAAATTAGAAAACAATTCCAGTAGTTTTTAAGTTGATTAGTACGTCACCATGGCAACCAGGATAATGTCACGTGATTAACCGGCAAGTAAATATTTAAGATTGAGACACTGACGCAATATCGTGTTTGTATTGATTCTAAGAAATATTACACAATATTAAACCAACGGCCTATGATCGTCCATAAAAATCGCGTGTTTGCTATATTACTTAAACCATTTATTGGGGTAGGTCGATTTTTGCATTCTGCTTTTTATTTGTTTAAGGTTTTCAATCATAAACAGATACATTGCTCCAAAAGATTTTAGCAATTTGGCGTGTGCAAATTTCTGTGGGCTGGGTCGCTGGGTTACGACAACTTAACCAAATAATATGTAAGAATTTCCAAAGAATTGAACTGGAATGTATTGGAGATTTACAAAATTAAGCTGTTATCCCAATCGCAACATCTCGGCAATTTCCGTAAAGTTAAGAATTAAGCTGTTATCCTAATCGCAACAGCTCGGCAATTTCCGTACATCTTAGAACTAAGCTGTTATCCCAATCGCAAGATCTCGGCAATTTCCGTAAAGTTAAGAATGAAGCTGTTATCCTAATCGCAACAGCTCGGCAATTTCCGTACATCTTAGAACTAAGCTGTTATCCCAATCTCAACAGCTCGGCAATTTCCGTACAGTTAAGAACTAAGAGGTTATCCTAATAGCATCCTTACAGTTGAGAACTAAGCTGTCATCCTAATCGCAATCGCTCGGCAATTTCCGTACAGTTCGGGAATAGACCTCGAAAGTACATGTATGAATATACATAACATCTCGGTACGTGATGTGGTTTGTTCTATATAAGACATATGACCAGTGTAACATAATTAAACATTATCTAAATATAGTGTATGTCTCCTATTCCTAATATTTAAAAGATTTATGTCATTCTTTCCACAGAGACTATATACATTCACTTCAGCAGCCATTTTGGAACTACATTTTCCTCATCGTCACTTCCGGTCTATTTTTAAAATAGCCCGAGTGATCCGATTGATGTCATCCAAAAGCAAATATCAACCTCACATGTATCAGACGTTGAGGACGAATGACATCCACCATATTGGCATGGAGACCACGCGGGATTCAAACTTGCGACCGACAGAATGACCGTCGAGTGCCCTACCGACTAAACTAATCGAGCTGGTTAACTAAATGTTAAATAATAATCTAGACATACAGTCGGATCTCTTTTATCCGACAACCTTTAATCCGAATACTTGGTATAATCCGAAATAAAAATTAGGCCCCAATGTATCTTCTTAAGCATGTCGAATTGAAATCTGCTATTCGAAACCATGTGTTATTCGAAATAAAATTTCGGACCAGATGATTTCGAATGAACGAGCTTTGACTTTATATCCATACTGTATAATTGAATTACAAGTACAGTGCCACCTCTTCAGCGCGGCCATCTTTGAGAAACAACATCTCTTCAACAATTTTTTACGACAACAACCTCTCCACAGCAGCCGAAATGTGCGACTCCTAAAGGGTGTTGCACTGGGGAGGTTACACTCTATAGTCAAGGAAGGGATCGCCTAGATGACATGTTGCCTTATAAAATGCCTGACACAACGTAACGTAAATGCGTAACGTAATGTTCAGTTATTGAGTACGTGTAATAATGATTAAGATACTGGTACGAATAGGTACGAGGCCGCATGTTCAAGAAATTCGTTCCCATAGCAATAAGACATCACCAGATATCCTTTTTTTCAAGTGTGTCACGTACATTTATAATGTGATACATGTAGATTCTATTTAAATGTCAACGAATTTCTGGACCATTCTTTATTATAAAGTATCATATAATATAAAATAGTGTTAAGAAAACGCAATTCACTGGAATATTCAAATATCATAGATCTCAAAATGCAATCGATAGGTTTAACAAATTGTCTTCCTGTAACAAATCCACACATTGTCTGTGTGTCTAGACTATGGTGCAAAACCGATGTAACACGATTTTGGATACAGATGAAGTTAGACGGTTTTTGCGTCAAACTCTCAATGTGTTTTATGTATATATCGCCACGTTCTCTTTAGATGTAAATACAACTATTGATAATTCGCTATGTAGCGCATTGTAGTGTATCGATGTTCTAACAACATTAACGCTATATATTTCACATACGATGCACCTACTTCTCCATACACTTGTAGGTTTTCAATCATGAGGCAAAATATTGGCCTAAAAGTTCGATTACTCGTGCATCAAAATCTATTTTGACAGTTTTGTTAATCCATGGTTAAACAGCATGGCTAATACTTATACAGTAAAACCTCAATAATAAGACCACCATTGAGATTCTTGAAAACTAGTCTTCTTAGTGAGGTGGTCTTAATATTGAGGTTGCATAAAGAGAAAAAACAGTGAAAATGGACTTGATAATTGTGTTCTAAATTCCGTGGTGGTCTTATTATTGAGGTGGTTTAAAGGTGAGGTTTTACTGCAGTTGCACACCAGATACATCAAGAAGGCGGCGTGATCGAGGTAAATAGCCCCTGACCCCTGATCCAAAGGTCGAGTGTTCGAGCCCCGTGTCAAGCGGGGTTTGATCACGAGCTTCATAATCCCTAAATTTGACGTAAAGATTGGTAAATAGTACTCAGTCAGGAAGCTGACATCAATATAATTTAATACAGTAAAACCTCAATAACAAGACCACCATTGAGACCCTTGAAAACTAGTCTTCTTAGTGATGTGGTCTTAATATTGAGGTTGAATAAAGAGAAAAACAGTGAAAATGGACTCGAAAATTGTTATCTTAATTTTGAGGCGGTCTGATAATTGTAAGATGGTCTTATTAATGAGGTGGTCTTATTAATGAGGTGGTCTTATTAATGAGGTGGTCTTATTAATGAGGTGGTCTTATTAATGAGGTGGTCTTATTAATGAGGTGGTCTTATTAATGAGGTGATCTTATTAATGAGGTGGTCTTATTAATGAGGTGGTCTTATTAATGAGGTGGTCTTATTAATGAGGTGGTCTTATTAATGAGGTGGTCTTATTAATGAGGTGGTCTTATTAATGAGGTGGTCTTATTATTGAGGTGGTCTTATTAATGAGGTGGTCTTTAAGTGAGGTTTTACAGTACAATTTGTTTCACAATCGATGTAAAATCAATAATTCTCCAGTAAAGTGAAAGCGGCGGAAAGAGGGCCACATTCATAAAACGGGGGCTCCGCATTTACCTTTTTAGCGCACAAAATGAACAGTTAACGGGGTGGGGGTGTGAGTCAGACCTTGGACAAGGACCACTCCCAAAAGTACGTTTGTGGTTTACGGAAGACAAACATGTATATAAGCCGTATGCTACTGTGTATAATGTGGATATTCTCGTTCAATTGGGCATATAAACCTGCTTAGAAGGACCACCTGAAAATGGACCCCTTTTTCAAAAGGTAGTCTTTACAGACGGGGCTGAATGCTAATAAAAAATGTCTATGACTATAAACATTATTTAATCCTATAAATGAAAGGTATGTTCTGTTATTTTCATGTTTTATCTTTTTCCTAGATTAAGTCTTAAAGCTGGGTTCAGAAAGATTTAGCCATATGCAATCGACATCCTTTAATCCGAATACTTGGTTTCATCCGAAATCAATATCAGACCCAATGTATCTTCTTAGAGACGTGGAATTGGAATATTTTTTTTTCAAAACTATGTGTTTTTCGAAATGAAATTTCGGACCCGATGAGTTCGAATGAACGAGGTCCGACTGCAGTGTTGGGCTCGAATCCACGCTGCCCCAGTCGCCGCTAGGTCCGGTACTGTACCGTTGACGTTCACAGACAATTCCGCTCTCAAAAAATTCTCGTTACCATTTATTTATACAGGAGCTAAAATGATTGCAACATTTCCCCACGTAATACAGAATGTTACCCCTAAAAAACACACATTCTGCCGTTCTTGTAAAATATTCATGTTCCTCAATTTACGAATACCCCATGGACGTCTAAAACACTATGAGATGCGAAATATATTTCAATAAAGAAGGGTTACCATGGAAACGTCCCAGTCAATATTAACATCCTCAATCATTGGAGGATATAATTCGGATAATAATACAGAACTATTGAGCAGGTTTTTTGTCGCGTTAAGCGAGGTGTGATGTATGCCAGCGGTTGCGCGACTCTAATAATGTTTAAATGTTCATTAAAGGGACGGACCTTGGTTTTAAGAAAGCCGTACTCTATACATGCATCCTTAACCATACGTTTTGGTCGACTAAACAGATTATCTGTACAGAAGTGGATGTTTGTACGATATATATTATCGATTGTTCCCTTATATCTGATTGGTGCGCCATGTAGATATTATTACTCATACATACACGTGCCGAATTCCGGGTCGCGGAATAAATTCGAAAACTTACAGTAAAACCTCACGTTAAGATCACCTCAATAATAAGACCACCTCGAAATTAAGTTTTTAAGTTCACTTTCCCGTATTCTTTATTCAACCTCAATATTACAACCACCTCAATAATAATACCACTTTTCAAGGGTCCCAATGGTGGTCGCATTATTGAGGCTTCTCATTGTATCATGCACAGTAAAACTTCGTATATTGAGTAACACAGTGAAGATGGTCTTGAAAATTATGTTCTTAATTCTGAGGTGGTCTTTGAGTGAGGTTTTACTGTAGTTTCTGTGGTGTATTTCATTTTGAGGAATGCGTAAATATCTGCTGTAATAACTTCACGTATTGTGTTTAATACACTCTTTCTCTTCTTACGGGAGAGATGTTATTTTAAAGGAGTATGCTTGAATTTACATGGACAAATGTTGTAGTTTCCAAATCATTATGTGTGTTATATAATTATTGTGTTTCAATTTATGTTGTTTTCTGTTAGAAGGCCATGTTTTATTTAAGAATTGTACATCTGTTTTTGTATACCTCTTTACATGTCACCTTCTGTAGATAAAGATATTATTATTATTATTATTAAATATTTATAATTTTAGGCATTTGATAAGTTGTTGATAAACGTTGAAACCTCTGAAAAGGAGAAAACTTTCTTGAGCGACCATCTCTCTTCAACAACAGTATGTTTCATAGTTTTCTTTCATATTAGTATCTCTAATTAAAATCAACCCCTCTCAACAGCAGAACATTTCCTCTAGTTAGACAGTACTATCAATTTAACCTCTCTAGAGCAGTAAACCTATCAACAACAGTCGAAGTCTGGTCTCCCAAAGTGTGTTGGTCTAAAGAAGTTTCACTGTAAATGTAACACTACGCCCCGCCTCCCGCAAGCCGCGCCCTCTCTCCAACCCCGACCACTCATAAAAACACTGATCAGGGCCCGGGATTATCACGGACGCTGACACTCAGCACTCAAATCACACAATTTGCTATTATTATGAGTGTAACAGTGATATATTAGGTGTGAACAATGTATTATAACGATAATTGAGCCATAAATATTCTTTGTGTACCATTTTTCTTAGAGGTTTGTGTGTAATATGAGATCTGGGAGTAATAACTAAGTCTGAGTGTGGAGTGTGGCACTTAAACCCAATAATTACTCCCATATCGCAAAATCACACTAAAATCTCAAAGAAAATGGACTAAAAAGAATATCCAACACTCGTGTAAGATTTCCATGCATTTTCCATACTCAAAAATCCACTAACGGATTTTTATCGAGTCAAATTTTTTATTTGAGATTTTAGTGCTGAGTGTAAGTATCCATTATTCATGGTTCCCAGTCCCGGCTCCAAATAAAGTGTCGCTCATATTTTCTTATACACTAAAACCTCAATAATACGACCAGCTTTGGGACCCTTGAAAACTGGTCTTAATATTGAGGTGGTCTTAATATTGAGGTTGAATACAAAGCGGAACAGTCAACATGGACTTGAAAAGTGTGGTCTTAATTTTGAGATGGTCTTATTCTTCAGGTGGTATTTAAGTGAGATTTTACTGCATGTCCTATAATTCGAAATCACAACTGTAAACCGATCTAGGTATAAAGTCTGCATAAAAGGTTGCTTGTTTCCGCTTCGGCCTGACTGACCTTTCTTCCGGACCTACCGTAAGTTTTTTTCGTCAAATTAAAATTAAAATTTCGTGCTTTTCTGTGTTCAAATATGAAACAGACAAATGAAATAACTCTTCAGCCAATATTTTCGTCAGCTGTTAGTAACAACAGTAACCCGAGAGTTCAATGACATTGACTACAAATCCCACCATCGTCATCGTCATCGTCATCGTCATCGTCATCGTCATCGTCATCGTCATCGTCATCGTCATCGTCATGGTCATGGTCATCGTCATCGTCATCGTCATCGTCATCGTCATCGTCATCGTCATCGTCATCGTCATCGTCATCGTCATCGTCATCGTCATCGTCATCGTCATCGTCATCGTCATCGTCATCGTCATCGTCATCGTCATCGTCATCGTCATCGTCATCGTCATCGTCATCGTCATCGTCATCGTCATCGTCATCGTCATCGTCATCGTCATCGTCATCGTCATCGTCATCGTCATCGTCATCGTCATCGTCATCGTCATCGTCATCGTCATCGTCATCGTCATCGTCATCGTCATCGTCATCGTCATCGTCATCGTCATCGTCATCGTCATCGTCATCGTCATCGTCATCGTCATCGTCATCGTCATCGTCATCGTCATCGTCATCGTCATCGTCATCGTCATCGTCATCGTCATCGTCGTCGTCGTCGTCGTCATCGTCATCATCATCATCGTCGTCATTATTATCGTCATCATCGTCATCATCATCATCGTAGTCATCATCGTAGTCATCATCTGCGTCATCATCGGCGTCATCATCATCATCGACGTCATCGTAATCGTCGTCTTCATTGTCATCATTATCATCATCATCGTCCTCATCGTCGTCATTATTATCGTCATCATCGTCATCATCATCATCGTAGTCATCATCATTATCATCATCTGCGTCATCATCGGCGTCATCATCATCATCGACGTCATCGTAATCGTCGTCTTCATTGTCATCATTATCATCATCATCGTCCTCATCGTTATCATTATTATCGTCATCACCGTCATCATCATCGTAGTCATCATCATTATCATCATCATCATCATCGAAATTACGACCACCTCGAAATAACGACGTACCTCAAAATAACGACGTACCTCAAAATAACGACGTACCTCGAAATAACGACGTACCTCGAAATAACGACCACCTCGAAATAACGACTCACTCGAAATAACGACTCACTCGAAATAACGACTCACTCGAAATAACGACCACAACAAAAAACCGACTACCTCGAAATAACGACCACCTCGAAATAACGACCACAACAAAAACCGACAACCTCGAAATAACGACTAACCTCGAAATTACGACCGCCTCATTAATAAGAACGTATTTCATGGACCAGTTCGTATTCTTTCCTGTCAAATTTTAACTCGATAAGCAGACCACATTATAACTAATAATATTCGACATTCGTCAGAATCAATGGTGTTCGTATTACTGTACAGTAAAACCTCACATAAAGACCATCTCAATAATAAGACCACCTCAAAATTAAGAACTCAATTTGCAAGTCCATTGTCACTGTTTTGCTCTTTAATCAACCTCAATATTAAGACCACCTCAATATTAAGAACAGGTTTCAAGGGTCCTAAAGGTGGTCTTATTGTTTAGGTGACACTATACAGTCAAACCTGTCTGTAAAGACCACCCATGGGAACAGCAAAATGTGGTCTTTGTTTACAGGTGGTCTCTATTAACAGATTAAATATCATTGAAAATGGACTGATGTGAGATAAAATTGGTGGTCTTTGCAGACAGGTTTTGCAATAGTGGTTTTTGTTCGCAGGTGGTCTTTAACACAGGTTTGACTGTATATTGAACGTTCCATATACTATTGTTTAATACTGTTGACCGGAAATGATGCATACTGTATAAGAGGATAATATCGCGTGTTTGAAAAGTTCGCGAATTGTCGAAGTTCCGTTGATCATAATAACTACACGTCGTAACAATCGCTATAATATTTGTATCAATTGTAATATACTTCGCTGAATGTGGAAATTTACGCTGTGGAAAAATGTTTGCGAATTTTTTGCATTTTTTTACCTTGCAAACTTAACCTCTTATACATTATATGCACCTGATGTCTTTATAACCGTTCACAAACTCTGGTCAGATGTTGATTGATTTAGTATCACGTGGTTTTTAAGGTGACATACGACTGTCGGTGACATTTAAAAATAACACTTCTGGGATGCTAGCCGTTTTACTACCGCCAGCAACTGACAACTTCCCGACACATAAATCGGAGGTTGAGAACAAAGGACCTTCGGAGTATTATCCGGAGACAATAGGTGGGCGGATCAAATTCGATATCGCGAAACGACCATTGCACCATCGACTTAAACTGAACAAAACTACTAACGCAACATTAGGGGAATTCAATGTCTTGTCTTGAAAAAGGTCCACAAATTCGCGGCTAAACAGAAACTTACTACGGTTTTTTTTTTTAAATGGCATGTTAATGTCACCGGGTGGGGTATATCTTTCGTTGTTTGTGGTGGGGTAATCTGGCGGGAATACCACGGAAAATCTACCACACCCGGTGACATTAAAGTTTGGTTATTTAAACAGTTTTTATACAGTAGCAATTTCATGTGTGTCTCATTTTTTACATTATATTTGTATTCGTAAAATGTGTTCATTTTTTGTTTCTTTGAAAACAAAGATTTATTTATTTATTGTTAATAATTCACAATCTTTGTTTTCAAAGAAACAAAAAATGGGAATTATTAACAATAAATAAATAAATTTGTCTCATTATCTTCGCAAAAACCTTTATTTCTGTTGGTGGAAGAGATTTGGTTTACTCAATCCCGAACGAACTAAAGCGTAAACAAAATAACAAATTTCTCATCAACAATTTCAAACCGTTAGTGTTCTGATAATATTAATGAGAAGCTTTTTAGGTATTTTTTATGTTCGTTTATGCGAAGTACGAAGATATTGGCTAATATTTTTATGATAAACTTGCTCCAGGTCAGTTGATCCTTTTTAGCAAGGGACCAGGCCCTTAATATTGCGTGTAAAATTGTTTTACACAAATATATTACATAGAAGTGTCATAAGAGAGATAACTCTAATATCATTTTGGTCCCGACCTTAGTTTTGATACTAGGGAAGCAACTCTTTGTCAGTGCATAGCGGAAATGCGATGACGTGATTTGTAATGATTTCGTACTCACGACCTTCTGGTTAGCTCCGCCTACTGATTCAGTCAGGTAGGCTGACCGATAAGCCGTGATTTCCATAAGGGTATGCAGATACACTTCAATATTGCGACCAGCATATGTTTAAAGAAGGTGGTCTTAGTTGAGCTCACTGGAGATTGTCACGAGTTCTCTCCCTTTATCCCTTCTATATTATATGTACAGTAAAACCCCACCTTAAGACCACCTCAAAAAAAAACCACCTCAAAATTAAGAACAACATTTTCAAGTCCATTTCCACTGTTTTGCTCTTTATTCAATCTCAATATTAAGACCACCTCAATATAAAGACTAGTTTTCAAGGGTCCAAAGGGTGGTTTTGTGATTGAGGTTATATCGGGGAATGATCATGATTGAGTTATGTTTGACTGACTTTGTAATGAGACCGGTTGGTAAATAGACCAATGAAAGGGTAGGTAGAAAAATCGTAATCAAAATATTTTTTTTCATGAGGCCTAAATACGGGTGACAAGGATTAATGATAATGAAGAGTCTTCATCAAGAGGCTCATATTGGTCCCGTTACAATGGCAACGCTCGCCTAGGTTATCCTTCAAATATTTTGAGTACTATACAGTGAAACATCGATATTAAGACCATCAAATGTTCTGAATAGAGTTGGTCTTAATTGTGAGGTAGTCTTATTGCGAGGTGGTCTTAGTTGTGAGGTGGTCTTAGTTGTGAGGGGGTCTCAGTTGTGAGGTGGTCTTAGTTGTTAGGTGGTCTTAGTTGTGAGGTAGACTTAGTTGTGAGGCGGTCTTAGTTGTGAGGTGGTCTTAGTTGTGAGGGGGTCTCAGTTGTGAGGTGGTCTTAGTTGTGAGGTAGTCTTAGTTGTGAGGTGGTCTTAGTTGTAAGGTGGTCTTCTTAGTTGTGATGTAGTCTTATTGCGAGGTGGTCTTAGTTGTGAGGTGGTCTTATTGCGAGGTGGTCTTAGTTGTGAGGTGGTCTTAGTTGTGAGGTGGTCTTAGTTGTGATGTAGTCGTATTGCGAGGTGGTCTAAGTTGTGAGGTGGTCTAAGTTGTGAGATGGTCTTAGTTGTGAGGTGGACTTAGTTGTGAGGTGGACTTAGTTGCGATGGGATCTTAGTTGTGAGGTGGTCTTGGTTGTGAGGTGGTCTTATTTGTGAGATAGTCTTAGTTGTGAGGTGGTCTTAGTTGTAAGGTGGTCTTAATTGTGAATTGTGAGGTAGTCTTAGTTGTGAGGTGGTCTTAGTTGTGAGGTGGTCTTAGTTGTGAGGTGGTCTTAGTTGTGAGGTGGTCTTAGTTGTTAGGTGGTCTTAGTTGTTTGGTGGTCTTAGTTGTGAGGTGGACTTAGTTGTGAGGTGGACTTAGTTGTGAGGTGGACTTAGTTGCGAGGGGGGTCTAAGTTGTGAGGTGGTCTTGGTTGTGAGGTGGTCTTAGTTGTGAGGTGGTCTTAGCTGTGAGGTGGTCTTAGTTGTAAGGTGGTCTTAGTTGTGAGGTGGTCTTAGTTGTTAGGTGGTCTTAGTTGTTTGGTGGTCTTAGTTGTGAGGTGATCTTAGTTGTGAGGTGGTCTTAGTTGTGATGTAGTCGTATTGCAAGGTGGTGTAAGTTGTGAGGTGGTCTTAGTTGTGAGATGGTCTTAGGTGTGAGGTGGACTTAGTTGTGAGGTGGACTTAGTTGCGAGGGGGTCTAAGTTGTGAGGTGGTCTTGGTTGTGAGGTGGTCTTAGTTGTGAGGTAGTCTTAGTTGTGAGGTGGTCTTAGTTGTGAGGTGGACTTAATTGTGAGGTGGACTTAGTTGTGAGGTGGACTTAGTTGCGAGGGGATCTAAGTTGTGAGGTGGTCTTGGTTGTGAGGTGGTCTTAGTTGTGAGGTGGTCTTAGTTGGGAGGTGGTCTTAGTTGTGAGGTGGTCTTAGTTGTGAGGTGGTCTTAGTTGTGAGGTGGACTTAGTTGTGAGGTGGACTTAGTTGCGAGGGGGGTCTAAGTTGTGAGGTGGTCTTAGTTGTGAGGTGGTCTTAGTTGTGAGGTGGACTTAGTTGTGAGGTGGACTTAGTTGCGAGGGGGGTCTAAGTTGTGAGGTGGTCTTGGTTGTGAGGTGGTCTTAGTTGTGAGGTGGTCTTAGTTGGGAGGTGGTCTTAGTTGTTAGGTGGTCTTAGTTGTTTGGTGGTCTTAATTTTGAGGTAGTCTTAGTTTTGATGTAGTCTGATTATCCAGTTACAATATGGAAGACAAATTAAAAACTGATACTGGTGCATGACAAGATGGCAATTGTAATGAGATCAACTTAATTTCCAGGTGGCCTTTAAGGCGCAAAACTTATCTCAATAAACAGTTTAAGTTTGGTGACTCTATGTCAATGACTTATGGAGTAGTGTGTGCCACAAACTTGCCATATAGAATGCCTTGCGTTTACAAAGTAAAGGGCCATAACTCTCTGTTACTCATATAAAATCTTAAACCCGTGCACGCAACATCTCAGCCCCATAAACATTTGTGTGCAATTTGGGGACTGTAGGTCAATTAATAAAGGAAAAGTATGCGCAACTAATTTGCCATTGAGAATGTCTTTGTTTTGACTTAGTCAAGGGCCATAACTCTATAGTCACTGGTCTGATATGTAGTTTGGTGAGTATGTCAATTTAGTAAAGGAATGCCACAAGATTTTTGTAACATATGTACATACGTATGGGACGAATGGACGGACTGACAAGAGCATAATATTATGTATGTGCCTACAGTCGTACCTTGTTTATTCGATAACTTCCTTTCTAGGTATTGTCTGAAATCAATATCAGGTCACAGTATTCTTATGAACGTCAAATTGAAATGGGCTGTTCGAAACTGTGTATTATTCAAAATATATTTCAGACCCGATGAATTTGAATGAACTGTATATAAGCGGGGGCATAAAAAGACAAAATCCATCATAAAATGCAGATTTTCACCCTTGATAGAAGACATAACAGTATTTCAATTGCAAATAATTTATTATCAAAAATCCAAAACACTAGCACTGTTGTTAAATATTAACATACAATACAGAAGCATAAGCAGACATATCTGTAACAAATATAGCTCGCAGACGACAGTGAAAACAACAACAACAACAGAAACCTCGCAAATCTGTCAACAGACATTCATATATAAATTAGAACAGACACAACAATGAATAAATATCTCTGCCATTTCTAAATTATTCTACGACGAAAAAATGGAAGAAAAAAATGCCTTGCAAAATGTTTATTCTTAACAAACATAACAAACAAATATTATGACAAGTCAAGAAAGGTGCATAGTCTGTTTCCAGTTTTGGCAACAACTTTCAAAATTTGAAGAAAAAAAAATTCAGAAAAAGTGTAAGATTAGAGAAAAACATTTAACGTATAATGAAATTGACCAGCAATTAATACTATAACCATTGTATAGTTTCTCCAGACTGACAGTATAAGCCGATTTAAATAAATCGGTATTTATGAGATTATTTACCTGTCAGTTCTATTTTTAGATTATTTACCTCTCGGTTCTATTTTTAGATTATTTACCTGTCGGTTCTATTTCTAGATTACTTACCTGTTGGTTCTATTTTTAGATTGGAGCATTCCATTTTTGCAAACAGGTTATCAACAATATTTGTTGAAGTTTCAATTATGCGTTCACTAACACATTATTGTATTCTAGTCAGAGATTTAATAAGCTGGAGGTAAAAAACGCCAGAATGTATTTTTCACGTTTTTTTATTATCTAATTAACAATCTCTGTTAAAGAACAGCATTTTTGTACAAACTCACAACTGATCAATTCATCCGACATTTTTTTCGGTCATTAGTAATCAACTAGTTAAGAGTCTATCCAGCATTTTGATTGGTCAAGATATCAGTTGCTAAGCTTATTGTCTCCATATCAACCAATGAAAGACTTCGTTACAAGTCATTGGGAATACCCAGCAGACTTACATCCTGTCTATATTAATTTCATACACCTTCCAAAATGGATTACAGGATGTACCCAAGTGTCAACACAAAATTAACAAACACCCCTATAGAAGGAAATAGAACATATTGGTCTAAAATAGAACCGGCAGGTCAAGAAAATTTCATCATACCCGATATGTTATTTAACAATACTTTTAACAGTCTACATGAAATTGAGTGGGGGGGGGATTACGTAAAATATCTATAATACTTTGATGCTATAACAAGGTGAAGTCATAACACATTTATTTCACCTGGAAATATTGTCAGTATGCTCTTTTTTGTAATGCCAAGTTGCAGTCGCTCTAACGATCCATTCAAATTGCCGAAGACAGCCTTTTGGTTTTTCCTTGCATGACTTTTTCACGAGAAAATATTTCTTAAATTTTTTCGACTTTCAGTCCAAACAAATTAATTGAGAATCACGAACAGCTAATAGATCTGATTTTGTCAAATACTTATTCAGTATAAACACTTTTTCAGGGCATTAAGAATATAGTTTCCTTGAATGACAAAGCAGTTTTAATTTTTTTTCGACAACCCTCGTGAATGTATGAAATGCAGTTATAAAACTTTGGCAACAACCCTCACTGATTCATAGACATAGAAATAAGTGGAATGTAACAAAAAAAAGGCAGATTAAAACGAAACAACAACAGACACGCAAGAATACTGAGAAAGAATGAAAGAATTCTGTCGTAAAAAAAACAACGTCCGCCAGCAACCATGCAGAGATCTCATAAATATTCGCAAATACAACCGAGCTTAGCTCCAATAAAAACACACGCAAAAAGTCTTTGTAAATTGTCGCATATAAAAACCACACATAGCAACTTGAGTATAAAAACCACACACACGCACGCACAGACACATATGGTTACATACCGGCGACCATATTCACAAACATTATAAGACCGAAACTCAGACTTAGACCTTAAAATGTTAAAATGTACTATTTGCGCCAACATAATTTCTACAAAACAGATTTTAATAAAAATTGGCAAAAGTGTAGAGTGTGTTATAATTATTATTCTGACAAAATTTCATTCATTTATATATAACAAAAACAAAAAGCTGATAAATATAACTTTTGCAAATTTAAAGTCTGAGTTTCAGTCTTAAAATGTTTGGGAAAAAGACCCCAGCAAACAATAATTCAAAGTTGTTCTACCAGCAAGTAAATTATGAAATACAGCAAATCCTCGATAAAATGGATCCCTAGAAATCAGGTCCTGATAACTCTAAAAGACTTTTAAAACCTCAATAACACCAAAAAGTAAATCTACAAAAAACATTATCTAAATCTAGATGCACGCCCCATAAATTTGATTTTTACAAGTTTCCTCAATGTTGTAACTTTGATCAACATCTAGAGGCCAGCCCCCTAAATCCGATTTTTAAAGGGTTTTTCTCAATTCTGAACAAAAGTTCTTAAAAACCATATTGGAACGATTTATTTAATAGGCTTCCTAAAGTTTGAAAATGAAACCAACCAGTTAAACACGAGACCAGACCCTTAACCCCCTTTTCAAACTTCTTAGGTTGATCCCCGAAAAACACCCATTTAAGTCAGGTTTCATTGTAGATAAACTTTCTGTACATAAATATATGCATTTCAGCAGCCGATCTGCTGTTCAAGGGCATAATGAAATTATGACGAAAAATGAGCTAAAAAAATCTACTTCAAGTATCTAAGACTAAAATCTCAAAATAAAACACTAACAACTACATATATATGTTAAGTTAATACTAATAACAATTGTTAAAATAATAACTTAAGAGAATAAATAAATGTGAGATCTCTTCTTGAGGATACAAAGCAGCTTGAGTTTGATCTCAGCTGTCAAAACTCAACTCAAAACTCAACTTTTTCTAGGATCATTGAAAAGTGTTTTCAAGAATATGTATAAACTTAGTTATTTTGCATCAATTGTGAGCCACAGTTAACGACTTAAATTAATCACTCTCGATGACTGCTTTCTGGGTCATTAACCAGTACCTATGCCTAATTAAGGGACAAAAAGGGTCAGTTCAACCTCGCCCAAGACGTGACCCAAATTCAGGGCATTCAGACCAGGAATCAGGGGCTATTCCCATCAGCCACTACACCTCCCTAAATACGTCGGATAATATTAAAGGTGAAAGGTTACTATAGTTACTCAAACCTAAATCAGTGATTTGTTTGTTGATTTTACTGCCATATATACCATAGGCTGTTTTCCCTTAACAAAAAGTGTCAATTCCCCCCCAAAAATCATCATTTTTTCCTAATTCTTTGTTCAATTTTCCCCCTTTCTTTGACTGAATTTTTTTTTATTAAGTTATGTTTTTGTGAATTTAACCTTTTATAAAAGATTCTTTGCTCTAACATCACTTCACAGATATAACAAACACCAGCCACAGCTGAAAAGTTATTTTTATAAGCAAAACAACCGTTTCCTTATTTTCCAAAAATTGGGAAATTTTTCCCAAATGAAAAGGCACAGGCAGTAAAATTATTTAAACAAAAATCACTGTAAATTTCAAGCTCATCTTACTTGGTTGAATATGTATTTTTCTTGCATGTTTAAGTAAATATTCAAATCAAATACCTATGTCACATATAAATACCAGGGTAAGACTACAAAATGGACAAAGGGAATAAAATATACATAAATCTTAGGAAAAGCCTCTTGCTATCTGAACAATGACGGTTTGCATAATAGATGATTTTGAGAAACAAATGTTCCGAATGAAAAAAAACTGAGTTATCGTCATAGCAACCAATTAATAAAATACAGTTAATACATAAAATCAAAAAAATGTTTTGCTATCTTACAAATTAAAATTTCTTTTTTTGGCTTTTAAACAACAACAATTTAATCAAATAATTTAAATAAATAAAATAAATACTTCTTCTAAAAATAGCAAAACCACGCACATGAACACTTTAAATATCTGGACAGAACTTAACAAACTTATATATATGTATAAATTAAAACAAAAACTTAAAATTAAGACAAAATCAAAATCGTTCAATAGAGTGTTTTCTCATAAATAGATTTCTTCTTGCACAACATAAATATGAAATACGCAATCGCCGTGGCAACAAACCAAACTGCAACAAATTTATAATTTA
Organism: Mactromeris polynyma; assembly: GCA_032209605.1. Taxonomy (NCBI): domain Eukaryota; kingdom Metazoa; phylum Mollusca; class Bivalvia; order Venerida; family Mactridae; genus Mactromeris; species Mactromeris polynyma. The sequence continues at coordinate 135,928 of JASFXZ010000084.1, forward strand.
ATTTCACACCAAACTGTACACTTTAAACAGCGAAATATTAGATTTTTACGAACTATATACAAATTGGAAGGAAACTCAAAGTTTTCTTAGAAAACAAAAACACAAGAACGTCCCAAGGAAAATATATAAATCAAATGCAATAACGTGAAGACATGGTAGGTTGAATTGATCTGGGTGGGGCGAGGGCGAAAATGCTCTGTATCCAAAAAGGTGTGAATATTCACGACAAAGAACACAAACTACCCCCAGCATCTTTTATATGGCAAATTAGGGGCCGATATTGAGTCCGATTTCCCGAAAAAAAAGTAGAGTTTTTTTTTCTACTTAGAAAGTAAATTCTCCTTCAGTAAAATTATTTAAACTTTTAGCTTATAAATACCCAAAGTTGGTGATTCATGATGCAAATATCCACTATCAAAAGTCATACTTTCCAAAAACTGAAAAAAATGGCCAACTCCTTATGTCCTTTCTTCATACCAAAATGGCTAGTTTCTGATCCAAACCAGAGATTGATTTTTGAAAAAAAACAACATTTGTCTCCCCCATCATCCCCCAAGGGCCATAACTCTTTCAAAAATAATCAGACAAAAAAATGCCGACGGTAAGCACAACTAGGCTTGGTACCAACAACGCATGTGAAGTTTCATTGAAATCCAACCACTGGTTTAGGAGAACAAGCGCAGATAAACATCCAGACAATCAGCACAACTAGGCTTGGTACCAATAACTATGCAGGCGGGCGGGCCGGGGGGGGGGGGAGACATAATGATAAAAAAAATTAACCGATTTTCAGCTTACAGAAAGAATCAATGAACAGAAAAGGGGACAATTACTTCCCCAACTATAAGGAAAAGGTTTATCACAAATCTCAGCTTGAAGGAAAAGGGTTATCGTAATTTTGGTAATTTTTTTAGTGATCGTCTTGTACATTCAAATGCATAAAAACCAACCAAAATACGTCAGGAATTCAATCTATTGTTTTTACGAGAAAACAAATACTTGCATTATTGAATTTGATTTATAATATTTCAATACTGTATATAAATATAAAAAACAATTCTGCTAGGCAACATACACAAGGCTTTCTGTTGAAACATTTGTTCAAACCCATACAATACAGTATATAAACTTTGTTCAACACCTGGACAAACAAGTCATAAACACAGCGACACAAGAATAACTACGGGAAAACTCAATTATAATCGAGAAAAAATCATTTTTTAACATAGATTAATAATCGAGAAAAAATCATTTTTTAACATAGATTTATAATCGAGAAAAAAATCATTTTTTAATATAGATTTATAATCGAGAAAAAAAATCATTTTTAACATAGATTTTAAAGTAGACTTATAATTGAGATAATGAAATAATTTTTGGTTAAAATAGACTTATAATCGAGAATATATTCATTTTAGTTTCATTGCGAAATCTATCACATCACATTATTTAATTTCAAAGCAAATCTTAAGTTCAAAGTCTAAAATCAGATAAAAAATTGAGTATCAAAGTAATTGAGAACAATCTCAAGGTTATTTAATCTAAACTGCAGTCAACATTTTAATGTCTTGTAATCTAGACTAATAATCTAGAAAAATTCAATACAAAAAGTTTAACAGCGAAAACACAGTCCTATTTATAATATACTAATGTTATTGCTATTTATACTAATATAAATTAGAAATAATTATTAGAACATAGTGAAAAATTAGTAACAATTTTCTAAGAAAAAAAATATTTTTAAAATCTAGACTTATAATCAAGAATAATTTCATTTTTAATGAAAACAATACAAAAAATATGAAGAAAGCCAGAATCTAAACAACATTCAATGTTTGAAGGACAATAGCAATTATACATTCAATTCAAAATATGTTACAAAAAGATCATTTAGAATACAAAACACATCTAAATGCACAATTATACAAAACAATTAGTAGGAATATTGTTCAAAATGGCAGTGTGCAAAAGTTTTACAAATAAACTTACATACTTTGAAAATATTTCATCATTTTCTGTAAAAAAATGCTTCCTTTGAAAAACGACTCGAAAAAACATGATGTACAAAAATGACGAATGTTTGAGACAGAAATTTGAAAAATGATTAAAAATGGATCAACTAGTGATCTGATTTCTACGAAGCACCAAATTATGATTTCATATGACATGATAATTGTATGAAATGAGAGGCTTTATAGAATGAACATTATGAATTTGAGTTTAGGGATAAATCTTAAATATCAAGTGTCTAATTGGTCATTTCTGACCAAAGTCTTAGAATTAACCAATGGAGATCCAACAATCTTACTACTCAATAATCTAACTGGTTATTTCAGATCACAGCCTCAGAATGAACTACAGTAAAACTTCATTCAAAGACCACCTCAATAATAAGACCATCTCAAAATTAAGACCACAATTTTCAAATCCATTTTCACTGTTTTGCATCTTCTTCAACCTCAATATTAAGACCACCTCAATAAAAATACCAGTTTTCAAGGGTCCAAAGGGTGGTCTTATTATTGAGGTTTTACTGTATTGGCAACATTGCACACTGTTAGACTGGCCCCAATATTTAGCCAATATAACCGCCAGTAACAAAAGGCAATGGATATCTCTTATGTACAAACCAACTCACAAAACTTTGCATGAAAATTCAGCAGTTCTAAAACTGACTTAGTCTACCTGTTTCAGAATGCAGCTTTGTGATTGGTCAATTTTCTTGTCTGACCTCAGAACTAACCAATCAGAAGCCTTGGTAAAAACTGTGGTCGCTCATAAGTTAAACAGGATAAGCATTTCATCCAAAATAATGAAAAAAATGTTATCCTGATGAAAATGGAAGCTAAAACGTTGGTCTTATAAATTTACAAAAGATAAAGTTCACATGTTGTTGTTGTTGACAAATACATTATTATATCAAATATGTAAAACCATTCAGTAGTTTGATATAACAGATTATACAAAGTATCGAGTTAACATTCAACAAAATACAAAAAATTCCCTAAGCTTCAACACAAACCATGTGACAATGTTCACAACTCTGCAAAAAATCATCTGTAAATATACGACTAGTTGGAAATACTGAGCTACAAATAGGAACAAATGAATATTGTATTCAAAATGAAACATGAATATGTACAAAAAATGTTTCCAAATTCATTTAGGCTTAAATAAGAAATCCATGAATTTCAAGCCTGAATACTGACACACAAAAATCCACGAACTTTAACCTATTTCATTTCAATTTAAATAATAAATTAAATTTTCTGGCAAGTCGTTCACTGACTCTTCAATGGTATGAAACTACAAAGTAACGCCATCAACGATTTCCATGAACATATGTTACAACCAAACAAAGACAAAAAGTCGAAATATAAAAAAAATTGCAGAAAAAATTAACCGCATGAAATCTTGTAATAAAGATTCTGAAACACGCTATATCAGCCATTTTTTAAACAGAAACAGTTTGATTCATTCTTCATGCATATTCATAAACTATCTCTTATTTGTTCACATTTGATTTTACCATTTTTTCAGCAATTCTCTCAATAAATATAAGTTATAACGCTTCAGATTGGTCGCAATGCCTAAATCCTAAAAAAACAATTAGGACCGAAATGCAAACTACAAAGAAAGTTGAGTGGCGTTAGAGATGCTTTTACTCAAATGTACCTTAACTCTTAAAAAAATTGTAAGTTTTTCAAATGGAATTTTTTTTATGTAACACAATCTCGTGTTCTTTTGATAATATAAATCAAATATTATGCCACCAATGACACTTCTGAGACAGTGCTTACTTTGTCACGTCAACATTTCTTTGGGAAATACTCAACATCATAACCGGCATTATTGAAATTTAAGCTTGGAGCTCAATCTCACGTTTTACAATATCTGACCTTGAACTTGGCCTTGCTTATTCAGACAGCGAATAATCAGAAAAATGTTTTAATGTCAGTGAACCATCTTTTTAAACACAACCTAAAACAGCGCTCCGAAATGATACACAAGTCTCGGACTTACAACCGCAATAATGTTATTATGATTGCAGGAGATTGTCATAAGTTCTCTGCCTTCTATATCCCTCTTATTGTATATGTATATATATACTCAGTACATTTAAAAAACACACAGTTTTTAGACCTGCTAAATCTTTGTAAAGCGTCATTTTATTGCATTTTGAAAAATATTTTACAAGAAAATACCTAATATTTGCAATAAAATATATCGTATAGGTTGCAAATAAACATGAAATAATACAATGAACTGTACTTTTCTAGTATCCCTTTGTAAGTAAAAAAACATGAGAAAATCTGGTTTGTGCGTTTTTAAATTAACCGAATATAGTACTATAGAAGGCACATAGGAGGGGAGAGAACTCCCGACAACCTCTTGTTGACAATATGAATTGAATGTCAATGAATCGATGAGAATGTACTAAAACATGTTAAAGTCACCAAAGTCTTTGCCAATTTCGCCCAACGAGTCCCAAGGAATTCCGATGTCATCCATGGAATCTTGACTATTCTGATTAAAGTTATCACCAGTCTTGTTGTCGACACTATCGCACGCTAAATCATAACCAGGAGTGTTCAATTTCCCACATATAAGAGCATTTTTCAAGTTATTTGAACATTCATTGTTGCCATAGCTACCGTTATTAGAAAAAATACTGATATCATCGCTTTGTGGCTGAAACCGTGAAAAATCGTTCAATTCACTTTTGTTCGAAAAGCTAGGTTTACTTAAAAGTTGACTTTCTGTTGAGTTTAATTTTGATGACAAATGATGAATTGTGGGTAACATAGACTCTGTCTGATTGGACGATTCAAATTGACTACTTGATTGATAGGATGGATCTATATTTAGCACATCAGCATGAGAAGATCTAACGACCATGGAGCTAGAATCAATATTGTCCGAAAGCACACTGTCAGTAAAAACACTGTCACTTGCTGCATTATTTTGTAATATTTGGTCGGAAGGAAAATCAAACGTTGAATTAGCACCATTTTGTACAAGTTCGATAACATTGGATCTGGAATCTGATTGGCTAGTTCTGTAAGTGGGCGGAGCTTGTTGTTGATCATCTCCAATCATGAACATACTCGACAATGACACAACGTCTTTATCTGAACTCAGGATTTCGTTATTAAGTAAATTGTTTCTATCACCTCCAATATTCTGCGTCTGCCGAGACAATTCTATCAATTTCTGAGAATAGGGTCTATCTAACCCCTGTTTGTTTCCCTGGATACCAGAAAATATAGCAGAATCTTGGGAAACATACTGAACATTTTGTTCACTACAATTCTGACCTTCAAGCGTTACATCAGAGAGGTCATTCCTAACACAAGCGGACGATTTTGGCGGTGTGGATTTCTTCAACTGCTTAATAGCAACTTCGTACGACGGAGGATCTGAAGAATGCGGAGAAACCATGGTAACGTCGGAACTCATAATTCCGTTATTTTGATCTATGTATAGATTACACATATCTGAAATGTTATTTGTAACAGAATTTATTTCCTGATCGTTATTAGGCAAGGAAACAGAAGGTTTGATCGGCGACACGTATCGGATATTGTTTGAACCTTGGATAGGGATAAATGCGCTATGGATCGACGATCGTAACTGGTTTGGATTTCCGCAAAAACTGTTCATCTGGCTTGTTGCTATGGTAACAATTTGTTGTTGACTTATCAATTGAGGCCTATTCAAAGACTGTTGCGATAACGGACTAGTATTCTCAGTAACCATGGTGATAGGTGATTCTGCTACAGAATGTTTCATACTGCTTCGACTACAACCGATCCCGTGATTCATGTCGGAACTATCAATGGCAGATACCGGCGTCGAATTCAATATCGGACTAGGGCCGGAACTGTGATAACCGGAATCGGAAAATGGAGTCTGCGACACAAATCGGTCATCAATATCTAAAGATGACTCCCTACTCCTCTGAAGAATCATTGACTGAGGTTTCCCGCAAAGCAAAACAGATGTCGACTGGACCTGACTTAATGCCGTTTCCAATGGACTGACAGCATCGCTGGGTATATCTACCGGCTTTTGCAGGGAATGTTGAATACTGGCAAGGTATGTGCCCTGTTTGGAGTCTCTATGTATTAATCCAGCATGGCTGCCGGTTGTCGTCGTGGCTTCACGCCCTTCCTTCCTCCTTACTGAAGAGTTTATTCCATTTGTCGGGGACAAGATTCCCATATTCATATCTACAGGCTGACCCCTTGGAGACATTGATGCAGCTCTGTTGCCATGGTTATGAGCAATTTGAGACAACATGTTCATGGGGGAAACCGGACTTTGTACAGGCGAGGCGAATATTGGCAGGGACTGACATCGCTGACCGGAAGATGAAGCGTCAGAGCTATGACGTGTCGGATCCTTGGATCTGGTGTTCACAACAGGGGGAGCTTTGGGCACAGTGAAATTATTGTCGTCACTCAATAATTGGTTCGTTTTCTTGGCGACAGCCTCAGTTTGATTTTTACCGGAAATTATATTAACGTTATTTGCAGCTGTAGTATTCACAAGATCACGGTCTGGCTCGAAGTTGAAATTCTGAATGTTCAAAAGCGCGGCTGCTTTTAATGTCGCCTCTTTCCTACAGTCTGGTTCCGACATTGCTGACTGGTTTTGGTTCTGGCGTTGTTCCATAATTTCATTGATCCAGTCTGCAACATCGCTTGGTAAATCGGACGTTTCCATATCGCTTGTGGAACTTCGGCTCATTGTAGCAACACTGGAGGGCCTTTGGTACGGCTTACCTCTATCTGTTACAACAAGGTTATCCGATTTCGCAATTATTCTATTGTTGCCAGGAGAAACAAGACTGGTAGTCTCTTCATTTTCTTCTTTTCTGACTGGTTGCTTACTTTCAGTCGGAACATCTTCTGCTGCCTCACTTTTTGTTTGGAAGAAATTCTTCACCCTTTCATCCAGGTACTGCTGCTGCCGAATCAACTTCTGCTGCGACTGCCGCAAAGACTTCGCGTTCACGCCGATAGAACTAGACTGGTTCTTGTTGAGTTTATGGTGAGGCTTCATAGCAAACAGGCTGTTAGGAAAAGACTCAATCAGCGCTTCTCTCTCAAGGCTGTGAATATCTGGACTCTGCAGACCTTGAAGTAAGATGTCAGCGCTTGACTTCTGCAATTGTAACTGATGAAGGCTTGGTCGCTGCTGTTGCTGATTAATGTGATGCTGACGTTTGAACTTGGAATCTTTATCCAACTCGTCGGTGCAGGATTGCGTTCGTCGTGGATTTATGCCGACGTGAAAATCGCTATCAGGACTGAGCACAAGCGACAAATTTTGCAAGTCTTCTGAATCTTCGCCAGTGGAGTTGAGACGTTTGATGTCGCGGCGAGGTTGAAGATCAGAAGATTTTCTTTTGCGCGCACCTGATGGCGTTTCTCGTCCATATGAACAAGCACTCTCAGGTCGACTTGAGCATAAATCTGAGGGTTTTGAGATTCTAATCGGTGTTTCCCGTCCAAGCGAACATTCTTCTTGGAATGGTGAAGTTATGTTCAATTTCTGTATTTTTCTCGGAGTTTCAAGCCACATTTGATCAACACTTCCTGGAGACATTAAATTGCTCATTCGAGACGAAAGGTTACCTCCCTTGTCTGTACTTCCAGTATTTAGATTTAAATTGGCATCAGATTCAGCATCGCTCAGCAACAACGTGTCTTCCCCTTCCTGAACGATCGGAGTTATTCCCCTTTCTACATTCATGGGAGACAACTCCTTGATGTCCGAAGAGACACTACCGACTTCCTTCATATCGTTATCATCTGATAAACAAATTTCCGACGAAATGCTTTCAGTTTTTTCCTTGTTCTTGTCATTGTAAGCACCTTTACTTAATCGGGCGGTTAGTTTGTCACAAAATATTTGTGACTGGGCTGCGTTTGTTTGGCTGTTGGCCGACTTACTAACTAATGGCGCGTTAGTCATAACCGAATTTTGATCGACCATCTGCTGAACTTTCATCGGTTGATTATTCACTATAATCACAACTTCATTGGATGGAATATTACTGGAACCAGCTGGAATAGCTTGCAAGGCACCGAGCTGGGTACCAGCCAGAGATATATTTGGTTGAAATGGTACTGATGATAATCGGATGGATTTAGCTATGGCCTCTGCTTGTTCCTTAGCACGTTTCTCTTTCAAGATGGCCGACACAGGTCGTTTGTCTTTGTCGTATGCCGGAATTTCCGATTTCTGCTCCTTCGGTAATTGAGATTTACTCGGGGAAGCCTTTGGACGAATCGGAGTAAATTTCATCCTCATTTGTTTCTGTGAACTTTGAGCACTTGATACAACACATTCGGTGCCCGTCATTTTCGATAAGACTGAAGACACGGAGACGACACTAATGCTTTCCTTAGTTTGGTTCGGAATACTGAACAACGGCAAGGTAGCATCGCTCATTGTCGAGAAATTTATGTCCGACGACTGACTGGTTTGATGTTTGAATAAAGAGGAAGCAGGAAGTAAGTTTAATATCGTTTCATTTTGTAGAAATTCTGGATTTTTCACTGGACTGGTATGCAGTTCTGTTGGTACAGCTATCATAGCAATTCCAGTCGATTGTGACACAGTCTCACTGGATTGAGTCTGAGCAGCTGACGGCATTATAACTGGAAACGCCATAGCAACTGACTGACTGGCACTTGGATTGTCTTTTTTACACAAAGACTGAACTTGAGAAAATGGAACAAATGCACTTCTTCCTGGAATTGTTGACTGGTTCACAAATAACACATTCTTGGGGCACTCTAAAGAGCCCATTGATTTGTTCAAACAAAATTTATTTTCACCCTTCGCTTCAAGCATCATTTTTAGATTCAGACAACCGGCAGATTTTGAAAGTTTATCGTCGGAAACATTACCGTCCGATGGCGACTTATTTTTCATCTCGTCGGGGCTACTCTCATTTCCGCCGAACTCATCGAAGTTGATTTTTCTCACATGACTGAGTTCAGTTTGATCTATATCCATCGATAATTCAGGCGTAACTGCTTCACGCGCAGTGTCAGTATCTGCTGAGTCGTCTGTTTCCATAGTTTTAAATGTAACAAGAGCAATTTCTCTTGAAATATCCAAAGGATGTCTATGAAGATCTGCACGACTATTTAGAGAGTTTTCAGCACTCTTTTGTTCATTAAGTTTATTTTCAACATTGAGACTTTCTTCACTAACTTCAGGCAATTTCTGCAACACAATTTGTTCGCGAGATTTCTCGACATTGATTGGTTCCACATTTTTTGACTGGAAACCGAGGTCTGACGTCTTCTGTGGTTGCCATGGCGACACAGGCTTTCTTGGTGACTGGAATTTCTGCGGCGACTGTGTGGGTAGAGGACTAGAAAAACTGGACGGTATTCTGGGAGATTTCAATGATGATGTTGACACAGACGTAACCATTGACGATGGCGTGATCGACTTCCTGTTGATCGTAACCGGAGTTTTCGATCCCGAAGTATTGATATTCATTCCCGGATTAGCTAGTTGCAACTCTTCTCGTAATGCCTGGAACAGAATATAGTTTGATAGATTTCAAATAGGCGATTTCTTCACATCTCAAATATAAACAGTTCTTCGGTAAAATATACTGAATTCTAGCAATCATTTCTGAACAAACCAATTTCTAAATAAATAATCAAGGCAGGTTTCAAATGACTAAAAACTAGGGATGTCAACGAATGGCCATTGTGGTATTCGAATATTCGGTCAACCTTTCAAGCGAATATTCGAACATTCGAAAGTTTAAATTTATGCTTCTCAATTTTGTGTTTTAAATTGATCACTCAAGTTTGAAAAAATTCCCACGATTACCAATAATTTCAGGACCTAGGTGTCATCACCAGAGTGTTATACCTCTCTTGTCCCCTAATATACAACATGATAATTAACACCTGTAGATATTATTGTCAAACGTAAAATGTCATTAAATGCGTTAATGCCCATCATTGAAATTTAATACACATGCATTTAGCTTTTATATTGAAAAACTATATTTTACCGAATCTTCGAATGCCGAATCAGTATTCGAATATTCGGATGTTCAAACAAATATTTGAATATCCGAACATACATTGACATCCCTACGTAACAAAGTAAAACACTCTTGTTATATACTGTTTTTTTATGAAAAATTATATGCGATTTCTTGGAATTGTAACTCATTGAAGAGTCACTTCATTAAGCAAAATAGCGGGAAAAAAACAATGGTCAGAGGTTTCATTTGACCCTGGAGTTGGCCCTTTGACCCCATTGTTTTAATGAAGGGTCACTTTTTCTCTGAATTATTTTGGCTACAAAATGGTAGTGGTAAAAATTTATCAAAATGACCCTTGAGATTCAGAATCTAGAGGAATGTCCTGTATGAGGAATATAGCTGAATTTTGGCCTAAAATAGCCCCTGCCCCAGAAAATACATCATGAATACCTGAGCTTTTTCCTTTTGTTTCTGTATTTCCTTATTCTGTTGTAACTTTCTGGCAAGGAGAAGATTCGTCTCCCGATGTTTATCACCATTCCCGGCATTCTGATTGCCGAACACGGAAGATCCTATGTATACAGAAATAGATACGGTTTACTGCAGTGTAGATAGATACAGTTTACTTCCATGTATATAGATATGGTTTACCGCCATGAAGCTATATATGGTTTACTGCCATTTAAATATATACAGTTTACTGCCATTTAAATATATACAGTTTACTGCCATTTAAATATATACAGTTTACTGCCATTTAAATATATACAGTTTACTGCCATTTAAATATATACAGTTTACTGCCATTTAAATATATACAGTTTACTGCCATTTAACTATATACAGTTTACTGCCATTTAAATAAATACAGTTTACTGCCATTTAAATATATACAGTTTATGGCAGATTAAATATACATACAGTTTAAACTGCCATGTAAATATATACAGTTTAATGCTATTTAAATGTATAAGGTTTACTGCCATGTAAATATACACAGTTTAATGCTATTTAAATGTTTAAGGTTTCCTGCCTTTTAAATATATATGGTTTACTGCTGTTTAAATATATAAGGTTTACTGCCGTTTAAATATATAAGGTTTACTGTCATGTAAATATATACCGTATATACTCGCCCATAAGTCTATCTCAACCATAAGTCGAGGGGTATACTTTGCTGCTTAAAACTCGGTATTTTGCTTGCACCCGCCTATAAGTCGATGCCAGATTTTCAAAGAATGAAAAGTTGGTTACAGTCTAGTCATTTATTACATCAGAATTCCCACTCACTTAAAATATTGCGTACCAGTTTAAATCTAAAGACATGAGAATTTACGGTAAATACACCGGCTGGTAGCTCTGTGTGACGTCATTCCCAGACACAACAATCCCACGTGTTCTGTGCTAAAGTTTAACCAGCAGTCGTATTGTGACAGTTTGTTTATAACACCTGCGTGGGCCATGGACATTTAACCTCATTAACACATGTAAGATATTGTCCTATTATTGAACACTTCTGAGGCTTTCGAAAACTGTGAAAAACTTAACCAACGAACACATTTATTTTAAAGAATAAAACAAAACATTTTGTTCATAATTGTCGTTTATTGTCATTAACAACAAAAAGCTTAATTGTAAAAAATACTTTACAGGGCAAGTTAAGAATCATTTTTTACTCCGAATATAAATGCGTATGTTATTACTTACGATAGTCAGACACAACAATCGATGATTTTGAACTTCCAGTGCACACTCCTCCCTTTTCTATTTTTTTTTTTTTTTTTTTTTTAATATCTCGCCCATAAGTCGAGTTGACTTTTTAGAGCATTTTCAAAAGCCGTTTTTGGTCGACTTATGGGCGAGTATATACGGTAAGACTAACTGACGTTTAAAAACATAAGGTTTACTGCCGTGTAAATAGATACAGTACACTGCCGTGTTAATATATTCTGTTTCACTTACTGCCATTTTAATATATACCGTTTACTGCCGTGTAATTAGATACATTATACTACCACATAAATAGTATTTAACCTACCTTTTGTGTTGTATTTCCCGCTTTCCTGCATGGCGGCAATCAGCGTTAACGCCCCCACGGACTTGGTATTCACAAATGTCTTCAATATCAGATGTTCGGCGATCTCTTGCACACAACCAAACTTCATTTCCAGCAGTTTGTCGGCCCATTCGCACACCAGCTGACAGGACGACTTGAATATCTCCCCATCAATAACGTTGGTGTCCATCTTTGAAAAAAAAGACATATTATTAACTCCTATTTGAATGTTTCCCTAAGATGAACTCTAACGGGGTCAAAATGAAACTTAAGTGACTTATAACAACATTGATAGGTCTGTAATTGATTCACATTTATGCATATTGATGATATTGATATATCGAAAGACAAATATGGACGATATATCGCTAATATTTATAAATTCCTTTAATATACTATTAACACCTATTTTTCAGTATGTTTAAAGGTGTATGCCTTACATATATAATTGGTCAACTTGTAATAATATGATTGCAAGATACCATTTAATTAATGAATCCACATTTTTAACTTCTCAGTATTATAGTGCCAACATTTGGAATGCACCATCCACTAGAGCACTGTTTTACAAGTGACTGACTACAAATTGAGGTTATGTCATTTTGGCACATTTTGTTAGACTGTACCCATTCTCCTGTATTTTCCTGCAATATTATTGACATTCATGTGTATCAATTAACGATCGTCAGAAAATATGGCTGATATATATATATCGATAGTATCAATAACAGCTCTAAACGTAGATATCTTAAGATTCCAGCCTAAGACATTTTACGACCAATTTAACAAAGCGTCAACTACAGGATAACTTCATCAAGCTTGGTAAACACAATGTAAAGGAAGTACAGTAAAACCTCACTTAAATACCACCTCAATACATAGTCTCACATCTACAATATTTACCTCCCTTGTTCTGAATTGTCGGCCATTTTGATAGGCAAATTTCCTTAAAGTTTATGGGCAATTTAATGTAAATGATTATAAAATAATCCGATATATAAGAAATAACTTATTCATTATGCTCATGTGGGCATTTGGCTGAGTAAGTTGAAGAAAAAATGTTTCACATGCAATTTCTCTTGGTCTTTTCTTCATTATCACATATTTGGAAATTACTCCTATTAGGGCTTATCAGTTTTGCCTATCAAAATGGCCGACAGTTAAGAAGAAGGGCGGTTAATATTGTAGATGTGGCAACTATATATAATAAGACCACCTCAATTTTAAGAACGCAATTTTTGAAGTCCATTTCACTGTTTTGCTCTTTATTCAGCCTCAATATTAAGACCACCTTAATATTGAGACCAGTTTTCAAGGGTCTTATTATTGAGGTTTTACTGTAACGCACACAATAAAGCAATTACCTCTATACTCTTAGACGAGATTTCCAGTTCTGGCAGGGTGGGTGGGGTATGATCCAACCTTTTCCGTAAACCACCGTAGAAATACGTGAGAATGAATTAAGGACTGATAAAAATATGACATTTGTAAACAACCATTATGAAAACAATATGACATATTAGATTTCCGATAGTTTATTGCTCAAGACGCAAGTAAGGACTTCGTTTCTTCAAAATTTCTGAACACAACCCCCAGAACTTTTAAAAAAATCACCATTTCTGCACATATCTGACCATACAACTTTTATTTCACAATTTTGTCAAATAAAGAGGAAATCAGACTAAAAGAGAAAAATGTCTACCCTTGATAGAACTATTAGTCTACAATAGAATACTTAGCCAATAGTTTCCTATATAATTATGTTGTATACATTTTCAGCCCTTTTTTATGGCATTCTTTTGGGCTGATATTGGGCCCAATTCCCCAACATATGTAATTTTCCCCTACTTAGAAAGAAAATTCCCCTTCAGTAAAATTATTTAAATTTTAGCCTTACGAATACCCGAATTTGATGATTTATGATGCAAATTTCCGCTATCAAAAGGACCCGCCATACTTCCCCAAAACCTGAAAAAAAATGACCTATTTTGTATTTTAGTAAAGGATATCTGGATTGTCCTCTCTGTCCCAGTCTTCTTGTGTTGATGTCTGGAAATACTTGCTTCATCATCTTACCAAAATCAGCATTACACAAGGGACGCAACTCCTGCTGTTCACAATATTGTCTGAAAACGAAGAGTTAACTCCCTTGTTAATTTTATCTAACACAAGGAACAGGTTTTAAGTCATTGTCAATTAAGACTCACGTTAATTTTCTGAGCAATTTAAATAATTCATGAGTCAAAGAAATATGAAGCCTTACTAAATTTATCCATTTTATTAACAATGCCTACATATACAATGTGTTGATAAACATAAAGAACAAGTAATAAAGATAAGTGTATTCGTACCAGAGGAGGCAATTTGAATGACAGCTTTTGAGTAATTGGGCTTTAAATCATATAAATCCGCCCAGATCATGTAGTGACTATTAAAGTGGATGAAGACCCCAGGCGGGCATCTGGGTAGAACCACGGAACTTCTGTAAGTCAGCTGAATAGCTTCCTCACTTACCAATTATACATCCTGGGTGGGATTTGAACCCTCAACGGAAATGAGCTTAGAACGTACCTGTACTCATCATAAACCTTTGCTTAGAACTTACCTATACTCATCATAAACTTCAGCTTAGAACTTACCTGTACTCATCATAAACCTGTACTAATCATAAACCTAAACTTGGAACTTACCTGTACTCATCATAAATCATGGCTTAGAAGTGACCTGTACTCATCATAAACCTTAGCTGAGAACTTACCTGTACTCATCATAAACCTTAGCTTAGAACTTACCTGTACTCATCATAAACCTTAGCTGAGAACTTACCTGTACTCATCATAAACCTTAGCTTAGAACTTACCTGTACTAATCATAAAACTTAGCTTAGAACGTACCTGTACTCATCATAAACCTTAGCTAAGAACTCACCTATACTCATCATAAACTTCAGCTTAGAACTTACCTGTACTTATCATAAACTTCAGCTGAGAACTTACCTGTACTAATCATAAACCTTAGCTTAGAACTTACCTGTACTTATCATAAACTTCAGCTTAGAACTTACCTGTACTTATCATAAACTTCAGCTGAGAACTTACCTGTACTAATCATAAACCTTAGCTTAGAACTTACCTGTACTTATCATAAACTTCAGCTTAGAACTTACCTGTACTAATCATAAAACTTAGCTTAGAACTTACCTATACTAATCATAAAACTTAGCTTAGAACTGACCTATACTAATCATAAACCTAAACTTGGAACTTACCTGTACTCATCATAAATCATGGCTTAGAACTGACCTGTACTCATCATAAATCACAGCTAAGTACTTACCTGTACTCATCATAAACTAAAGCTAAGAACTTACCTATACTCATCATAAACTTCAGCTAAGAACTTACCTATACTCATCATAAACTACAGCTTAGAACTTACCTATACTCATCATAGACTTCAGCTTAGAACTTACCTATACTCATCATAGACTTCAGCTTTTGGCATGCATACATCTCCGTGCTCCTCAAGATGACTTCGGATCCAAGTGGAAGCTTCAGTCTGCTCCTTACGATTTGAAGTCGGTAAACCAGACGTCGGTGTGCTGGATAAACAAAGTGAAACCGGTTTAAACAACATGCTAAATAGCGAGACTGGTGACACTGATGTCCATGATTTTAAGATTCACCATTTTTTTATTTTAAGGATAAAATTGTGAGCTAAAAAATCATGCAATCAAAGCTCTCAAGATTCATGAACTCACTTTTTAAAGTATAAAATCATGAAAATATAACTATGAAACTTTGATGTTCACAAATAAACAATTCACGATTTTATGATTTCAACTTTGAAGTATTTTTTCATTTAAACTTCTTTATTTAATCACTGTCTATGGCTGGTTCCAGAGTTTGTAACCATTTCTTATATTAATTTAGGGTTTGTGAAATTTGTGATCAAACCGGGTCAATGCCGGGCTCAAACCCACATACCTCAATTATAAGTGATATGAACGTTGAATGCAACCTTTGCGAAGTACTAATCAGGGATCGATAATGATAATTGATATCAATATATATCGGCAGAGAAATATCGACAATACATCAGTATATCAAGTATCGTTTACTAAAATGACATTTGCATGCATGCAGTTCATGATTTCATCTTTTTTCACTTAAAATTTACATCTATTACAATCTTATGTATTTTTCCTTGAAAACATTGGATAGGTATGGCGCAGATGTACACCTTTTGACAGCGCACTGGTTCCATTGTTCTGAGTGAATTTTTGTCTGTCTCAGTCAGTTTTTATGCCCCCCTTCGAAGAAGAGAGGGCATATTGGTTTGCACATGTCGGTCGGTATGTCTGTTCGTCAGTCGGTCTGTAACCTTTTCGTTTCCGATCAATAACTCAAGGATAAATTTTTCTAAGTTATAGATATTTTGGCTATAAAATGGTAAAACCCACTTAAAAATTATCAAAACGACCCCTAGTTGAACCCCTGAGCCATAGAAGCCCAGTGAATGTCAGAAGAAAATAACTTACAGTCGATTCTGGTCATCTTGTACTGGTCCTGACGGTAGCTTCAAATACAACAATAACTTCTCCCCATCTGATAAATGATGTACTTCACTCTATAAAAATAATAGGATTAAGTATCATTAACATTACCATTTATAAAACAATACATGTTTACCAGGTCAAGTTGTTGGTTTTAGATACGCTGAAAGTTTGACCGAAGCTGGCCCAGACTCAACAGTTGAACTCGGTTGGCTCTTCTAAGCAGAACTTTTTGTGTCTTAATATGGAACTAGAAATGTGGAAATTTCACGAAAAACCAGGTTTTCTAATGCAATAAGACTGTAACACCAGGTACACAACTTCATGCGCTGATAATCATTCCTGTAAACTTCCATGAGTCTAACTGAAATACTTATGGAGATATAGTCGACACAATAAATGTTGACGCCTGCCAGAACTCTCCGCTGAATTCACCAATCTTATACTGAAAACACGATTAAAACTGCTAACAGAGAATTCTTCATGTATTCTGATAAAGTACTGACAAAGTCAAGACAATTTTATAAGGCCAATACAAATGAATTACGCAATTAATATATTTATATCAATAACAAACAAATACACTACCAATATTCTTGTGATCCGACTGCGTCCTTCCAGGCTGAAACGAAAAAATAAGAAATTAAATGCAAAGGATATTGATAAAACCTGGCTGAGTTATAGTTAATGCTTTTTTGTGACCAGGAAGTTACAGGAAACATATATATTTCTTAGGCCTTACTGAAAGGCAAAATAAACTATAAGTTTTGTCTGGGTACCAAAGGTCAGTAGGTCAAACGATATTAGAATTTTACCTCTATTTTTTATTTTGTAATTGAAGGTTAAATAATTAGTTTTGGCTTAAAAATTTAACTTGAATTTTACACATATTATTATTTAATATGCTTAAGCTGAACAGAATATTTTTTAAACAGGATTACAGGTCAGGAATATCAGTTGCAATTCTTTAGAATTCATAGAAAAAATTAGGGTCGGCATTGAATAACTAGGTTCTGTCACGCACAGTGGCATAAGGTCACACAAAAATATGAAGAATACCACTTAAATCTAAGTACAATCTTGCTGATCTTTACAGGCAAAACTTGAGTCTTGAGGAATCTTATCTTGAAAGATGTTTTGTAAAGATCACTTCTGAACCTCAAGTATGTTTTCATTTGGCCGTATCATACCTGTCAAGGCTCAAATGAACCTTAGAGTGAGAAAATATTCTAGGGGGTTTCGGGGGCATGCCCCCCTGAAAAATATTTTATTCCTAGATCGTCTGTGGTGTGTTCTGGTGTGTTTTGTATAACAGTTTCAGTCAATTATTTTACCAAAATTTTCATTAAATTTGTATGATTTTTTTTCAAATTTTGGTGTAATAAATTTACAGTAATTCAGCTACAGACGACGCCATGATGTTTACATTGACACCGGGTAACGATTATTATGTGTAAGTATATTATATACTAACACCGGTTCCAGTGGCTAACATTAGGTCAGACTCAACTAATACACAAACCAATGTTTTTACTGATTTATTCATAAAACCATAGTATTTATTTTTGTGAATTTTGTTTTAATTGAAATGCGTGAGAAATTACATAGTCAGCGTGAGACCGTGATTTCATTGCCAAAATCATGAGACTCACGGCGAAACCGTGAGACTTGACAGGTATGCCGTATACATGCCCATATTAAGTAAATCAGTGATATACATGCCCATATTAAGTAAATCAATGAAATTATTGAAGTATTTAAAAATTCATACATTAACCTTTTTACTTGTATTTACGGTGACTGCAACTTTCTGACAGCAAACTGATGAAAACTTAACAGAAAACAAGGAACAGTACATTTTTCTGGACAACGACTTGGCAACATTTGATATCGAGCCAAATTTCTACAAGGCATTACTTGACTTAATAGTACAATATGACAGTATAGCGCCTTCTGTCAGAGACTCAGACAGATATGATGAAATTACATGAATGTACTGTTAGATAAAAAACGAGTTTGTGGAGTCGCTATAATTGGTGTTTTCCATCAACCCGTTCGTTTGATGATTGATCACACGGGAGATGTTTAGCTATTACATTAATGCACAAGACACTGTATGTCATTTTTTATGTATCGAAAATGATATCAATATCAAGAGCTACAGACAGATGTCTCCCTGTTGTCGACCGTAACAGATGAAAATAATCAATATTGTACTGTAAATGAGTAATTAAAATGAAACAGGGATACGGCAGCCTAGACTAGTTCACACCGACCGCATATTTAAGGCTAATAAGTTTAGAAGTCAGATACGTACATGGGTAAAATATTTGATTTTTTTAAACTTGATGGGTTATTTGGCTATATTCCCAATGAAAAAATGTGTATTTTTCCCAATTTGAATGTAAAAATTCCTAATAGTCTGAAGAAAAAGTTTTGCTTCATCTTCCCAAAATAGCCAAAATAAACCCTGTGGGTCCAGGGCAATTACAGCTCTGGTAGAGGGGACCTCCTGGATATTAAACGTTTGCAAAGGTCTTGGACAGTATTATCAAAGAGCTCAGAGCTGACTTTGAATCAATTATTCATGCATGTGGATTTCTCTGACCAAGTGTTCGATGCAATGCATACAGACAAAAGTTGTCGAAATATCTGAGATATTGATATCTGTAAAATGTAAACAAAGAAAAATTCCTACCTAACCTGACCAAATTTCTTTGAACATGTTATAGGAAATAAAGAAATTTGAGGCTTATAGTAGCTATTAGCACTAAGTAAGTTGATAGAAGGCATTGTTAATACTCTGTTGATGATGTGCTACTCTAATACTTCATTTCTTGAGTGTTATTTAGTTACTTTGCCACAAATATGTTCATTTACAGCTCAGCTTTCTTTTGATCGTTGTAATACATTGAATTTAACACTTCCAAGTTTAATGCAACAAATCATCAAGTATCAATTTTATTATTTGATATCAGGGGCTCCATTAGGGGCTGCATCTTGAGGATCATTTTGATAGTTTTTGACTGGATTTTACCATTTTACAGCCAAATTAGCTATAATTTGGAGAAAATTTGTCCCTGCAGCAGCCATAATCTTTAGGGTCAAAATTTGGATTTTTGGAAATTCCAGGTGTCAACTCAAGGGTCAAGTAGAACCCCTAGATATGTAACTTGTTTGATGGGTGAAACCTATAAAAGAGATTTTAACTACTATCAACAGTTTTTAATTCTTGATAAAAGTGTGGCATAAAATAATAAGTTCTTTTTTCATTCAGCTTCCTAAAAGTAAAAAGTCTGTCAATTTTTTTATCTTTAAAATGTCTCTTAACACCATATTTTCAGTACTTGTTAAATCAAACAGAATCCTGCATTAATTATTTAAAAATTATAGGACGCATGGGTTTCATAGGACATTTGAAATTTGCAAAAAATGACTTTCTGACTCTTGAAAATTTACACTAAGTTTACAAGAAGTATTATTTGTTCTTCTCACCAACAGTTCTGTTTGACCCTTGACTAATGAAGTCCAGTGAGGGCCCAGGGAGAATAACAGTATCCCAGTATAATGTATAGGTATTTTGCAATATGCAGTCAAACTGTATTGTGTCATGATAAGAAAATTTAATGAACACCCACCAGATTTTTAAAAATACAATATGAAAATGATCTTGTCAAGAATACCTCATTAGTCAACAGCTGAAATCAAAATGATAATTGTAAAACTCTGCTTAGTTTAAGCATGTAACTGTCTAGTCATGAAAACCTTACGTATGTTTTCTTGTTTCAACACTTGTGCAAAGACTTCAGTGAAAAGTAAATTTCCAAGTAAGATACAACTTGTTCAGTTGTTTCTTAAGTGAATGAAGCAATGTATTGTGGTGTTGCTATAGGTTCCCAATACAAAGCATTATATCATGGTACTTTTCAGGTCTATTGCCACACCCCCAAACAGTAAGTCTAACTAGTGGTAGTTTTGTAATGAAACAAATAGCCGTCAATTAGATAGCAACTGCTATTTTTACAATCCTAGAATTAAAATCTGGATGTCGTTGGTTCGAACCTCAGGAGAATGTAACGTGTATAATTTTGTTAAAATGCTAGTCAAGAGTTACGGAACCTGGATTTTGAAACAATTTCATGATTCACGTGTGTTTAAAAAACGAAACCACTGAGCATAATTAAAAGTAACTAATACAGCACTATACATGACATCACAATTACTTTTAAAACCATATGGCCTTGTCCTTTAAAGTTCTTGACCAAAGATTATCAGACCAATATTTTAGCCCCTTATATTAATTATTTTAAAGGCCATTCCTCACATGAGGGTTGATAATGATAAAGGCAGTAGTGAAGGAAACTGAGACCAAGACTGCATCAAGAATGTCAAGGTAAGTTCAATAGTCCTAATAATTCTTTAAACAGTTGAGCCCAATACTAGCTGAAGTATGCTTGCATAGATCCTGTAATTTGAACCTTGACCTTCAAGATTTTATTTGGTGTTCCGCTTCCGGTCTCCTGTCAAAAAAAAGAGGGTAGGTAGGTAGGAACGTTTTTTTGTTGGGGTGACTGAAGTTGTTGCTGTCATTAAAGCCCCAAAAATTTGACTATCTTCTATATATTTTCTAAAAAATGGAAAGGAGGAACATTATCCCCAATAAAAAGTTTAGGGTCAGAGAGTAAACAAGAGGGTCAGGGTAGGTCGGGAGACCGGAAACAGAACTATTTTTTTTGGGCCTGATATACTCACCTAATGGACGATTCAAGTCCATCTTGTATTTTGGCAAATTTCTTGCTCGTGTCTTCTCTATTAGACGAGTTTCCACTCTGGTCCATCGATGTAGATACACTACCAGCCGGTTGTACTGCACCATGGTTAGGCTGACCGAGCAATGCGGTGAACATTTTATCTTTGATTACAATAAATTGTCTGATACACAGTTTCCATTTTTACTCGCTGATAGAAGTAGGTCAAATCACTTGTAGAACGCATTTCTTTGAAATGGAGGTCAGCCAATATTTTTGTCAACAGTCTGACTCACACACACAAATACTTTGCAGTCCATGTCTTACTTTGCACAGAATCTTATACACAATCAAAAAGTTTCATACACTGGATGCGTACGCTGACAGTTCATATATCATTAACGATTAGTAGCAGCAAGTCCGGATGCATTTAACGTGCGTTCAAAGCGTTTGTATCTCTTGTAAAACCTAAATCACTAATTTGGGTCATCTTGATATCAATTTGGTCGACCATTCCTAGGTTACCCGGACCTGAGCGAGAATTTAGCTCTTAAACGAAGCGTGACATTGTTAATTTTTATGCTATCTGCCTGTTTCCATTGATATTCGCACGAAATCCAAATTATTTTTCAAATCGTCGTCAATGTAAATAACATTTTACACTTGCAGTTGAAAAATGTCTCAAATTTCTGAATTGCGCATGCGCGTGATACCGACCCGCGTGCGATTGTCGTAAATGTACACAAAGAAAAAATGCTACTTAACGGACAATATTTTTACGAATGCGGTCCTTCTTCTCTTCTTCCAATATTGTACAGGGCTCACTCTGGAGCATAGACATCCCATTTTATGTGAATTCGCTATAAAGAGCTCTAAAATATTTAATATTTATATGCATTTTTTGGTAAAACAATGTAAACCAAGTAAATTGTACGAGATTCTTCGAAAAAAATATTTATCTATAGCTACGATCGAGGGAGTTCAAATAACATCAGGAAGTGGTTCCTATTTTTTCAAAAATCTAAAGCGATGAAACTTTCTAAATATGTACGTACATTGTTGCAAAATTGATTTACAAACAAACATCATTATTGATTAAAGCACGAGCGCAAACGGATTTCTATGGCAACGTAAATCAACGTCACGCGGCTAAATTTTGTTATCTACCTACCTAAGTCTACCTAAGTGGATTCCAAACGCAGGAACGCGATTGTTCCTCTGTATTTGGCTCTTCTTTACTTATACTTAATCCGGTGTAGCTTAAATATTCACTAGTATAGTCGTATAACATGGGGTGATTACACCAATATTTATCGATTCTGTTTTTGAAAGTATTCACAGAGTTGGAAGTCACTATTACATTTGGTAAGTTATTCCACAAGTCCACTACCCGATTTGTGAAGAAATGTTTTCTTAAGTCTAATGTTGAACGATTTTTGACTAGTTTTAACGAATTTCCCCTAGTTGTAGAAGTATTATTCAGTGTGAAGAGTCCTGAGGTGACATTATTGTCGTACACACCTGACAAAATCTTGTATACTTCAATCATGTCCCCTCTCATTCTTCTGAAGCGTAGAGTTGGAAGTTTGAGTTTTTTCAAGCGATCATCATAAGATAAATGTGATGTCGCTGGTAACATTCTGGTTGCACGACGTTGTACATTCTCGATTAAGTCGATGTGCTTTTTCTTGTATGGGCTCCATACACAGCTCGCATACTCTAAGTGAGGTCTTGCTAGGGCCTTAAACAATAGGCAGAATGTTTCCATGTCCATATGTTTAAAAGATCTTCTTATAATTCCTACCATCATGTTGGCTTTGTTTACTTGTATTTGGATATGATTATCGAAGGAGAGGTTGCTATCTATGGTGACTCCAATATCTTTCTCTTTGGATACGTTTTCCAGTTCAACTGTCCCTCCAGTGTATGTTGGCATATGGTAATGATCAGTGTGTTCCGTTTTCTGTTTCCCTATTTTCAGTACTTTGCACTTGTCTGGATGAAATCCAGCCTTGTACTGTGCACCGAATTACATAGACTTAAATCTGTGTACTGTGTGAAACATGGCGTTTCATTTATACATTAATTTCGTCATGCTATACTTAAGTGCGGATGTAAGTTTGAAAAAACGTACATGTATAGTAATATATGCATGATGTCTAATAGATATTTCTGATCACATAAACATTTTTGGCTACAGTTATTTCCAAGTCATCGTATATGTATATTTGAAAAGACGTTGACGTTATTAAAAAAATTCGATTATGATATGACATTGTAGAAATAAACAATCAACTATTCGTATAAAATACTAATTAATTCATTTCAACGAGAGCTCATTAAAATATACAACTTTTAACAAAGTTCCATACAGTATAATAAATTTTGACTTAGTTATATAATTGATCAAGCGTGACTTCTTTCAGGAAAATTATACAATAAAGATGTTTCACGTTTCGGAGTCTAAAACTCCAGCACAGTACTGTCCCCAAAAACCATAAAACCCGACCACCAAAACCTTTTTGTTTTGCGATTCCTTGACGTCAAGATGTAACTCAACAACAGAGCCATTCTCTAACATAACACTTTCAACCAACAAGGGAAATAATCCGATACGGGAACAATATTATACATATTATACACATGTACCCACGTGGAATAGGTGTAAAGCGCGGTTTCCATATGCGCCTAAACACGCATCCGCATCCGGATCCGTTTTATATTCGCATCCGTATTGCGGAAGGAGAGTTTACATTTCTACGTATTTTCGTGTCGATACGTGCTTCCTTTTCATCGAATTTACTTTTTGGCATCGTGTCTCATCTTGTAGATGTCCGCAAATGATCTGTATCCATTAAACAACCGTGCAATGTGCGATGAAACTAACCCGATCCTTGTGACCTCTATCAGTATAATTTCACAGTAGACTGATTATATACTGTATATGAATATGTCTTCACTTGTCTATTACATGCACTTTGTAACCTTGTCATTCACTGTATACTACACGACAATTTAGACAAATAAATATTTTTTAACTAAATTTGTCTTCGTTTCTAATCCGATTAACTTCGGCTCTCGTCGTATTGATGTACATGTTTGGTCATTTAAAATTATATAATGAAAGAAATCCACAAGAGCAATGATTTCCGTAACTGCAACGAACAATACCGATGATGCACGATACTCTCACGGAAACTTATATAGTCAGCGTAATCGATGTATAATATATTTATGTTTAAAGGTCAGGGTCAGAGTAATAAGTTCGGATTATATATACATGTATATATATAGAAGGGACAAAGGGAGAGAACTCTATAGATTCAATTAAATTCCAGAAAGATTTAAAGAAACCAACGTTAGACCGAAACAACCACTGTCGATTTTTTTTCTGTCTGAGTTTTAATTGATTAATACTCGACCATTCGAATAGAATAGATAATGTAGAGTCCTGATAGGCAGACCCCATTGCCATTGTATTGTATGCCTCTTTAAACAAAATATATAAAGTTTCAAAATTTGCAATGATATTACCTTTCATAATTTATTCAAATTATTGAATTCTATTATCTGGGATAAAGGCAGATAATAGAAGTCAATATATATTACAAGGTGTCTAAAGCTTATCACACATGATCTCTTTCCGCGCCCGAAATCGCGCTTTAAACATCAAATAATTATATTCATTCTAAGCACGAGAAGCATAGAAGGGATAAAGGGAGAGAACTCGTAACACTATACTGTGGTATAGCCGATTTTGCTTCGGATGAACAAATTAGTCATGAGGCTACTGACTCTAAACATCCTCTGACATTGATAGTTTTTTATTATTGAAGCTTTTGATCAGTTTATTTTCATAAGTTTATAATTATGTAATCTATGAGTATAACACAATTAAACTATTTCAATTCACTGTAATATCTTACATTTCGTTCCGGTAAGAATTTAATAAACTGAATCGTTGAACATACATCATTGCTAATCGATGGTGCAATAAGTTATCTGCTAATTGGTATGTTTGTATATTATATTATATTATATTATATTATATTATATTATATTATATTATATTATCTTATATTATACGCCTTGGTTTGCATTAACTTTCTCGGGTTAAAATTATATCCTTTCACCCTCCATGGGATCTGACATTTATATTATATTATTTCACATAAACAAACAATGCAAATATATACACAAAAATAACGAAATGTTTTACATCGGTGAATGGCAATAATGACTTTTTGACGTACACAATAGTATGGTTGATTAACATATGATAACTCATAATAAAGTACACATTACATTTTCATTCCAAATATATGAGACATAATTTATTTGTTATTAAATATTCTTAATTTTCATTGTAAATTCTTGTATTTCGTTTTGGCAAGATTTAATGTATTGAATTCAATGGTAAGTTATGTTAAACTTTGTTCATGTGTATTTTTGTTCTTCCTTGAAGTGAGTATAATTCTGTATTGTTAATTGTGACATACTTCTTTCCACAAACAACAATATCATACATCTTTCGTCGTCTGGCTAACGACGTTAAGGACAGTCAATTATACACAGTAAACAGCGATAATAAGTCCTCACGGGACCCTTGGAAACTGGTATTCTTATTGTGTGGTCTTAATATTGAGGTTGAATAAAGAGCAAAACCGTGAAAATGGTAGTCTTAGTATTGAGGTGGTCTTTAAGAAATGTTTTACTGTATGTTTTAAGTCGGTTTTTCCAATTTACGACGAAAGTTGGACGCGCGTACAAATATCTCCACCGTTCGTAAGCGTTGCCGATTTACGAAAATTATTAATACAAATATTTATGTTTATTTCAATTTTAAATTATCATAAATTACTGTCTCTGTGTTTTCATTTTGTCATTTCGTTCATTTTATTGTCCTGTTCCGAACGCGACACATCCATACGGATACTACCGATGTTTGCCGAAGTGAGTCACGATGAAAAAGGCGTGTCTAAAATACCGTGCACCCGTCTCCAACTCGACTCACCGTCCTAACAATGACAGATGAATTGTCCACTAATGAGTTGTTATAACTTCAACAATAAAACTCGAGTGTTTCAGCAACAAAACTGTCGCGAGACTAGATTCCGAAAATTATCATAATTTGACAAATGTCGGATATGAACTAGGAATATGAAAGGAAACACTTAAGCGGTCGACTTGAAGACAAAATGGACCGTCTTTTGTGGAAATGAATTATTGTAAAACAGGACAAAATGATAAAAGAAACGGAGCAGATGTTTTACTAAGTACTCCAGCCTTTTACTTTAAGAATACGAGTTGCCGTTTTGACGCCATTGTCTTCATTGTAAAATAACATTTAAAAATTGGCGCGATATTATTACGCATTATTATTTGTATTGAATTTAACTAGTCGTATACATAATATTTGCATATTGTCATGATCAAAACGCTGCATATTCATACATTACAGGGCTCTAGAAATGCACCAGCCCGACGTCCCGGAATAGTCTAATGCTGAATCTGGCTACCAACAGTTGAGTAACAGTTAGTCCCGGACAAGTCTGTTTTTAAAACTAACCAACACCAGCAATTGTTCAGTTGTAAGTCAAACCTTAGAATCCCACAAACACATACATGTGATTAATAATTTTAGATTGTGGAGCTATCATTGTGTATGTTTATTTGTTCCTAAATTTACATAATTTTATATTCTTGGACAACTATCTTCCTATGTCGGACAAGTCAACTTTTAAATTTCCATTAGTCCAGGACAAGTGTCTTTGAAAATAAATTCTAGAGCCCTGAATTGTTATCGATATACAACGCAAAACCTGGAAATGTAGAGCCGATGTTTTAAATGATCTGCTGCGGACTTGTCAACGTTCAAACTACATCGCCATTACACAATACAGTAAAACCTCACTTAACGACCACCTTAATAATAAGACCACCTCAATATTACGACCATACTTTTCAATACCATTTTGACTGTTCCGCACTTTATTCAACCTCAATATTAAGACCACCTCAATATTAAGAACAGTGTTCAACGGTCCCAAGGGTGGTCTTAATATTGAGGTTTTACTGTATCATTATACTAGTCAAAAGTGCTAACCAACGAGTAACAGTTCGTACAGTTTCTTAAAGGCTACTGGAAACATCTTCTGTTGACTATGATTACAGTAAAATATAGCATAACATTTATGGTTTAAATTAATTGAACTGTCTAAACAAGTCAATACTAACCTGTCAAAATCACGTTACAGTAAAACCTCAATAATAAGACCACTTTTTGTACCCTTGAAAACTGGTCTACGTATTGAGATGGTCTTAATATTGAGTATCTAAAATTCTTTATTCAACATTAAATTAAGACCACCAGTGACCTCATAAAGAAGACATGTTTCAAAGGGTCCCGAAGGTGGTCTTATTATGGAGGGTTTACTGTACAAAGATGTCACTTTATAGAGTTTGGAAGAAACTGTAAAGTTAAGAAGGAGGAATTGTATTGTACAGTAAAGCCTCAAATACGACCACCATTGGGACCCTTGAAAACTGTATTTTAACTTTTGTGGTAGTCTTATTATCGAGGTGTTCTTTACGTGAGGTTTTACTGTATTTGTTTCAAATCATTTTGTCATAATGTTGTGAAGGTTAAGCCATATACATTTCAATGGTCCCAAAGGCGGTCTTATTGTTTAGGATAACTGTACAAAGATTTCGTTTTATAAAGTTTGAACGACGGAACTGTATTGTATTTGTAATGTAATTTGTAATTATGTAAGCCACATGAACATCGAGGGTCTGATGTTGTGACTTTTCCAGCTGTAAAGGTGTAGGCAGCCCGCATGTGTCCCTTCTAACATTATTTTGGGCAGTAGGTAAACTACATCGACCTTCTGTATGCCATCTACATAGGTTTCCCGCATACAAATTATACAGACTGGAAAGGATTCGATTCCGCAGAGGTGAGTGGCAAGCGATTTCAAGTCAACGGTCATAACTTGTCGCCAACGTATCTTCATCCATACACTGAAAATAAATTCGTTGTGAACGTTTGGTCTGAATAAATGTGGAACTATTTATTATTATGCATATCATTATGTATATCATGTTTATTCCTTTTTCATTATTTATTTATTTATGTATGTTTATAGTTCACTCCGCCTCTTCATGTGTCTTACATCCAATGAACATCCACAATTTTTCCAATTTTTGGCCAACTTATCCATTTATTATAGCATTTCGCACAATATCTATTAAGTGATTTCATTAAGAAAATCTGGTAAGTGATCAATATGACTGTAAACTATAAGCCGCTTATAACTCACATATTAGAATTATAAACAAATTAAGTGCTGCGGTCTCTCACGCTTCCTTGCGCTTAATTTGCTTATAATTCCACTATATGAGCTATAACCTATACATATCATTTTTATTCCCTTTTTTCATTTTGTTCATGGGGCTCGGATTTGAATAAAAATCCTTTCGATTCATTTTATCTCTTTTCCGATAATCCATCCCATTAACATCTGTGGAACTATTATATTATTACTAGCATTTATTTATATCTTACTGACAAAAACACAACTACGTATTAAATATATACATGTATCGAACGTTTAGCGTGGTTTAAAAATAAATTGCAGAACTTCGATAACCAGATGTTAATGTCAGACAGCTAATTACGAACACATTAACGCGCTAATAATAAATCTCAGCTAATCTTATGATTACAGCTACTATGTGTCAAGTCTGGTTTGTTCAACCGTGGCGCGCTATCACTGAATCTATCTTTGTTCATTTTGCGCGACGATTTTTTCGCTCTCAGCCAATCAAATATGGAGGAGCTTTGATCACGTGACTGTCATATGACAATAACACGGCTGCTGAGGCAAGCGACATGAGGCAATATAAATGATCGTAAAATATGATTCTGGAAATGACAAGGAAATGATTGTTGATGTCGGATGCTGTGCTGGTATAAATGTGTATCAACGGATTAATAAAACCGTGTAATAAATATAAAAAAAACTCGCGACTTGACGAGTTATTATATGGACGAGGGTTGTGTATGAGATTTAGATCACGACTGTTGGGTTTATAACTCACTTATACATGCATTATGGTGATATAACCCTGCATTGTATAATATTGCTGTAATACTGTGGACTATATATTTATATACATGCTTCGAGTCTTTATTGACTGACATGCTCAATAAATTACGTCACGAAGGCAGACGATGACAGGCGTTTTGCTGGCTAGTGTTGGATAAATAGAACATACATGTACACATATTTATCATAATCAATAATTAACCGATGTATATTAATTAACGTTAATTATTTATAAGACATCAAAGGTAATTAGCGTATATACATGTGTACGCTGTCGAATATCAATACGATTGAAGTCAATTTGTTGAACTGACATATAGATAGATTTACATCAGTATAATATACATTCGTGCGGAGTGTGATACTATGATATTACCTGAGAAAATTTGTTTTAAAGAACAAAATGTGCTAAAATCAAATAATCGCCGATTTCTCAGATAATTTCGCTAATGCTAATATTAATATTTAATGGAATATAATATAAATCATCGGTCGTAGTGTCAAGATGCTCAATATGAATTAAACATTGGACATTTTCGCTTTAAAATCTCCAGAGAGGTGTAATAACAGTTTATTGATCTAAGTGTCGCAAGATCGGGTGAATATTGCGGATATTTTAACCATATGTGTCTACTAATTAATCTCATAAGAAGGGAAACTTTCAGCAGTTAATGCGACGGAAGGGCGGACTTGAGTCAGTTTAAGTAATTGTGTAAATACGGATTAACGGAGCGAATCCTGCTGGTGTGAATGAACTCAAGTGCCTCTTGTTTCCAATCTTCAGCGTTAAATACTTCCTCACAACTGTTATGTATATATACTGAAAGACGTAAAGCATCCTAATCACTAATAAAATGGAAACGGACAACCCTGGTGAGTTTTTTTTCTTTGTTTTATTTTTGTAAATCCTAGATATTTTATACACATACATTGCGCGTGGCGCTCGTGCAAACGTTCTTCACGCTATATGTACAATGTTTATACTTATGTAGGTTTATTTGATAATATTATTATATGTAGAATTATCGCTATTTAGATTTGCATCAACATTTTGAAGTTAAATTTACTAGAACTGTTAATACATGTACTATATATTGTCAATATTGTCTTTTTTCGATATAGAAATTTCGATCGCCAGCCCAGATTTTTTTCAATCACCAACCAAATCTTAACAAATATCCACTTAGATGTTTTTCGAACTCGTGCAGATCTCAAATTTATCATATTTGTTTTATAATCATGAATAGTGTCCGCTTTCGCAGGAGATCTCAAATGTGATAGGTGTTGACCTAAAATTGTCAAGTTCTATTATTTATGTATTTTGAGTTATTGAAAGGATAAGCGATATATGATCTAGATTTAAACAAACAAACACCACAGACAATGATGAGACTGATTATAGCAGGATTTTCATATTCAGAAGAAATTACAGTAAAATCTCACTTAAAGACCACCTCAGTAATAAGACCACTTCGAAATTAAGAACTCAATATTCAAGTCCATTTGCACATTTTGCTGGATACATATAGTACGTCGCAAAAATAAGGGATATATCATTAGGGAAATGTGGGTTTTGTAAATTACAATGATAATATAATTGCCGATTGTAGTTTTATGCCGAAACATCGATGCAAGAAAACAAAACTGAACAACATTACAAATTTCTTTTGTGTCAAATTTCACGTCTCACAGGAGAAGAAGTCAAGCAGCTAAACATCTGTACCGTCACATTCACAAAGCAATTTGCATACAATTGTACTTTGTTACGATCCCTACGAACGATTATCGTATAAAACCGTATAATTATTTATGTAAATACTTGCTGTAATCTAGCCATAGAGGGTGATTTAAGCTGGTAAGTATGGTGTTTTGAAAATCAAGCTTTAACCTTCATCACATGTAATACTTTATCCCATTTTTCCGACGTAAACATAATTGGAGCAATTAATATTTTGAGTTTAGGCAAAATAATTTTAAACGTTTTTAGATTGTTTGCTGTTTCCGAAGCAGCAGCCCTGCGAAATTTGATTCAACTCAACTTATGGCCTTTTCAACCAGATATTATTAGGTCTAAACTGTCAAAGTTTTGGTAAAATGTCATATATAGGCTATTTTTATTAAATACGACCACTGTATTTGGTGAGGACAGTGTCGTCTGCATCCGTCTAAAGGTTTTAAACCCGGACAATACCGTGACTCAAACACAGTCGATCAGACGCTCGAGTTATGAGACTGATCTTAAATCTCATATCATGAGATGTTCTGTACTTTTAGTTTGGTTTGAGTGCGAGTTTTACTGTACTTTCCGGGCATTTCATTTGCTCCGGTCCATTTGCTCACTTTAGGTTAATTTAAACATATTTGTTTCACGTCGATTATAAATTGCGTCGCAAAGAATTTCAAATCAATAGCTAATGCACAAGGTTATTGTTTACACATTTCAAAATGTTAGTTAAAACTAATTCAATACAGAGAACTGCTTGTATAATTCTGAGGAAATATTCAATATTTTACAATGAGCCATCACACTACATGGTTTCGATTTCTATCATTCAGACGACTCTGATGATAAAATACTAACTCGGTAATAAAGCGAGTGCATCTGGCTGTCAATAAATATTGTCGTGGTAATTCAATTTTAACGCGCATTTATACAAATTTGTAACATCAAAGTACATTGATACAGACGATTCTGTGGACTGGAACAGACGACATCACGAAGTGCCATCTGGCGGGACTTTCTGGTCGTTTAAAATGTACTTAATTTCGATACGGGTGCTTGTCTTGTAGAACATTGTATTTGATACAGTAGGATACAGTCCTGAAAAATGCATTGAATTAATGAGTTTCTATTGTTATTTCATATTGATTTCTGCTCTGAACGCCTTCGGGCATTGACGGAAACTTACGAACTGTCACGAACAAATGTAGTTCGGTGTCCCGTGAGAATGACAATGTCGTAAATATCGACAATGTCTTTGATATTGCTCAGTTACCCGCGGAAAAGGTCATCGGTAATGATTTGCGTTCTATTAATCTATACACAATGACTGCTCCCCTCCCGGGAATTACTCGACAACTTTGAATGCTGATCCCATGGTGACAAAATGTCAATTCCACGGGTGAACTGGCAACTTATGCATACATTTTGTTTCGAAATGTCAAACACAGCAATGATATTCTCTCAATTTTTTATCTCAATTTTGACTTGGAATATCCTGATTATTTTCTCAGTTTTTTAAAGACGTCATATATGATGTACCCAGTTGACAAACATTCTGTGGGGAAACAAACAATTGAGGTGATCCAGTTGATGCTCTATGACAAAACATTAATGTTCTATATAAAATGCTACGTGGAAAAATCAAAATATAATTTTATCTTGCTAAAGATCAGGAATTATGATTCCAAAACATTCTCTTCTTCATTATCTCGTGCATAACAAATTGCTGTAGTCTGATTTTCCGACTGGTTTCTGTAGCGATTTTCCCCACCCAGCGAAAATTTGCTTGGAGAATATAGTTCCGCATGAGGCATAAATTAAACACATATGTTTCCCATTCCGCTGTCTAGCCACAAACATTGCCCCTATCCACAATGTTCAACTAGTATCAAAGGTATCAACGCAATCCAGTGAAACAACACTTAAAGACCAGCACAATAATAAGACCACCTCAAAATTAAGAACACACTTTTCAAGTCCACTTTAACTGGTTTGCTCTTTATTCAACCATATTATAAGCGCCACTGCACGATTTCCAACCTCTTCTTTAAGTGTCGTCATTCCAAGAAAACGCAACATATGATGTCACTATTTAGGCAAGCAAGAAACAATATTTACTCCATATGGTCACTTTGTTTTCATATTGCCATATGGGGCAAATATTGCTTACTGTCAGTAGTCTACGTGGTGACGTCACGTGCGACGTATTCTGGAAATGACGTCACTTATAGAAGATCTTGGAAATTGTACAGCGGCGCTCATATTAAGATCACCACTGTACTAGCCTTGCCTAACTACCAACCTTAATGGATGGTGAGAGGAGAAGCAACGATATGTTAAGAATGGCCTTACATAGAAATATTTAGCCAGAGCCATAGACGATCGCAGAGTGAGTAACTATAATGAGAAAAAAATTGCAAAAATAGTTCTTTCCACACTAATGATTCGCCTGGTAGTTCTAAAATTGTGACTTTAATATCAAATGGTCGTGTGGTATCTTATTTCATGCGGGGTATTCCTGATTGCTTTCTGGTGAGAGATAATTACAAACACGCTGACATTCTGACCAGACTACATGACTGGACTATTACGTTTGTTGTATTTAGTATCGTCTGCTTGACATAAAACAGAAATTGCTTCATAAGATCCGGTGTAATGAGTTTTCTAGGTTTGTATTTCGCATTATTCGTTAATCAATCTAACATGTCACAGCTTATTGTATTGAGTCATTGCCTTGCATAGTGGTTCAATTTTCAATAAAAATAATCAAAATATCGATTATACGAATCGGTTGCTAGGCAACGTTAAGGAAAAAACGTGACATGAGATACTTTTTCGCATGAAAACATCAAAAGACAGTAGCGATACCAACCATACAATATTTTTCAATTACAGATGAAGCTAATGACTAAGTGAACTTAATTACAGAATTAATTGAATAATTGCTAAGATAAGGGTTTTAATTATTGCTAATGACATCCCAAGTTATTTGTTTAAGTATTTATTGCAGGGTCCAGACATCGATACTGTAATATTAAACTGATTATTTTGGTTATTCAGTGAATAGATGACCGATGCATATTATATTGCGATAACATTTGTACAAGCTGTAGAAAATGAATCACTAACTTATACGCCCGTGATAAACTGATGATAATTACTTATTGATGATGATGATAATGTTGTTGTTGTTGCTGATGATAATGATGTTGCTGATGTTGATTATGAAGTTGTTGTAAATGAAGTTGATATTGCTAATGATGATTGTGATGCTGTTGCTGATGAAGTTGATGTTATTAGTGAAGGTAATGATGTTGCTGATTGAGCTAATGTTGATTATGAAGTTGTTGGTAATGGAGTTGATGTTCTTGTTGATGATAATGATGTTGCTGATAAAGCTAATGCTGATTGTAAAGTTGTTGTTAATAAAGTTGATGTTGTTGGTGATAATAATGATGTTGCTGATAAAGCTAATGTTGATTATGAAGTTTTTGTTAATGGAGTTGATGTTGTTGGTGATGATAATGATGTTGCTGATAAAGCTAATGTTGATTATGAAGTTGTTGTTAATGACGACAATGCTCTTTTATTTCTTTCTTAGGAAATATTGAATTCTAGAAGTTAAAATAATAATTTGTGAAGTTAAAATCGAAAATTTCAAGTTCACAATTTTAATGAATTTCAACTCTCCGATTTCAGTACTTCTCCAGCGAGAAATGTGTGAATGTCACCGCTGAATTTTGTAACAAAAGCTTTCGCTGCGAAGTCCAATACATATAGAACATTAAATCATCATTCTACATCAACGTAAATTTAATTGCTTTCGTTCATTAGGTTCCACATTTTTACAGTCAAGCTGCGATATAATTGACATATCGAGTTCAATCAACTTTTTATGACACCGATTTGACTTGATTTCGTCAGCCGAATAAATAGCGGGAATATAAATCATTCGGATATCCACGGACGACATCGTGTACTTGATACGACGTATGGTCTGTACGGAGACTTAATCTTTAAATTGAAGTCGAATAATGATGTCAGCAAATGATATGCACTAACTATGAACTACATTAATCATTCGGTCATCAGTACCACGATTGTAAAGGTTTTATGTAATGTTTTAAATCATCACAGAATTACTCTAAAATAGAATCAAATCACAATGCAACGAAACAAGGGGAAGACATATTTTTGGGTGGTGCCCCTCAGGGTGCGCATATCAGCCTTCCATATCAGTCCATTCCATACGCCCCTGTTCCCTTACGTATGTACCATTGAGCCTCCTCAAATGTCTTATGTTTTATGGATTGTTGTTTTCCCGGAGGTCTGTGTGGAGAGGCAATGTCTTATGTATGTGGCGTTCCCTGTAGTAACTTATTTCTCTCTTTTTTCCAAACTACAATCGAATTGCAGCAATTCAGCATCCAAAGAAATAGTGCAGCCTTTACTTCTTGTTGGACTAGTACAAAAAAGGGGACTTAGCTATAACAAATAAACTTATTTATTCAAGTTTCGTGTAGGTGGACTTTAGAGCATGGAATACAGTAACCTTACTTAAAGACCACCTCAATAATAAGACCACCTCAAAATTACGAACGCAGTTTTCAAGTCCATTTTCACTGTTTTGCTCTTTAATAAACCTCAATATTAAGACAACCTCAATAATAAGACCAGTTTTCAAGGGTCCCAAGGGTGGTCGTATTACTGAGGTTTTACTGTATCGATATTTTCTTTACAGCTTATGTGGTTTCATGATTCATGTGCACAAGGTGTTCTCCCTTTTTATCATGTGAACTGATGAATAAAAAATAAATATTTCTTTCAAGACAGAATCATCGTTCGTAGAACCCCAATTATCTCTCAAGACAAACACAAGCTGACATGCGCGCCGATGTTTGATTTTAAGAACTTTTATTGTTGGCCCCCACGTGACCGATGTACGGTTACTGATATCTGATTACAACCGGCATTTAAGTTTGTACAAAGAAATTCTGAAAATAAATCAATAATTTTCCCATTTTCTCACTTATTTTTGGACAGATGTTAACTTCGGTACTTTAGGGTTCCTCAAAATTATAGTTCACTGGTTAGCAGCAAGATTTAATCACTTCTGAAGGACAAACTGTTCTTCATTAAGTGCTTCATTTGACGCGAAATTATAATTATCAAAAATTACATTAAAGCGGTTGTCGTATGAATTTTTATGAAATTCCGGGTGACTCAGGCGCAAAATTAAAACATTTTAGTAATGAATTAAAGCAGACAAAACGTATAACGTATGATTTTCTTGTTTCACCATTGCTGCAAAATAAAGAAGAAATAATGAAGAACATTTCAAATATTTAATAATTGATAGTTCCCACATCTACACTATTTACCTCACTTGTTCTTAATCATCAGACATTTTGATAGGCAAAACTGATGAGCACTTATAGGAGTAATTCCCAAATTTGTGATAATTGAGAACATTTCAAGAAAATCTGCATGCGACAACCACTTTTTCTTCAGCTATCTTAGCAATCTGCCCACAAGAGTTTAAATGAATACGTTAGTTATATTTTTTGTATATCAGCTTTTATTCAATCATCTTTTACAGCATATTCCCTATAAACTTGAAGGAAATTTGGCTGACTATTGAAACAAGGGAGGTAAATATTGTAAAAATGGGAATTATCTATTAACACGTCAGAGGCCATCTAAAATCTGCAACGGTCGCTTAACTTGATCATTATCAATATTAACACAAGAAAAAAATACACAATTTGGTTCATGTTTTAAATTAACATCAGATCAGCTTGTCCTGAAACAAGATGGGTTATCTGTTAATTCACATTCATGCTTCTTGTTTTATTGTCTGACTGAACATCTGGCATCCATGGGATATCAGGTGTGTCGTCTGAATCATTGAAAGTACGTCTGCTGCTGTAGACATTCGGAATTCCTCGGACTGTACTGTTAGTCGAACTGAGTTTGTCATCGACCGTGACCGAGGTTTTCCGATCGCTTCATTAGGCTAAAATATTAATGAATTGAAAACTTTTATGATAGTCTTGTGAATTTTCTTGTTCAATTGTAACTTACAATCGAAAGCGTTAGGACCAGTACTCATAACGGAAAACAGTCAAACGGCTAGTTATATCAAACTAAATTTAGTCTAATAAGATCAGTTTGTTACAACGAATGAACAAATTATTTAGGAAAGACGAATTTATTCGCTCTAGTCTAGCGTTTACAACGTGCAGATATTTGAACCAATCAGCGTCCAGTTTACAACCGAAGTTCGGCTATCAAAAGTTGCTTCCACATATAACTTTATATTTGATTAGCTTTCGCACCGCTGTGACTCCAGTAGCGAAAGCGAGGCTTAACAAAACAGCGCCGAGAAAGGGCGCTAAACACAAGCATGGTGATATGTGGATTATCCGCTCGGAAACATCAGAGACTATTTTGAAGCTGAATGTACTGCGGATATAACGCTTGTAATTCCGGACGCAGTCATATCAGGCATGACTTACAGCCACGTCTGAAAATCACGTGACTGCCGCATGCAAAGGCATTGAAACGCGAACCTGAATAAATGGTTATTTTGTCCGAGCTGTCAAAGTCATATTCACTGACCACCATGCTTAACTGAAAATAAACACATTGGAAACGACATTAAAACTTATGAATATCACATCACTCTAATGCGCATGCGCTTATACCAATCGATTTAAATCTGTCTTCAGTCGATTATTTGAAGTGTTGCTAAATTACGCAATATTAACATATGCCTTGTATACACATACTGACAGGTAACATAAAACAAAATGGCGACTATTGACAGGTTTGGGGAGACACCATTGATCAATGGCGAGATAACTCGAGATTTCATCGGCGATAACTCTCGTGTGTGTAGAGATCTCGTGATACAATCACCGCCATACAACAGATGTTTACATTCCCTTCACACATGATTTATTGATGTATTTACTTTATAAAGACTTGCTGTCATTTCCTTAATAGCTGGTGATTAAAAATAGTGAATTAATAATTATCTTTTTTTTTAAAAGAATAATGTTGATAACGTAAACTTGGGTTTTTGCTTGCGCATGTGCAATATATCGGAATTATTTTAGTAAAATAACTTGTTGGATCTTTTTTATAGCAAATGTGACATTAGTCAACATTTCTTTGGAATTTACACGGATTTTCTTTAAAAAGGGACTTTATTATATGTTTAATAATATTATAATTAATGATGGCGTAGTAGTAATAATAATTAATAGCATTACTAATTACCGTGGTAATGATTTAAATTTTGAATCTAGAAAATTAATACGTATTACATAGGATTGATCGAAATGAACAAGACACATCGTAATTACAAACATTTGGCTTCATAAAGTTGAAACATTTGCCGGAGTTTTATCAGGATTTACGAACATATTGAGGACAATTCTATACTAAAGGGATTTATTGAAAATTGACGAAATATCTAATTGTTCTGAAAGTGAACGTCTGTGAATTGATATATTCTTAGCATTGATAGTAGGTCTGGAATTAACTGCGCGGGAAATCATGTGGCGGATACCCATAAAAGGTTTGAGTCTAGCACACTATTAGAACTTGATATTGCAATATAACGCGATTTATAAAAAATATGTCAATATACAGTGAAACCTCACTTAAAGACCAACTCAATTATAAGACCACCTCAAAATTAACACCACACTTTTCAAGTCCATGTTGACTGTTCCGCTCTTTCAACCTCGATATTAAGACCACCTCAATATTAAGACCAGTTTTCGAGGGTCCAAAGGGTGGTCTTATTATTGAGGTTTTACTGTAAATGTTATTGCCAAATATAACTTAAGCAATTTGGACATTGCATTTTACATCCTATATCGTCATTTTTTATCTATAATAAATTTTACTGAAATGATTTTGCAACATTCTTTAGTATAATTTATTAATCTGTATCAGATTTTATTCAAATTCATTTTTATTTAACATCTAGTGGTTAATGAAAACTGGCAATGAAGAAAATCAGTAAACTAGTAAACAAGAATAAAAAAAACCTAAACTCATATTGTAATATATCGCGGTATTAAATTAATACAGGTGTACCGATCTCAGACTGTCCCCCTTTCAAGCTACCCCCTGCGATTTCAGATTACATCCCTAATTCCGCTTTGATCGTGTGTATCTATTATACATTTTCCATACATAAATTGAAAATTACGCAACATCGAATTATATATATATAAATGATAGGCATCAAAACATCAACAAGAAAGCAACATCAACAGCAGAAACTAGACCAGTAGCAGCAATACAAATAACATAACAGCAGTGTAATATTTTATTGATGTTTTGACAAGATAGTGATCACATTAGCTCATTCAGCGAGGGGGTGAGCTAAACTGCGCGGGGGTTATATGAAATCGGGTTCAGATTTCCGGCGGGTAACTTGAATGGGGGGTAGCTTGAAACTATTTACACCGGTATAACCTTCCTGTTACAATATAACGCTAAAACCTGTCTCCACCGTACCTATAGCCTGTATACAGGAACTACTAAACCCGTCACCACCGTACCTGTAGCCTGTATACAGGAACTACTAAACCCGTCACCACCGTACCTATAGCCTGTATACATACACTACTAAACCCGTCTCCACCGTACCTATAGCCTGTATACAGGAACTACTAAACCCGTCACCACCGTACCTATAGCCTGTATACAGACACTACTAAACCCGTCACAACCGTACCTATACCCTGTATACAGACACTACTAAACCCGTCACAACCGTACCTATACCCTGTATACAGACACTACTTAACCCGTCACAACCGTACCTATACCCTGTATACAGACACTACTAAACCCGTCACAACCGTACCTATACCCTGTATACAGACACTACTAAACCCGTCACAACCGTACATTTAGCCTGTATACAGACACTACTAAACCCGTCACAACCGTACATGTACCCTGTATACAGACACTACTAAACCCGTCACAACCGTACCTGTACCCTGTATACAGACAATTCTAAACCCGTTACAACCGTACCTGTAGCCTGTATACAGACACTATTAAACCCGTTACAACCGTACATGTAGCCTGTATACAGACACTACTAAACCCGTCACAACCGTACCTGTAGCCTGTATACAGACACTACTAAACCCGTCACAACCGTACCTATAGCCTGTATACATACACTACTAAACCCTTCACAACCGTACCTATAGCCTGTATACATACACTACTAAACCCGTCACAACCGTACCTATAGCCTGTATACAGACAATACTAAACCCTTCACAACCGTACCTATAGCCTGTATACAGACACTACTAAACCCGTCACAACCGTACCTATACCCTGTAAACAGACACTACTAAACCCGTCACAACCGTACCTATAGCCTGTATACAGACAATACGTACTCAACCTGTTACAACCGTACCTATACCCGGTATACAGACACTTCTATGTTTTACTACGTAAATTGGAGACAACTCTTGCTGCTACTTAGTCATTTCCCCCCTAAAGTTCTGTCCCTTTGCTCCCCAATTATCGCTTTAACCACCTATTCATATTTTGCCCCACATACTCCATTGATAAAAACTGCTAGAGCTGGAAAGTCCATATAGATTATCGGGTTATTTTCAAGGGGGACAATCCAACGCGATTAGCCAAGCTAAAAGGTATTGAACGCTGCGTATGTCATTTATGTAGCTAAATTATCTCTTACATGGCTGGACTTTCGTGACTTCATCCATTCATTTTGAAGAATTATATTCTACAGATTAAAATATTTTGCTTTAATTTTATATTACAGTTCGATGTCCACATTTACTATCGATGGATTTCCATGATAACCTGGTTGCATCAACTTTGTCAAATCTCGTCGGAACATACGTGGAATTTCAATGTTCAGGAACAAATCCGATTCTGTCGGGACCGTCGGCGATAAGATGTAGAACGTCAGGAAAATGGAACGATACTTTGCCGACGTGTATGACAGCCGACGATGGAGGTAATAATCATTGACCCAAAAACTGTCACACACTTTTTATTGCGCACGACGGACGTTTTAAATAAAACACGACATTGAAAATTTAATACGTATTTATTAATTTCTAATAAATTTCATCTCTGACTAACAAGATTAGTCTTGGACTTATACTGACAGTTCCAAGGCTGTAAATCGCTGCATGGTTATTATTTCTATTTGTGTGTTAAATGTATGTTAAATATCCCTTTCCCCTGTGCAATTCTTTCACTTTATATAGTGTTCATGTTATTTTCTCCCCACTTTCGACCTATTGTTGCCAGCTTTCTTGAATTGTTCTGTGAAGTATTTCATTCCATTAAATTCCCCCCTCTTTGTCCTCTTTGTCCTCTTTGATTCTCATAGTTATTCCTTATGATTGGTCAGGCGCCGTGCGCTCCTGTTCCCTTACGTATGTACCCATGAACCTCCTCAAATGCCTTAAGCTTTGTGTATTGTTGTTTTCCCGGAGGTCTGTGTATAGAGGCACTGTCTTATGTATGTGGCGTGGCGTTCTCTGTAGTAACTTATTCTCTCCCTTCTAATAAACGAACTGAAACATCGCTTGCTCTATATTTAATAAGATACATAAAGTGGTCAATGTGAAGGTCGTGGAGAAGTTGAGATAACAACTCGTCAAATGTTTAAGTACTATACTACGTTTAGTTAGAAGTTAAAGGATTAAAAAAGATATTCTCACAACGGCCTAATTGTTCAGAGGCTTCGTACACATTTTAAGACTGAAACTCAGACTTTAGACTTTCAAA
Source organism: Mactromeris polynyma (assembly GCA_032209605.1). Lineage (NCBI taxonomy): Eukaryota > Metazoa > Mollusca > Bivalvia > Venerida > Mactridae > Mactromeris > Mactromeris polynyma. Next base: position 177,975 of record JASFXZ010000084.1, read on the forward strand.
TATCAAATCTTCATTTTGCTCCTATGTTGTTATAACACCAACGATTATAATCAAACATGGCAAATCTGTGGGTAGCAACAATTATTCAGACATCATTTTCATTTGTTTAGATTTAATGAAAACGAAAGCCTGGTCAATATAACTTTTACAAATTTAAAGTCTGTTCCGCTCAGTATTCAACCTCAATAATCAGACCATTTTAAGTGTCCCAATGGTGGTCTTATTATTGAGGGTTTACTGTACTTGTATTTATGTTTCCTCCGCTTTAGAATCAACAAGCATGTTCACCGAAGAAGTATCTATAACACCGACGCCGACGCCGACGATGATTCCCGCCGAACAGGAAGTGGAGACAGTGTTGATAGTATTATGGATAACCGGCGGATTGTTGTTGATGACACTGCTCATTCTGATTGGTTGCATTCTCAGAACACACAAGAAACAAAGAAACAGCGACAGGTATAAACATTCATAAATGCCATTATTTCTGCACAGGATTTTGTACGTAACGATGTACAGTAAAACCTCATCTGAAGAAACCACCTTAATATTGAGACCTCCTCAAAATGATGACCACAATTTACAAGTCCACTTTCATGGTTTTGCTCGTTATTCAACCTCAATATTAAGACCACCTCAGTAACAAGACAAGTTTCCTAGGGTCCCGAAGGTGGTCTTATTATTGAGGTTTTACTGTTCTTTGTTTGTAACCTAGGAACACTGGTTAGGACAACTGTTTGCCGAGCATAACTGAAATACTGTCGAAAAACAGCGTTTATCTCCACACAAAACAAATATAAACGCTTGTTATTTTATTTCAGTTCTCGACGATTTCCCTCACAAGGTCAAGGTAACCCAAGACACGGTGGTGTAAATCCTACATTTACTTCGTATGACGAAATATGGACATGGATTCCGGTAGTTACGGAAAATGCCGATAATTGCCGAAGTCAAGCACGTGGTGCAGCTTCGGGGAGAGCTAATATGGCGAGCGAATCAAACAATGACTCGGCAAGAAATCAAAGACTGCCTTCATACAATGAAGCTATTACTAACTCCGCTGCGAACAGAACAATAACCCAGAATGCAACCAGACACCCACCCACTCACCAAACTTCCGCCGGGCCATCACACAGTTCTACAAATCAAACAACTTTACAAATACGACCTATTACGAATCAAGCGTCTGTGGGTGACCGAGATGCGAACTGTTCTTCAAGGTCACAAGACGTTCGCCAGAATCAATCGAGCAGAACGAACCATGTAACCGCAGAAACAAATCAGTATGAAACGATACCTGCCGATCAAAACTCACGACCTCTTACCAACGGAAATAATGTTACATATGTCAGTGTGACGTCATCAAGCGGATCAGCGTTACAACAAGCGCGTGATCTTGTCAACAGAGCCAGTGCGCATGCGCATAGGCCATTACCGTCTGCCCCAGTTCTACAGAACACAAATCGACACGAACCACACACAAATCACAGACAACATTCCCGTCCGGCGGATTCTACCAGACATTCATCTTCAAATCCAACTCGGACAACATCAAGCTCCATTACACAACCTATCTACCTACCTCGTTATTCACATCAGGCACCACAAGGTAAACTTACGATGATACATCAAACTTTACTATACATGTCAATTTTCAAGGCATCATACCGTACAACCAGCTTTATTGATGGCAGTTCTGTTGGTTGATGGCTGTGTCATTTACACATTTTGTATTATATTTGCAGATTTCAATCATATTTTGTAATTTATTTGGAGACTTCAACCACATTTCGTATTTTATTTATTGACTCCAATCACATTTTGTATTATTTGCAGATTTCAATCACATTTTGTATTCTATTTGGAGACTTCAATCACATTTTGTATTCTATTTGCAGATTTCAATCACATTTTGTATTCTATTTGCAGACTGCAAACACATTTTGTAATCTATTTGGAGACTTCAATCACACTTTATATTTTATTTGCAGATTTCAATCACAGTAACAACAGTATGTTCACATATATTGGTGATCACGTGCACCATGCAAGATCACATCCACCTTCTACATCACAGGACGGGCCACCACCTTGCTACAGTATCACAAGGTACGATATATTCGGAAATCCTCGGTCATTACCGAATATCAGTCCACGAATAGATTAAAATAATCTTTCACTGGCTTCCGGTACGGATGGAATATCCTGTTCTAGGCACGAACGAGGCTCTGTCGAGTTCTTCCTGAAGCAGTACCCCGAGAGCCGGATCCATATTCCAATCCGCGCACCAAGCCAGTCATAGATTCTTTTTCTTACATACCTTTTTAAAGAAATAACGAACGAGATTAAAATAACACCATTATTAATGTTTTAAAGACGTCGTGCTATACGTCATGAATGCATTTACAAATTAATTTAAGTTATTATTCGCCGCTGTGTGACGTCGTTAGGTGATGTCATCAGCACCGGTGTAATCACCACTGGAAAGTAATGTATGTGTCAGCGTAAAAGGCACTTGGCCAATGATATTATGAAAATATAAATGTATATAAATGTTCAACAATTCGCTGTCGAACTTATTTCAAACTGACCCAGGTTTTTTAAGTGAAGAAATAATAAATCATCGACTCATTGCAAAAAATAAATCTCCGCAAGATTTTTTCTTGGTCATGGCTTTTTGTAATATGGCTTTAAATCACGTAAGCTATTCCAGCTTCTTGAATGGAGGAAGAGATCCCAGGCGACCATAAACACTAGACCACTGGACGCTCCTTCGTTTTTTCTTGATGTATGTTTTATTACTTTCAGCGGTTATTTTTAGGGTTTTCATTTTGCATACATGTTACATGATTGTTGTTGGTGTTTTCAGAACTTCGGAGCCACCAGTTTCAAGTTCACGAACATCATCATCCATTGTCGCTACATCGCTTCTTAGAGGGTGAGATTTTGCATTACAAAACTTTTTTCGATGCTTCTTTTGCAGACACTTTGGATAGAACAAAACATTTACAGTTTCTATTCCCTTCGTATGTCTCTCATTCGCTGAATGTCTTCAATAGTCTGTTTTGTTGTTTAGTTTGAACTTACGTGTATTTACTTTACATCGGCTTACAGTAATATTAGGACTGAAACTCAGACTTTTAAAAGTTAAATGTTCTCTTTTGATCCTATGTAGTTATTTTAATATTGATTTTAATAAAAAGTTGCGAAAGTGTGGAGTGGGTCACAGCAATTATTCTGACCAAATTTGATTAGTTTAGATTCAATGAAAATGAAAGGCTTGTAATTATAACTTTTGCAATTTTAAAGTCTGAGTTTCTCGAAATGGAGTGTGAAGTTCGTGATCAAACATAGCTCAAAATGGAGTTCGAACTCACGACCCTCGGATCAGGAGTCAGACGCTATACCCTTGATGACCAATTTGCCACCCATTGTCAATCGGATCACCTCGGCTATTTTAATTTTTTTTTTATATACATCGGTGGATGGGATAAAATCCTATGTGACAACACTATGTGAATGTATGTTGTCTCACAGCAGAGATCTCTTCAACATTGGGAATACAAGACACACACAACATTTAGATAATGTTGAACTGTGTTACCCTGCTCACAATGTCTAACAGTTAACAAAGTAGGAAAACCAAATCACATACCAAGGTTTTGGGTATAATTATACACATGCCTTTTAGGTCTTTCCGGACTGTTACGGTATTGCGATTGATTCTCTGTAAACACGCAGTGAAGTAATGGCTGTTAACATTAACATTGACATACCTCTCTTTCTTTTTGTGTGTTTAAATGCATACACATGCCTTTGAGGTAATACTGTTACGGAAATTACCGAGATATTTCGATTGATCCATTGTCTGAATGAGGTAATACTGTTACGGAAATTACCGAGATATTTCGATTGATCCATTGTCTGAATGAGGTAATACTGTTACGGAAATTACCGAGATATTTCGATTGATCCATTGTCTGGATGTCTCTGTAAACACGCAGTGAAATAATGACTGTTTACAATAAAATTGACATACCTCTCTTTCCAATCTTATTTGTGTTTATAACTAGTCTAACTTAATTGTCGTTGATGTGTTTTTCAACAGTGCGTTAGTTATGTAAAGCTATCAGGTGATCTGAACAGTGGTCCTGGGTCACTTATAAGTACAAAGCAGTTCTTCCGCCAGCAACTGACATTAACGTTATAATCATTCATCACGCTTACCTTTTGACATTGCATTGTATTTCAGGCTAGAGAGTCACTATTTTTAGAATGGTGTGACGTATGCAGATGGATGTAACCAGTCATGTGATCGGATTAACCAATCAGACGACGGTACTTGTGAGAGGAAAGGATAAAAACTTGCTGTTCGGTTCGGACTGTTTTAGAAATTGATTGTGTTTAGTTGTCGGATCCGTTAGTGCTTTAAAAGTTTCATTTTGTTTTGGAAAATGTTTACGACGGTATAAATGGTTTTGAAGGAAGACTAACTTCCATGTAAAATGCTAATATGTATTTGTTCTAATACATATACTTCTACCTGGGCCACCAATGGGCGATGCTTATTGCCCTGGAGAATCCACTCGTGGAGAAATATTATTTGTGTTTCATACTAGCGGTGCAGTGTAGTCATTGCATTAAAAATCTCAACTACTTCACGAGAATTTACGAACTGTCTTAATTTTCTAAGGCAGTTTTGGTCCTTTTTTTAAAAGAATTTTGTTGGAAATTTTATGTTATAAATTTATTTATTTTCCAATATCTATCAAGTGTAGAGCAATGTGTCTCCTTATTTCGATTTGTTATTTATCTGCTTTAGGTTTTTTGATACATTACTTGTTCTTTGCATTTTGTGAATATAGCCTTTATTATGAATTTTCAGTATTATTTTATGTGCCAAAATGTTAGATGTGCAATTAATATATTTCTGCTTTCTTTGTCTCTATTATATTTTGTGTTGACGATATTTTATGTATAATTATTGTTTAATTAAGATTGTTTGTTTTAGAATGTATGCTGTCAGTTATCCAAATAATTATTTGCCTTTTCTTTCCTTTTACTTACTTCATATCATTATACAGTTTTCTACTTTTCTTTCCTTTGCCAACTTTTCTTTAATTTTTCTAACTTTCTTCATTTTCCATTCTTTTTCCTTCAATTTCATATTTTATCAAAATTTGCAAAAATTACCTCCCCTGTCTTTACATGAAAAATTGCCTTTACGAATATCACGTGATGGTGACATAGGAAACTGTTTGATGATATTTGTATTTCATTGCATTTATGTTTTCATTTATAGTCCGTTTTTATTTAAATGAGATCAGTGAGGATATCAGCCAATGAAAACAGGTTTTTCAAAATATTGACCAATAGACATTGCGTACACAATAGCGTTATTCTCAATTAATTTCGAATAGACAGTAGCAGCCAATCACAGCCTAATTTCTCCCATACAGAATAAGAACATTTTTAGTAACATGTTGACAGAAGTCTCTTGACTGTAAAGGGATTTAAGATATCTTTGTCCTTCTAATTAACGATTCTTTCTTTCTGAGACTGTTATGTTTGAAACACTCTTAAGAGAGATTTTACTTTTCTTCTATTAAGATTTATATATTAAGATATATATTCCGAAAATTGTTATAAATGTATAAACGTAAATATTTCAATTAACCAAATTGTTCTGCAGTTTAATGATCTGTCGATTGAAATTCTCACCATACAACCATTTAGAGCATCGGTATTGGGGTCACAACTGCAATTATTGCTTGTGACGTCATCATTGTAACATTTAGAACCATTTTGTTATGACGTCATCATTCGAGAATAAGAGTCATTGATCTAGACGTCACAATTTAAGTTCTTTGTGGTGACGTCACAATTCTGAAATTTCGAACCTTTTGGTAATGACGTCATCATTCTATAGAACCAATGGCCATGACGTTTATGTTAACATTTAAAGCCATTGGGCGTGACTAACCATGCACACACGTTTAGAGCCATTTGTCAGAATTACATTGCTTACATCACAGAAATCATCGATTAATATGACAAAAAACATATTATCAGAATGTTCTCAGTCATTGTCTTTTAAGATTAAGTAGATAATTGTGTTTAAAGCTAGATAGTCTTGAATTTTTCTCAAAATATGCTTAGTCGAAAATATGAGAGAATGGGTAGTAAATGCCTTTCTACAGATGTACTCTACAACACTGCATTGTCACATTTTTTACATTTCCCAAAACTACAAACTCATGAATCCGATGCAGAAATTTCTATTCGGAGAGACGTCAATACATGAATCTGAATCGTGTTTAACAGTTCCAGGTAACCTTTAAGAAAAGTAATGACACTGTTTGGTAGAGTACGGCTGTACAAAGGCATTGACATGCCATTCTCTCAAAATTATTAATTCGCACATTTTAATAAAAAAAAGACTACCAATCTTTAAGAGGAATCGCTCAGAGAATGCGTCTGTACCATACGTCTTATAAATGACACCCGGGATAGTGCCAGTAAAGAGGAAAGTTTTCCTTTGTAGTCTAGATTTTTTTTTTTGCATATTGTAAAAGATGTTGTATTTTTCCGTATGTTGCCAAATTATCCATTCGTCTTCCACATCTTTTGTATGTTTTAATATATTTATGATTTTGTTGTTTTGTAATTGTGTATGCCATTGAATAAATTTATGTGTACCCAATCAATTTCTTGTTTTCTGCCTTGTTTGTTTAAGGAATGATTAAGTGTTACAAGAAACACCACATTCACTAGACAATGCCTGTCCACACCGGGAACACGAGCACGCCTAACAGTAGGAGTTGTGGAGGTGTAAGGACAATATCAAAAATAATTAAGGAGAGTAGAATAAGAATGGGTCAACACGAATATTATGTTTGGCCAAATACTCCTATAAGGGGAAGGGGAACAAATCCATTTCCAGAAAGCGTCACGGTATGTTGACTTTGGTACACTACGGAAATACTGATGAACAACAGAATCGAGAGCTGTCGCGATCGAAATCTACGACTATCTTTATCTATACAGTGGAACACACTTAGAACGTACACGGTTATAACGAATAATCGGATTGGGCTTTGTAATTTCTATTCCCCGATAAAGCTCTTCTATATTTTATTGTATAACTACACAAATTTGGATAAAGCGATATTTTGAATATAACGTAGTAATTCGTGGGTCCCAAAAGGTTTATTTTAACGCAAACGTACTCGGTTATAACGTAATTCACAAATACAATGCACGTTCTGTATCATTTCACACACATCTAGTTCAGGTGTAAACAAGAAACAAGTCAACAGTAATGGTGTGTTTGTTTCATCGGGTTTAACGCCGTTTCTCAACGATATTTCAGTTATATACGGCGGCCGGTTCACCTAACCAGTTTTTCCTGGACTGAAATATAACCAGTACTACAGTAATGGATTGTATAACGAAATTTCGCTGTATGGATATAACAAAGTTTGGATATAACGAAGTATATCTCCAGAGCCCCAGGAATTCGTTATAAGCGTGTTCCATTGTATCTACGAAAAGGAATATGTTTTCAATTTTGGATAGAAATAGAAGTCACATGGTCAGGGGAATAAGGAGGATGTAGCTTGATAGTAACTTTCACCGCCTTAGAGCATCACGAGACTATACTAGTGGTATGCACTGGAGCATTACTTATGCAACAGTCAAACATTTATGTTACCTGTAACTGGGCGACGTTGTCCGTTGTACCTTTTTATTTTTTTCATAACAATATCACGGTAGTACATTTCAGTCACACTTCGGTTCCTTTTTACTGGTACCTGTACTGCTATACCTTCACGAGAGAAGAAAAAACATGTAAAACATTCTTTACACTAATATTACGTATTGCAATTATTGGCATTCTCACTGGTTCAAAATAGTGTACTCAAGTTTCATCACCTGTGATCACATTTTCGAAAAAGCTTTTTGCCATATTTTGGAACATTTTTAGCAATCAACACGTACATTTTTCTGGTCGTTAATAGAAGGAGCACCCATCCAGCTGAAATCATCATACCTTTCAAGATTTTCATAAAAATGAATTGAACCAATGAAAACATGAACTATCAACAATGCATGCATCATTTTGAACAATTTCTGTTATCTTCAATACATTTTAGTCTTACGTTGCTGGCTTCCGCCGACCTGATTTTGCTGCATTAGCAACACGAGTACTTTCGGCAAATATAATTTTCACAGAACAACCGAGCTTACTGCAAACTTTATGAAGACCAGTTCTTCAGTATTGGCTATTCATTTTCTAACCATTTTCGCAACAGTGGTCAACGACTGACTAAATTGAAATGGCAAAAACTCTACAAACCAGTTATTCATTGGGTACATGTATATACTACTGTGTAGTATTGGATAAAGGTATTTAGTTGTATAAACATCAACGCAAAACGCATCGTGGAAACTGTTTGCTTCTTATAACAAACACACTAAGTATTTCTAACATCATTCGTAACCCTAGAAAATTCGTTATAATTATAATATCGATGAATTGCATTGAAATTTGGATCTTCTATAAATCAACTGACATTACGTATTATCTTGAAATTTATTTTCAATTGATCAACAAAAACCGCCATAAATTTAAAAAATGATGAAAGTTAGGAGTTAAAGATGTATATGACTCATCTGAACATAACCTATTTGATTTGGCTTCATCCGGTATTGTTCTTACATTGGCTATAACATCTCTCATAAGAACCATATTTAGTGTTCCATGATTTTATAACAGATTGAAAATATTTTTTTGCCATAATACTAACAGACAAAATTGGTAAAATTAATGACGTAAAAACATCTTTCTTCAACAAATACGGATCAAAACATTATGAGTTCATTCTTTGTTAATGCATGTTTATTGATGTTTTAACTATAGGAAATATACTTTTCATGTTTGTTTAGGTAACCAAATGTGAGCATAATATTACTTTAAATTTCTTTATCACTCCTAACTATGTCAAATTCAGCGAAAGAAGAGATTTCATTATCGGCAAGACCGCAATTCATTACCAAAAACGTAAAACGGGTTTTTACATACGTTGATTATATAAAAGAGAGAGAATACGTAACTACAGGGAACTACTTTTAACATTTTTATCAATACCAGTGATCCATCTTAGTAGGTTTGAGAAAATCTAAATGTCACTTGAATGTATTATAGAATCCCTCCAGTTAGAACTTGGATTGACCTGAGAAAAAAATCGGATTAGAACAGAACATTTTTTATTTGTTTTGACTTGTACATGGTACATCGTCATAAAATCACGTACAAAATACAAATATACGATACATCACACGAGAACATGAAACGAACGGAAGAGAAAAAGAAAACAGGGGGATTACAACAAGTTTTAGAGGACAAACAAATCATATGACATTATTAAAGAGAAAAGAGAAAATATGAAAAAATGGCAAATATTGTTTGAAGGTGACAATCGAATTATGGTAATGTTAAAGACCTTTGTTTTAAAGCATCTTTTATAAAATTAGCTACGTTACATATCGTGACTTTGTTTTTACATTTGAGCAACTCAAGATATTTGAACATTGACGGCTTTTTACAATAGTATTTAGGGATATATTTTCGACGTAAATCGTTAAAAGATGTGCATAAACATATAACATGAAAACAGTCCTCAATGTCATAAGAGTTACAACTCGAACAATAACGTAAATTTCTGTCTATCCTATTTCTCCCATATAGTCCAGTTGAAATACGTAAAGGTAAAATGTTAGAGTGGTTTCCGGAATGTAGGGGTTTTAGCATAAATGTGACGCTTTAAAACTGTGGTCGTGGCAAAAGTAGATATACATTGTAACACTATTCTATCAAACCTACAAACACACACACATTTATAATATTTTTGTAGTTATCAAACATGCTTTAAATGATTAAGATAATTAAAAACAAACAAACGTGGCATTGATCAAAACTTCTCAAACAACCCAACAACCAAACATACGAATCCTTTGTTACAATTTAATTGCAAGTTTCAAAATAGATACAAGATTAATGTACACCAATTTGTCGGCAAATCGTCAATAAATTATCAGTAAGTATTAATGAGTCCCAGAACATAGCGATAGCACTTTCCATACCTAATCTGATCACCCGCGTTCAACGTGTTTGCAAGGGGACCTACTGTAATAATTAAAACATGCTAGCGTTTTGTCGTTGTAAAGAAACTAAAAGTCAAAATGTCAAGCCAATTAAATTATCATTCGGATCTGAGAGGTAAATTTTATAGCAAAAAATAAAGAACAAAAAACGATCGTACGGGTTTTGGCATAGGGAGGTTCCTGACGGAAGTTTAGACTGTCTGGGCTATGATGACATGCAAAACGTCGCGGAAGGTCAGAGATGTTCTACTAGAGAATTTTTGTTTTTTGTTTTCTTATACCGTGATACGTGTCTTGTGTTTTCTTCTTTGTATTTTATTTTTACTGAGGAAAAAAGAACTTTTTGTACATTATAATAAGTAAATTGCAGTATGTCTCTAAAGACTCTATGTTAAATGATATGAAGAACATTTGTGATGCTTCGCTATTTCATGTTACCTTGTCTGTGTTTGGATCGATACTCGTATATTGATCCATATCTCTCATAGATATATTTGTATAATAGTTATTCCATGTACATGCGCATTGCACTCAACGTATCTTACTTTGTTAAGGTTGAGATAGTGGTTTGCTACTGCCCTTCTTTCCATTTCAGTCAGGCTCTAATCAATTTAAGCTTGCATTAATCACGTTGTTCGTCACGCTACTGTCTTTGTTTCGTTTTCGGAAAGACAAAGTGTGTTCAGTCATTTTGTTTATTCAAGGCAATTGGTTATTTTTAATTCGAAGTATGTCTAGCCTTAACATTATTTAGAACTTGGACGATATATGCATATTAAACCATTCTTTTTTATAATCGATACATGTATTGATGTTTGAAATACTTAATAACTAGTCTCAGGAATATACTACGTGTGCATTCATCATGTATACATTCATATTTGTTCCGTAGATATTTGTAAATAATGTATTTTTTTGTTAAAACATTATATACTGTTCTGCTCTCCAACTTGGAGGCAAAAAACGTTTCTATCTGTCTTTTATTTTAATATTTGGCCATGTCAGATTGAAATTAAGGTGATTAAACGTCAGGGACATTTTTCAGACAAGGCACAAAAACAAAACTAAAACTAAGTGTCGATAAAAATCTAAATATTTTAATTTTGTCATCTACACCTTTTTACATAACAAAAACAAAAATATATAAAACACAATATACCAGTCATTATACAAAACAACAAAGCGTACAAAGTACATGACTAGAATTATCATGAACAATCTTTGTGGGGTTTTGAAAATGGCTTTTCAGTAACATTTTCTGCACGAGGTTTTGCTGTATGACTCATGAAATCTCTAACTATTTTTTTATTATATATATTTTATGCAAATGAACTGTTAATAAGGTGGGAGGTATTTCAAACTAATGTAATGATTTTTAATAGAATAAAATATAAACGTGAACAAAATATCTGATGTCGATCTTTGCCCAGATGCAAGGCATTTAACTATTTCCGGAAATACACAGATTGCTTGATTCAACACGTCGACACATCTACATACGACCCTTCTAAATTAAGTTGGTTTCCGGCAATTGTTTTCTATGATAAAGCTGCGTGGAATATGGTATGCATGTTTCATTTATATTTTCAAATCATGATAAGACTAATTTAGAGTCAGTCTAAAAGTGTTGTGGTTTATTTATATATGATTTTTTTTATCTGAAAATCTACGTGTCCTTTTCGCTATTCATGACTTGAACTACGTTGCTTTTCCCTATTCATGTGACTTAATTTAACATTTCTACGTCATTTCGAAGTATACACATATATTCTGTCGTTAGGATTTGTTGATAATTTATTCCAGGAAAACTTGTGAGGTCAACCGGCCATCGGATATGCATAAAACTGGCATGTCCTAACCAGATCGATTGCTTCATTCATTTTTGATAATTAACCAAGGTTGATTAACTTTTACAGGGACCGTGCTCTGTGCACAATTGTGCTGCTGACGAGAGATGTTACCCTACGGGAGCGAGTTATGTTTGCAAGAAAGCAAGTGAGTAATATATAGTGGAGTTTATTAAAAGTTTAAACTTATTTATTTTACATCGATTGTGAAACAAGTTGTAACAACTTCTTCTAATAACTCTCTATGACTGCTGCTTCCTGGCTTCCAACTAGTACTCGCTCAAATTTAAGGGATCGCGGGGTTCGAACTCATGACCCTCGCATCAGGAGCCATGCACTCTGCCCCTCTCCAATTGAGGTTATTGTGTAAAGGTATGCAACATTTTCAATTCATTATTTCCGACTGCTAATCGCAGAAAATAAAAGAGACATTTGATATAAATACATGAAAACAAACAAGCGGACTTGTTTTTGTTTGACCTTTGTCAGTTCTGGTCTGTTGCATTCTTGCAAACATAAAACTACTTTTTTGTATTTGTGCTTTACGTCAAATAAAAACGGACATGATCGTGTAGTGATAAATAATTCTAGCTTTTAAAGGTGGAGGAAGTCCCAAGACACACATTCTATCAATATTTTAAGGCATTTGCAAGCATCTAGGTAAAACAACCGACCCTCCGGTAAGCCGATACAAAGTAACAAAACCACGCAAACACAACATGTATAAATGAGGATAATTATAAGTCGAAAGAACAAACGACATCAATAATTATTCGATAGAACGGAGAGACATCGATGATATATATATAGAACGGAAAGGCGTCAATGTTAATTCGAAATAACGGAGAGACGCCAATGATCATTCGTCAGAACGGTATGACGCCTACTATATTTCGACAGAATGGGATGACACAAAATATAATTTGATGGAACGGAAGGCGCAGAGAGTAAGTCGAAATTTTAAATATATACACTTGGGACGATAAAATTACAGGAAACAAAGACGTGGATGAGCATAAAGATACGAAACGGAGAATATGGTACAATACCAAATGTTTACAGAACTGCACGCATTTTGTCGAAACAAATGGTAAAAGCTTGATATCTATGGACAGACGACAATCGGAATGTAACATACACCAAGGAAGTATTAAAAAAACAGTATTTTATTCGACTTGAACTTATATGATGTCTCATCTGAAAATTGTTGCGAACTCGAATTTTTAGACCTACGCCTCAAACATGAGTAAATTAGCACAGGGAAACAGGGCCTCTCCATTCATAGAGACTGAAGTAAATGAGAAAGTAGCACATAGAAACAGGGCCTCTCCATTCAGAGAGTTTGAAGTAAATGAGAAAGTAGCACAGGGAAACAGGGCCTCTCCATTCAGAGAGACTGAAGTAAATGAGAAAGTAGCACATAGGAACAGGGCCTCTCCATTGAGAGAGGTTGAAGTAAATGAGAAAGTAGTACAGGGAAACAGGGCCTCTCCATTCAGAGAGACTGAAGTAAATGAGAAAGTAGCACATATAAACAGGGCCTCTCCATTCAGAGAGTTTGAAGTAAATGATAAGTAGCACAGGGAAACAGGGCATCTCCATTCAGAGAGACTGAAGTAAATGAGAAAGTAGCCCAGGGAAACAGGGCCTCTCCATTCAGAGAGACTGCATTAAATGAGAAAGTAGCACAGGGTAACAGGGCCTCTCCATTCAGAGAGACTGAAGTAAATGAGAAAGTAGCACAGGGAAACAGTGACTCTCCATTCAGAGAGACTGAAGTAAATGAGAAAGAAGCACAGGGACAATTAAACCTGGAGAGAAATTCAGATAAAATGACTTGACCTACCATTACAATTAGGAAATGAGAAAGAGTAGCAGAAGGAAGGCCACATTCGCGGTAAGTGACTCCTAAATGCAGATCCACGGTGCTGGAAATAAAATGAAAAATTGGGAAGGAGCATAAACGAAAAGAAAGGCATGAGGAATAACACAAGTCTGCTCACCAATTAAAACGTGAACAGAAAATTGGCAACGAGAATTCTTGAAACTGAAATCGAACTTAAAATGTTGTTTGCACTAGGCGCATGCGTACTCAAGGTTCTCAAGGTTATCCAGGGGGAATGGAAATCATTCGATGGACAGTATTTGTACATGTACATTCTATATTAAAATGAAATATTTAATTCCTTCTCACAATAACCGTTCATGATAATACTCTGCAAACTAAATTGGTTTGCTGCGGTTTGTGTTTACTAGTCTATTGTTTGCGTCTTGTGTACCTTTTTGTATTTGTAATTGTTTACAATGGATTTAATTTTAAAGTTTTCAAACGTCTGTGTTTTTGGGAAAGATGTGGAATGTATTGCTCAATTTCTTTAGTTGCGTTTAATGATTAGTTACTGCCTACTAAGTCATAATATATGTATGTGTTGGAAATCAAAGACCATATAGCGATTAAGTATATGAGGTTGGGTAGCTGTTAAATCGATTTACTGACAGTTCCAAGGCTGTAAATCGCTGTATGGTTATTATTTCTAGTTGAGTTTTAGATGTACATTAAATTTCCGTTTCCCTTGTGCAATTCTATCATTTTATATTGTGATCATGTTATTTTCTCCCCACTTTCGGTCTATTGCGCTTTTTCACGAAAGTTGTAGCATTAATCGCTCCATTTCTTCATTCCTTTTGAAATTGACATTGTTCTCTTGATAATTAGTCGTTTACTTTCCATTAATCTTTCAGCGTGTTTAAGCTGCTGTTTAGTTATTTGGTTTGGCATGGAATGTTTGTTTGCATAATTTACGACGCAATACAATGTCTTCATGAATAATAAATGCTTTATCGTAATATGTAATTTTCGTTGTTTAAACGTAGTGAATTAGACGATAATTGATTTCCCTTGTTTAAGTTGTCACGATAGGTGGCGCCTCGTTCGCACGAGATTTTGAGCGACAAAATAAGCGCCGAAGTCATTCAGCCTTGGGTACGACCAGAGTATAGACGTTTAATTGATAGCTTGAAAATGGACACATCCACGTGCGATAAAGAATACACTGACTCGTTGGGTGGAGACATAAAGAAAGACTTGAACGAGATATTGTGTGAATTACGTGGACAGAAAAATGATTTATCTGAATTGAAGAATGAAGTGAAAGGTAACTCTTTAAATTATGCTGAAATGAAAAAACTTAAAACTGAAAATGACATACGATGGCGTTTCGAAGGAAACAAAATTCAGTACCAATTCAATTCTGAGTTGGAAGACATAATGAAGCAGGGCCTTTGGGCTATAGAAAACGGGAAGCCAGATTATGCCAAAGAAGTAATGAAGGATATCGGCGACAAGTTACACATGCGTAAAAAGCATATCCGAATTGCAGACACGTGTGAAGGAGGATGGGAGACGGTGAAACAATACAAAACGAATCCGCTTGCGAGTGACTCCGAAGACGAGTCTCGTATCAACAGAGCAGAGTCACGTGCTATTAAGAGGAAGAAAAACGGCAAGAAAAATACGACAAAATCGACAACGAGCGTTAATCATGTGAGTAACAGAAATTCAACAGCTAGAGCGTTGGGTGGAGCGTCAAATTATGGGGCGGGGTATCCATTTCAACCTCCAACACCATTCAATGATACGAAATTTGGTGCCTTTCGAGGCTATTCAGGAAACCCATTCCAAAGGAATTTCAGTGGCCCAATCGGACCATGCTATGCATGTGGAGAGCTTAACCACCTTCGTAGGCAGTGTCCGTACACCAGAGGTACGAAACAACCAGATAACTTCGGGAAACAGTGAAGTGAACATTGTGGAGAACCCTACTTTAGATATAAAAGATGAGTATTCTATTTGTAAAAAATTTGATTTTGACAATTCCCGTTTTACAAATGAATTTACTGTGTATGAACTGGGTCTGAAAGAAATTATTGTAAAAAATAGACTTAATAAGCATATAGAATTCTGGGAATCTATAGGTGCCGGACAGTTTATATTAGATACTATTAGGTACGGTTATAAAATACCATTTTATTCTTTACCTGAAAAATGCATGTTAAAAAACAATTTATCTGCTGTTAAAGAGTGTGTTTTTGTAAATAATGCCATTCAAGATTTATTAGATCGAGGCTTAATAGAAAAATGTGCTATTTCACCAAAAGTAGTGAACCCATTATCTGTGTCTATTCATTGTGACAAAAAACGATTGATTTTAGATTTACGAGCAGTAAACCCACATGTATGGAAGCAGTCAGTTAAGTACGAGGATCTTAGACTCGCTCTTAATTATATTGAACAAGGAGGATGGATGATCAAGTTTGACATTCATTCTGCTTATCATTTCATAGATATATATTATAAGCATAAGGAGTTTCTAGGATTTTCATTTCCAGACAAAAATGGCGCCGTAGTTTATTATAAATTTTTAGTTTTACCGTTTGGTCTGGGAGTTGCCCCGTATTTATACACTAAATTTACACGACCGTTAATAGCAAAATGGAGAGGGGAAGGTAAGAAGGTGATAATGTTTTTAGACGATGGGTTTGGGACTGCAAACTCTTTTAAGACCACTCAAGTTCTAGCACATGAGGTAAAGCAAGATTTATTGAAATCTGGGTTGGTGCCAAAAATCGATAAGTCTGTTTGGGTTCCTGTTCAGAATTTAGAATGGCTGGGTGCTAATTTGGATACTAGAGAATACACTATTAGTATACCAAATCGTAGAACTGAAAAATGTATGAGTACATTATATGAAATTAATGAAAAAACGTGGGTTTCAGTGAGGAAAATAGCCGGTCTAGTTGGTCAAATTATTTCAATGAGTATAGTTATCGGACCTGTGTCCCAAATTATGACCCGTTATATAAGTATGGACATTTTACAGGCAAAAACATGGAATTCATATATTAAACTTTCTCAGGAAAGTAAACAGCAAATGAACTTCTGGCTTGATACAATGTCTTCTCTAAATAAGAAGTGCTTAATCTCTTCGGGTGCGTGCTCGAAAATTGTGTATAGCGATGCTTCAAGTACAGCTTTTGCCGGATATGAAGTTAATACTGTAAATGGGTTGTCTCATGGTATGTGGTCACCTGATGAGGTGTGTAAGTCATCCACGTGGCGAGAATTGTGCGCCGTTCTCAGGGTGTTAAAATCATTAGTTCACATTTTAGGTAATCAGAGAGTTAAATGGTTTACTGATAATACGGGGGTAGTGAGTATTGTAAACAAAGGATCAATGAAATCCGATTTGCAAGATTTAGCTATGCAGATATTTAATTTTTCATCAGTGCATTCTATTCATTTAGAAGTAGAGTGGGTACCCCGAAGTTTAAATACAAGGGCAGATTACTTATCTAGGGTGATAGAAACGGACGACTGGGCGATAGGAACAAATATATTTAAAAATATTCAGTTGAAATGGGGTAGTTTGGATATTGATTACTTTGCTTCAGAATACAATACAAAAATATCAATCTTTTATTCAAAGTTTTGGTGTTATAGATCTTCTGGGATAGATGCATTTACGTATGATTGGGGAAATCAGTTTGGTTTGTTTGTACCTCCAATTATATTAGTACCCAGGGTGATTAGTAAAATGAAATACTGTAAAGCTACTGGGGTGTTGGTGGTACCCGAATGGAAATCTGCCAGTTATTGGCCTATGCTATGTGACGGAAACGGCTTGTTTAAGCCGTTTGTTGTAGACATTATGTGGTTACCAACAAATAAAGAATCTTACAAACCGTGTAGAAACGGGATAGGAATGTTTGGGAATGCAGATTTAAAATTCCGTATGATGGCATTGTTAATAAAATTTTGAGACAAATCATGATTTTATGTGCATGTATAATTATAAGATTCAATTATGGTAGACAGGAATTTGTTTATTAGACATATTTAAAGCGATGAAACTGTATGTATAAGTTAGGTGAATACATTAATCAGACAGTATTGTCAGGTGGTTGATATATGCGGGTATCTGCTCAATGATAATTGTTGTGTACGTTTATGTATAATTTATATATAAAGTAGAAGACGTATGTCACAGTCTACTAGCCAGTATTGGCAAGCAAATTTGCAATTTGAAATTCAGTTTGAAATACTGCGTGATATAAACGTTTAGTTGTATAGATGCATGTATCTATACATCTGAGGACGTATATCATGGTCAACCAGCCGGTATCGGCGAGTTGGTTACTATGCACGGGTATCTGTGCATAGGGTGTCTATATTAAATAGACGGAATTAAAACTAATTAGTAAGTTAATAATTATGTCAGTATGAAGTAAGCTCATTGTTATTGATACTATATTATCAATTGATATGATTTTATACGTTTATTTTTTCAGAGATTTTCTGAAGATATAGAAGAGTTACCGGGCGTGTTAGCAGACAAGATCTCCCTGTTACCAGGCCTACTTGAAAACTCGAGAGCAAAGAACACATGTTTAAGTTATAAACGTGGACATAAACGTTGGGTAAATTGGGCTTTAAGTAATGGACTTTAAAATGGGGATATCTTGCCTGCTAAGGCGTTTCATGTAGCTTTATATTTAGCTTCTTTGATTCAAACGGCTAATACGCCAAGTCCTATTATTAATGCATTTTATAGTATAAAGTGGTTTCACGATATTTTCGATGTAAAATCGCCTACTGACTCTAAATTAGTTCAAAATGTTTTAGAAGCGTCAAAACGAACATTGGCTAAACCAATCAATAAAAAAGAACCGATTAATAGTGACTTATTGAAGAAAATGTTTGATACATTATACATAGAAGGAAATATTAAAAATCAAAGAACTGTGTGTGCATGTTTATTGTCATATGCTGGATTCTTGAGGAGCCAGGAACTGTTGAACTTACGTAGATGTGATGTTATGTTTTATTCTACTTATATGAGTTTATTTATTGAGTCGAGTAAGACTGACAAATATCGAGATGGATCGTGGATTTTAATAGCAAGAACGGGGACTTTATTATGCCCAGTGGTTAATCTGGAACATTATTTCAATTGGACAGATATGAAATGTGATTCTGATGTTTATATTTTTTCTAATTTGTCTGCATTGAAATCTGGTTATAAAATTCGAAATGATGGTAAACATTTAGCATACAGTAACCTTCGTACTTTATTCAAAGATGCATTTAAACCACACGTTAAAGATATAAGCATTTACTGTTTACATTCTTTAAGATCGGGTGGGGCTTCTGCTGCAGCAAACGGGGGTATACCAGATAGGTTATTTAAACGCCATGGTAGATGGCTGAGTGAATCTGCGAAAGATGGTTATGTAAAGGACTCTGTTGAAGAGAGGTTAAAAGTGTCATTAACACTTGGACTTTAAGAATGATGTTGTGTGTATTATGTATGTAAATCTTCATGAGGTATTATATTATATTACAAATTATTAAAATTTATAATTATGTAGAACGCGAAATAGAGCCCGTTCTTTTAAATTCAGCTGGTAGTAACACCCACAGGCTTATACCAAACTGATGTTTGTTGTTTCTTAGTTGTTATCGTGGAAGACGAACTATGAGGGAAATGTAATTTTCGTTGTTTAAACGTAGTGAATTAGACGATAATTGATTTCCCTTGTTTAAGTTGTCACGATAGGTGGCGCCTCGTTCGCACGAGATTTTGAGCGACAAAATAAGCGCCGAAGTCATTCAGCCTTGGGTACGACCAGAGTATAGACGTTTAATTTTTTAAATACGTTATAGACAATTTCATATATGTATAATTGTTACCTCATGAAGTATAGTATTATAAACGTAATTTATGTTAAAATAAAATACAAGCTGGTAGTAACACCCACAGGCTTATACCAAACTGATGTTTGTTGTTTCTTAGTTGTTATCGTGGAAGACGAACTATGAGGGAAATAAAGTAAGCGAATCTAGGCAAAACTGTGGTAGAAATTTATCAGTCCATAACATTGTCAGAATTCCATTGCGCACGACAGAAGATTAAGATCAACACTAACTTTAAAAGCTTCAGTTCATCTTGTTTATCAAGAGATTTCGTTCGTGATTCGATCTGGTATTAAGAGAGATGTTGATGAACACTTTAATCGGCTTATATATTACCATTATCGACTTGAAATTTTGTTTATCAGATAAAATATAAATCAAAATAATCCAAACATAACCTTAGAGTGAAGTCTACCCTATGACCAATACAATTGAATCTAGAAAAAAGAAATCAACAATAACTAACTAGCCCTTGCGCTATTAATAATTTACCAATCGCAGACGTGGAATGAGAGACTAAAGAACGATAACTCTGCATAAATTTATCATCTATAGGTAATTTGTATATTTTCAGATGACGTTTGTTTCAATCAGGTGCCCGAAGATGTCTGTTTCAGGCGGTATGAGAGCGTGACAATGTATGGGACCGAGTATGATATGGGAAATACCAATGCCTTCACTCTGTCTGAATGCGTAATATTCTGCAACATACATCATCAAACGTACAAAGTGTTATACTTCATTTTAATTTGGAATAAATGTTTCTGTCGAAATATATCTGTGGCAGATTTTGAGCAGCAGGTTGGACATTTGGTCAAACATACGGGAGATACGTATGAAAAAATAAATTGAAGTCGTTTGCACAAAAGTCGGTTAGTGGTTTTTGAACTTTGAAGATACGACTTCACATTGAGCATCCCAATTAATGTCTGTCACGAATATAAATTGTTTCAAAAACAGTAATTTCTTCTTTTAACCACATATAAGATGAATATAAACCTAGTTTCTCGTGGTATTTTTTACTCAGTTTCGGTCGATATTTCTATCGTCTACTAAACAACACATCAGTGGCGTCACAAGCAAAAAAGAATTGGTTGTTTTGCTGAACTAGAAGTTGACTTCGTCTGTTATTGTGGTCTGTGAAATATTCCTCACAGACAGTCGCAGATATTTGCCTGGAGGAGTCAAATAGCTTTTTATATAAATAAGCACATTTAAGTTTAGATATGCCTATATTTTCGTATTTATATAAAATACATAGTAATATACATTCAAACTAGATTTAGTACTAAATTAACGACGTATCACAGAGTGAAAACTGTATGAATTCCAATATATTTTGCAAAAAAAACCCCTTCGATCCTTAATGTTATACGTTTGGCATTAAGACCTTTGATTTCAAATATCCATTCTCTAGCCCACTGATTTCAAATATATGGCCTCCGGTCCTTGAACTGGAATTATTCGGCCTATGTCCGTTATGAAGAAAACAAAGCTATTTTCATATGTATATATATGTATACTTTCCGTATATAGGTACAATGCATATACATTTTCAAGTCACAGTAGATGTAGTCAGTTATTTCATTTTTACATGAATATGCTTACAGTCATCTCTCGATATAACGACAATGTTTGTTCCCTGGATGTGTTTCATTCTATTAAAACATTCGTTATATGATCAATGACTTGACTGTGTTTGTTTTTTTCTCTTTAGTGTGACAAAATCATACATATTTGTATATTGCCAAGTTTACACCTTCGTATTTTTTCTAGTCCTTTTCGTACAAGTTTATATGTAATATTTGTGTGTCGGTAA
Organism: Mactromeris polynyma; assembly: GCA_032209605.1. Taxonomy (NCBI): domain Eukaryota; kingdom Metazoa; phylum Mollusca; class Bivalvia; order Venerida; family Mactridae; genus Mactromeris; species Mactromeris polynyma. The sequence goes on from JASFXZ010000084.1 coordinate 199,561, forward strand.
ATCGTTTTTTGAATCATAGTAACCCGACGATTTTTGTTCATGTTTTGTAAAACCATTGATCTTTATTCGATTCATTTAGACACAAAATTGTTTTCAAACGCATTGGTCGTTGTCCCTTGCTAAAGGTACAAGCTATCTTGCCATGATTGGAACCAGCAACTGCTCAACGCAATTAACTCAGAGACTTTTCCACTGTTTAATGTTAGCATTACGCATTTACAATATGTTTTACTTCTCTAGCACACGAAATGAACCTAAAATGACTTTTTCCACTAACTATATTTGCTAATTCACAGTTACAGTGATCATGTTTTTCATTTGTTATATTATTGTCCTCGGTGTCTGGAAGAAACTACTTTAACCTGGGACCTTATTCATAAACATTATAAGCCTGAATCTGAGATATATACTTTAAAATGTTACATGCTTTTTTTCACCTAAGTTGTCATAAAAAACAACTTTAATTAAAAATTGTTCATTGATTAAATGTTGGACAATGTAATTTACTTTACTTTTGTAAATTAACGTTGTAAAGTAATCTAGTCAAGAATATATATGTAATGTAAACAACATGCTGCTGAATGGACAGTTAAATACACATATATACAACTAAAATGATACTAAATTATCGATGGTGATATCTACTGTCACACAGCATTCACCAAGTAACACTCTCGTGGTAAATTGATGGGAAGACACAACCTCGCAGCAAGTGACACTCTCGTGGTAAATGGATGGGAAGACACAACCTCGCAGCAAGTGACACTCTCGTAGTAAATGGATGGGAAGACACAACCTCGCAGCAAGTGACACTCTCGTGGTAAATGGATGGGAAGACACAACCTCGCAGCAAGTGACACTCTCGTGGTAAATGGATGGGAAGACACAACATCGCAGCAAGTGACACTCTCGTGGTAAATGGATGGGAAGACACAACCTCGCAGCAAGTGACACTCTCGTGGTAAATGGATGGGAAGACACAACCTCGCAGCAAGTGACACTCTCGTGGTAAATGGATGGGAAGACACAACCTCGCAGCAAGTGACACTCTCGTGGTGAATGGATGGGAAGACACAACCTCGCAGCAAGTGACACTCTCGTGGTAAATGGATGGGAAGACACAACCTCGCAGCAAACCCTTAAACTATTATTTCAATACATATAATTAATGTGTACTGTTTTTTTAGTTATCATATGGACAATAACTGGCTGATATTACAGTCGTAATTTTTCAATCTCACATACATGTGTGCTATAAGCATCCAGATGATATGAGCTGATCAGAACAGAAAATGGCACTTTACTTTTCCACGTGTGCTTATGTTCAGTAAATTTTATACCATTAATTACACCTACATAGTTTCATTGTTTCACTACAGAATGAAATTAATCCATATTTTGTGATACACAAGTCTAGTTGGGATCCCTATCTTAAACAAACAAAATGTAATCATATGTCAATGGTCATCAGAGTCTGCATTGTTCTTGTCACTTGATTTTGAGAACTTTCTGTATATGTGTATCATGTTACAAATATCAATGTATATATCTTCATCTCACATCAAACATCAAGGCAGTTCAAGAATCAAGATGAAGTATTTCATGAAACAATATGAAAACCAAGAGTTCTAAAAGGCTGTAAACTATTTGATACAATGATACAAAGTACATTTTTACTGGAAACTAAAATAAATTATTTATAGTTATAGTTGCCTGACACATCACAGAGCGTGATTTCATCACAGTGCTGCAAGCTAGTAAAGCATGATCACTAAGTATTTCAAAATGAATATATACCAAAATAAGTAAGTGAAAATGTACGTCCGCATCGCGAATACATGTGACAAACAGACTGTGGATGACATTGAGTGAGAGTGCAGTCAAAGTATGGTAAAACGTCAAAATATGATTGAAACAAGTCCAAGAAGGTGTGTTCTAGTAAATGTATCTAGTAACACAGTCCAACATGACACACCACTAAACGTGTGTTCGCGCCCTTAAATAGATTTGGTGACAGCTGATTACCAAGTGTGCAAGTTAGTAAAATATTAATTTTTTTACATAAATGGAATCTTTTCAAAAAATATATTTATATAACAAACTTACCTTACATACAGTAGGAGTGCTTGGGATAATCGTGTTTAAATTCACACAACGTACCGTCTCTAATTTTGAAAATTTCACAAGTAGATAAGACTCATGTAGACGTATTTTTATTGAGAAAAATCATAGCTGCAAACTGAAGTGGATCAGTTGCGACAGGGAGTGCCACATACACAAGATAATGCCCCCCCAATAGAACTCCGTTGAATCAAACTTCCTCAAAACATAAGGCATCGAGATAGCGCAAGGGCAGAAACGCAAGAGAACAGGGCGTACGGAACGGCCGGGCCGACCATAAAGGACAACTAGAATTAAGGAGGTCAAACATGGTAGGAAAGTTAATGGATGGAATACGCCAAATAGCTAGCAACAATAGGCTGAGACGGGGGGGGGGGGGGGGTGGAGAAAATAACATAAATTTGTAAATTGTATCAAGTGAAAGAATAGCTCATGGGGAAAGGGGAACTAAACATTCAACACTATCGTAAATAGAAATAATAACCATACAACAGTTTACAGACTTGGAACTGTCAGTAAAAATACTGGGGGTTTAATATTTTTAACAACTTGCTCAAACTTGATCACTATATGATCATTGATTTCCAACACACCAGTATAAATTGACAAAACAGGCAGTAACTAATCATACTAAAAACTCGAAATGGTCAACCCTACTATGTCAGTGTTAAATGAACATGAGCATTGAAGTGGAACATTAACATATTCAAAATACCATGAAAGAAATATCAATGGATGGAGTACTTTGGCTTTGTCAGTTTCATCAACATTTGTAAACAAATAAAACAACGGTTATACAAGTTGTAGCTGTCATTGGAACATATCGACTGAGGAGGGTGAAATATGAACACACAACTTAAGATGTAAACATGTAATATTTCATGCCCATGTAAACAAAGAACCAACAATGAATTAGTACAATATGGAATGAACCATGCATCTTTTGAAATAAGTTATTCATTAGAATTTCTTTTGATGCTTGATGGACCTAGCAGACGGAAAGTATACTTAATGCCATTAAAAACGCAACTATACCACTTAATCCTCAATTTTGTTCCAAGTGTTAAAAGCACTTTATTGTTACGAATGAGTAAATCATTCTCGAAACTATGGCCCTAGTATTCATATTTGATAGTTGATTAACATTACGAAATAATGTTTAAAAAATCAAAATATAATTGTTTCTTTATGACATCATGCTGACGCGGACAATTTTAAGTTGCGTTATTAATGGCGTGGAGTATATTTGCTTGCATCTCATGCTACTGTTTTCAGGTTGAAATTGTTCAGTTACGTCGGTAGATACATGAGGAGAGATTAGCGAGACACTGGATGGGAAGACACAACCTCGCAGCAAACCCTTAAACTATTATTTCAATACATATAATTAATGTGTACTGTTATTTTAGTTATCAAATGGACAATAACTGGCTGATATTACAGTCGTAATTTGTCAATCTCACATACATGTGTGCTATAAGCAACCATGATATGAGCTGATCAGAACAGAAAATGGCACTTTACTTTTCCACGTGTGCTTATGTTCAGTAAATTTTATACCATTAATTACACCTACATAGATTCATTGTTTCACTACAGAATGAACTTGATCCATATTTTGTGATACACACGTCTAGTTAGGATCCCCGTCTTAAACAAACAAAATATAATCATATGTCAATGGTCATCAAAGTCTGCATGGTTCTTGTCACTTGAATTTGAGAACTTTCTGTATAATGTGTATTATGTTACAAATATCCATATATATATCTTCATCTCACATCAAACATCAAGGCAGTTCAAGAATCAATATGAAGTATTTCTTGAAACAATATGAAAAACAAGAGTTCTAAAAGGCTGTAAACTATTTGATACAATGATACAAAGTACATTTTTACTGGAAACTAAAATAAATTATTTATAGTCATAGTTGCCTGACACATCACAGAGCGTGATTTCATCACATTGCTGCAAGCTAGTAAAGCATGATCACTAAGTATTTCAAAATGAATATATACCAAAATAAGTAAGTGAAAATGTACGTCCGCAAACACACTGTGGATGACATTGAGTGAGAGTGCAGTCAAAGTATGGTAACACGTCAAAATATGATTGAAACAAGTCCAAGAAGGTGTGTTCTAGTAAATGTATCTAGTAACACAGTCCAACATGACACACCACTAAACGTGTGTTCGCGACCTTAAATAGATTTGGTGACAGCTGATTACCAAGTGTGCAAGTTAGTAAAATATTAAGATTTTATATAAATGGAATCTTTTCAAAAAATATATTTATATAACAAACTTACCTTACATACAGTAGGAGTGCTTGGGATAATCGTGTTTAAATTCACACAACGTACCGTCTCTATATTTGAGAAATTTCACAAGTAGATAAGACTCATGTAGACGTATTTTTATTGAGAAAAATCGTAGCTGCAAACGGTTATTTAAAAAAGAAGTGGATCAGTTGCGACAGGGAGTGCCACATACAAAAGATAATCCCCCCCAATAGAACTCCGTTGAATCAAACTTCCTCAAAACATAAGGCATCGAGATAGCGCAAGGGCAGAAACGCAAGAGAACAGGGCGTACGGAACGGTCGGGCCGACCATAAAGGACAACTAGAATTAAGGAGGTCAAACATGGTAGGAAAGTTAATGGATGGAATACGCCAAATAGCTAGCAACAATAGGCTGAGAGGGGGGGGGATAACATAAATTTGTACATTGTATCAAGTGAAAGAATAGCTCATGGAGAAAGGGGAACTAAACATTCAACACTATCGTACATAGAAATAATAACCATACAACAGTTTACATACTTGGAACTGTCAGTAAAAATACTGGGGGTTTAAAAAATTTAACAACTTGCTCAAACTTGATCACTATATGATCATTGATTTCCAACACACCAGTATAAATTGACAAATCATAATAAAAACTCGAAATGGTCAACCCTACTATGTCAGTGTTAAATGAACATGAGCATTGATGTGGAACATTGACATATTTAAAATACCTTTAATGAAATAAATATCAATGGATGGAGTAGTTTTGCTTTGTCAGTTTCATCAACATTTGTAAACAAATAAAACAACGGTTATACAAGTTGTAGCTGTCATTGGAACATATCGACTGAGGAGGGTGAAATATGAATACACAACTTAAGATGTAAACATGTAATATTTCATGCCCATGTAAACAAAGAACCAACAATGGATTAGTACAATATTGAATGAACCATGCATCTTTTGAAATTAGTTATTCTGAGATTATTCATTAGAATGTCTTTTGATGCTTGATGGACCTAGCAGACGGAAAGTATACTTAATGCCATTAAAAACGCAACTATACCACTTAATCCTCAATTTTGTTCCAAGTGTTAAAAGCACTTTATTGTTACGAATGAGTAAATCATTCTCGAAACTATGGCCCTAGTATTCATATTTGATAATTGATTAACATTACGAAATAATGTTTAAAAATCAAAATATAATTGTTTCTTTATGTCATCATGCTGACGCGGACAATTTTAAGTTGCGTTATTAATGGCATGGAGTATATTTGCTTGCATCTTATGCTACTGTTTTCAGGTTGAAATTGTTCAGTTACGTCGATAGATGAATGAGGAGAGATTAGCGAGACACAAAGCTAAACAGAAAGTGGTGGAGGTTTGTAGAATAGAATTTTAATCCAAAATCCAGCCTCCAGTGACTCATTTTGATTTTTTTTACTGCTTGGGAAATAAGGTTGTTTTGATTATAAAAGTAACTTTCATCTATGGCTGGTGATGTAAGAACAAATATTCTATTTCTCAAAAACCTGACTTAATAAAAAGAAATTCAGTCAAAAGTGGACAAATAACCCTTCCTACCCATGCAAATTGTCCCTACTCGAAAAATATTTGAGGGATCTAAGCGAGATTTTTAAGTGTATGGATACTTTACAATATTATGACAACCCTCCTACAATTTGCTGGGTAGAGTCCTGTCAGACAAACACTTTTTAAGGATGGCCTTATATTAATTATGAGATGGGGACTGCAAACAAACAATACACTATTGTAAAGATTGCCTTATCCGTAATGTAATGTTATTTTCATTCTTTGCTGTAAAGTATTAATTGTCTTGAAAACAATGGTCAGCACAGATATATTATGATCAATTTTGCAACTGAGTCACGGTGTGTTGCATAAGCCAATCTTGCAAATTTTCAACAAGCAATTTCTTTTTGCAAACTGGATACTGATTTGTCCAAATCTGCTTTTTGTAAATGCTGGACTGGAATGAATAAATTCATCTTTCCTAACTTATGGTTGGAATGTAGACAAACATATATCTACATGTATGTTTGTGCTACACATCCTTACGGACAGTCACTAGACTTTCAAATTCTAACTAGTTATTGTTTATGTTTTAGTTAACCATGGATAACAAGAAGCTACGCGATTAAAACTTTCAAGAGGTAGTCTTCTTGACGATGAGTCCGTGTTGGAGAGTATAGAAGCTTCTTTTAAGCAGTTCCATGAATTATTGGATTTATTGAGAGATGCTGGGTAAGTTTTGAACAAGTGTGGAAGAGTTGCTTCCCTTACTATGTATCATTTTATGTGAACAAATGTGTATCAGTTGCTTCCCTTACCATGTTTCATCCGTGAACAAGTGTGGAAGAGTTGCTTCCCTTACTTGTTTCATTAGTTACATATTGTGCACTTGATTGGAGTAAATATATGTCATGATTTTAGGTCCATACTTTGTTATTTTGGTAAAATAATCTCTTGAAACATTAATGGCAAATACTGCTCAGTCTCTCAAGTGTTGCCCTCTGTTGACCAAAAACCTATTTTCAATAATACTATACAATTTTCTGTTGTAAAACATTGCTTTCAAATTTAACTTCTTTTGAGCAACAACATCTGAACAACTGCTGACTTCTACATCTTCCAAAATGTATAACTCTAGAGAGACCGCTTTGTATGTTAAATAATATGTTACGGTATTATAGTACATGCAATTATATTATTCATATGACACCAGAGAAAGAAAGCGAATCAGGTTTAGTAAAACTCTTCTCTAACATGCTAGCTCAGTTGTTAGAGCAACTAGACTGTCACCTGGTAGAGCTTATGAAATAAATGAAGGCTTAGTGAAATAGTTGCGTTTCATATGTAAAAGTTTTGCTCGTTCATGGGATGATAGTGCTTGTTGGCCAAAGAAGAGGAAATCTTCAAAAAAGATCTAAATTTCTCAATAAACTCGCCCCCAATAGCTGGTATGATGGTAAGGCCACCGTGGCCTGTTTTTTGGACAAAATCTGATTGGTGCAATTAGTTCCATTGTAAAAATGTGAATTATGTTTTGTTAATGTTTTGGTTAGATATGTAAATACATCATTTAGTAATAATTCCAAAAGGAGTATTCTCTTCCCTGCTCACCTAAACCATTTGAATTTGATTGTCTGACTTCCATCACGGCGTCAACATTATATATTATATAATAAAGTGCTATTTTAAATGGATACATACATGGACATCAATGACCATATAGCGATGAGGTTGGCTATCTGTTAAATCGATTTAAAGCCCCAGTATATTTACGGACAGTTCCAAGACTGTAAATCGCTGTATGGTTATTATTTCTATTTGTGTTTCAGATGTAGGATTACATTAAATTTCCGTTTAACATGTGCAATTCTATCATTTTGTATAGTGATCATATTATTGTCTCCCCACTTTCCGCCTATTGTGCCTTTTCATGAAAGTTGTAGCATTTATTCATTCCTTTTGAAATTGACTTGTTCTCTTGATAATTAGTCGTTTACTCTTTCCATTTATCTTTCAGCGTGTTTTAAAGAGCTGCTGTTTAGATGGTTTTAAATGGATACATACATGAATATGCTTCGTTTGATTTGATAACCTTGATGCATTTTGTATAATTTTACTGTTACCAAAGAAGACTTCCTTTGACACATTGCATTCTTTATTCATATATAAGTATGTTTTACCATCAGCCAGCGTACCCTAACAAGAGAATTCCTAATGTAATATTTAGATCACCCTTAATGAATGAAATGCATAATTTGAACAAAAAATATCCAAAATGGGACAACACATGGCAACGCTGAAAGTAAACAAAACACAGTTAAAAGTGCAACACACTAAACAGACGTTTGAAATGTAAAGGACATTATCTGATTGAGAGAATAACTGAGATTGCACAAGTGAGTTATGAGTATTTTGTATGATGGTAATTTCTCAAACGATGAGAGTGAAGCATTTTATTTGTGATGATGGCAACATGAATTGTTAACCGGAAAATGATGCTTGTTTGTTTGTTTGTTTCATCGGGTTCAACGCCGTTTCTCAACGATATTTCAGTTATATACGGCGGCCGGTTCACCTAACTAGTTTTTCCTGGACTGAATTCTAACCAGTACTAACTTACCATTCCACAAGGAGCCGGCAACTTCTCCACATGTGGAGGAAAATCGACATTTGGAAAATAATGCAGTACGAACGTTATATTCATGAAAACCATGCTGTATTATGGCAATGTTTATGCATACTTCTCTTATTGCTTGCCTGTATGAAGTTATATCTTTTAACCCGCCTCTATTTCACTGACAAATACAAGAAGACGGTAATAAAGCACTTAACACCATATTCAGTTTTCCAATTTACATGCGTGTCATCGTTTCGGCCGTCAGGCTGTGAAATCGCTCTCAGTCGATAGGACAAAACTCGTAATGCTCGCTTTCAAATTGTACTATAATCATGTAAATGTAAGATAATTTCCTGAAACGCGCCTGTTATTGTTTTCTCCCCCGCTTTCGACGTGTTCTATGATGTATTCCATGCTCCTTAGTTGTCCTTTGTGGTCGGCCAGGGCCTTTGCTTGCGCCCCTTTTCCCTTGCGTATTTTCCCTTGCACCTCCACAAATGCCTGATGATTTATGGACTGGTGTTTTCCCGGAGCAACTTATTCTCTCGTTGAAGCGCTGTCCAAGAAATTGCAGGAAAACTTTATTCCTCACATTTGTGAGATGAACAGTACTGTGGTCGGGGATCCTTATATTGTGAGGGATTACTAGTATATTAAGCTTGATAAGCTACAGCGTCGGACTGACCAATGCTTTACTGCTGACTTATTTTCTAGGTATCAGGGTTAAGTTACCATAATGCTGGGTCCGAATCGGTCTCCATTGCAGCACCGAAGAAAGAATTTTTTTCTTGTTAGAAATAACCGAATGACTAGTGTTATGTTCTTTTCTGACCCTAAATCCTATTACAGATCTATCACAATATCAACATATGTTGTTGGGTATCGTAACGGTACCTTGAATGTGTATATTATAAATAGAGTGCTGCATTCATATATATATGTTTTACCATATTGACGCAGCAGATGAGTCACACACGGATGTAAAATAAACACGTTATGGTCATTTTGAGCTATTGTTTTGCACGGATTTATAGTATTTTCGATTTATGACTGTTTGGATACGAGATGGTTTTTTCAATAACTTAAAATCAATAATAATTCAGGAATTTAAGAGAACAAGTAATATGAAACTCATTGGACAGTTTTAGTTGCATGATTTATTTTCCATCGCTTGATCGTGACATACCAAAATTTCAATCCTATGGAGTTTTCATTTCGCAACTCAATAGTTTTTCTTTTGCTCGTTCTCGACGTAACTTTATCATATTCTAATAATCGTAATTTTATCTAAAAAAGAAACTTCAGCTGTGTTATCGTAATTGCCATTTCACTTTCAACCCCACGCCGAATATAAACGCAATTGGAATACATTGATTATGGAGGTCTAATTTGTCAAAGTATGTTAGGATTGGTTTTACTTTTGTCTATGATATTTTATTCGCGAATTTGTTGCTACCAACTTGTAGGGAATGAATCAACAACTATTTCATTTGCCTCAAACTGTATGACTATTAGGGTGCTAAAACCTTTTTTGTTACTGTTTATTTATTGTATATGCCTGCATCACCAACAAGCCATATAACATGAATAATGTCGAAGACAAAATTATCTGTTAAATTATAAGTTCTATAAGCAATAATATCACTTTATATCTATTTTCGATTCCAGAAAAGAGGCGTATGTACCAATATTTGTATCTTAGCTTTAATACCTAATTAAAAACACATATCATGATGTAATATATCTCGTACCTGTTGGAAATGTATACTATTAAGGAGAAGGCCTTTATAAGTCATTGGCTTTCGGTTTTATCCTTTTTACATTAACCACTGAACAAACTCGCTTCTTGTACAATATTGTATATTGTATTGTTTTATTATGATGTTCATAGTACGTAAATAAAATATGTTAAAACTAATAGATACGTATGATCAAACTCAGTATCTTGAATATTGTAGAAACATGTGATAAGATCTAGCAACTTAACTTCCTAGTTTTAAAACTATGATCACAATAGAATATCACCAAAGATTTCTCATGAAAAAGAAACTAAATATAATTCCCTGTGAGAAACATATGTAACTAGCAATAAGCTTAGTCTTACAAAGTGTTTGTGTAATATTGGTAGCAAGCTTGTTGTATTCATTCAAAATTGCAATATGAAACTAAAACAAATGGAAAATGTGTTTATCAAATGATTTTCAAGTTTTTTCTATCATCTTTTATAATCTGTGAAAGAGAGAATAAGTTGCTACAGGAAACACGACATACACAAGACAATGCCCCCCACACAGACCTCCGGGAACACAACAACCCACGACACATCGGTCAATGAGTAGGTACAAGGATAAATTCGTAAGGGAAACAGGGACGCAAGGAATGACCTGACCGACCATAAGTGCCACACAGGAAAATTAAGGAGGACAACATACAACCACTGGTCGACAATATTATGAAAATGGAATGCTTACACCAGCCACAGTATATTTTCCGATTGTTTCATTGGTTTAAATGAAGGGTTGGTCGTAAACACTTATTGGGAAATGCAAAATGCTTTCAGATTGGCTTCTGTCGCATGGTGAAAATGCATGCATGACAGTATTTATGGACGCAACATCGTGCAATTCGATCCTACACTCGGAGTAAATGTTTATGAACAACACACACGATATTATCTTCGCAGTTAGTTCTGGTTTAGGGAAATGTATTGCTGTTTTCAAGTGATTTTATTTGTCTTTTATCAGGAATTAGTACATGGATACTCTGATTTAATGTATAAAGCAAGTATTGAATACACTAAGGCTGATATTGTAGAAAATATCACCGCAAATAGTGCATTGCAATGTGCACGAAGGTGTTCATTCTTAAACGAGTGCGCTGCTATAGAATTTCAGGGAGACAATTCGACATGCGTCGTATTAAAGTCGACAACGAAGACGAATGAAACGACAAACAAAAAACAGTATACGAAAGCTGTAAGTTTTTAAAAATCTAATATATTTATGTGAATATCGGGTTGAAATAGTCAGATAGAGGCTTAATAATATTTAGCTCGATTTTATGATAATTTGTTTTTGTGACTCCTTTTTGTATCAACAAATTAATGGTAGTGTATTTATAAGATCAATCTATTGAAATGTAAAAACAAAATTCAATTTATAACAATGTACGAACAAAGGTATAGGGATAAAACGTCTAAAACTATTTTTATTTGTGGACGCGTATTAGATGTACGATGTAGTTTTTTTATCTATATACATAACTATTCAAGCATTATTAGGAATACATGTAACTACAATTCTCTATTAAACATCGAACATTTGGTTTTTTTACTTTATTTTGATTTATGTACTAATTGGCAGGTTTGTGATGAAGGATGGATCAGGTTTTCTCATTCCTGCTACTTGCTGTCACCTGGTAGGCATAATTGGACCGAATGTGAAGATATTTGTGCCGCCTACGGGGGATATCTTGCGATTGATACGTCCCATCAGGAAACTGTATTTATAACAGAGTCTCGAAATGACAAGAGTATATAGCTCGGTGGATTGAGACTTAGAAATGAGACTGAAATCCAAATTTGGCAATGGATTAATGGGGAGAAATGGGAGTATACAAATTGGGCTCCAGGAGAAACAGCAGATACAGCTAACGGATATTGCCTTACTTATTTCGCTCTACGTAGAGAATGGAATAATGCTAATTGCAATCTGACGAGAAGATGCATGTGCGAAAAGATGGCAACATAAAAAATCAATAGGAAAGGACACGTTTGTAGAGAAAATGTGTCGTTATGTTTAGTGTTTGTTGAGAAGTGCGCTGTTCCCAACGCCTCTCCTTTAACCCCTTTCCATTTGTAATTCATCACGTACGTTAGCATTGGAAAATAAAGACATACTCTAATTTGAATGTGACTGCATTTTGCTGCTTTTATTTTGTATTCCTGAGATATCTATACCTTAACTTATACAATTCTGGTAGATTGCTTTAGACTTTTATGCGATTATATATTTCTGAACGTTAACTGGCATCCCACTCTGTATAACAGTAATTAAAATTGACATTATGTTAGTGTTGTAAAAGCGTACTTTCTTATCATGTGTTAACAAGGTTGTAATTATTTTCAAGCTTAAGTTTTGCACACACTTTAACGAAAGGAATACAGTATTTTGTTAATGAAATTGTCGTTAAATTTAAGTTGTATTTTTTGCGTTTTTAACTTATATTTTGATCCCATGAATATGTTTTTTTCTGGATTTAGTAGCATTTTATTTCATTTACACCTTTCACCTATTGATTGAAATCTTATCTGCCCTTGAGTTTGTAATTAAAATAATGTTAATTAAATTAATGACTTGGAGTATCATCAGCATAAGTATAGCCAACACTACTCCTACGAAATTACCTGCATCTATAACTTTCCACCACGAATCATGTGTGTCAAATTAGTGGTATGTGTATCTAACGTGTCTGGAATATATATTCCATCTCCAACTTTTTGAATTCGTAATACTTTTTATGTTCTTCCAGACATAACTTCGTACTTTCGTTTTCGATTATCGCTTGATTATAGAATTTAAATTGGTCTAAAATTTAATAAAGTTTTGAACAAGAATTAACACATACATAACTGTAAGATCCTTTTGACAGTTGGTACTACAGCATTAAGCCTAGGTCAAATAGTCGCGTTTCTAATGGCGTCAAGTATATTTACAAACAGTTCTGTTGCAATTATTACCAACATAATATAAAATCTCGAATTGGTTGTAACATTTGAGAATGAGTGTGCGTTTGTCAGTGATTTCCTACCATTGAACCGTACAATTCAATGGACTGTAAATGACCGACTAACTGGCATTCCTTGAATTGGCTCCTTTGATTTATAATAGGTGACTGACCCGCAGAGAGATTTGAATCAGTCCAATCGATATGACTAACAGCAGTTGACTCTTTGTTTTTATATTCAGCTTTCGAAGAATAATTGTTCTGCTCCCCAACTTGGAGGACATAAGCGTATCTTACTTATAACATTGATTTTGACCTACATTTTTGACCAACCAATTGCTGTCTTTTGACCAATTATATTGTCACCAAAGAGGCACCAAATGGGATTTTCGTTAGTAGCTCAAATTTTGCCGGAAATAGTTAATATATTTAAGAATAATATATACAATGACCCTGATAAGACGGATCCATGATCCGAGTTAATTATTGTAAGGATTTATTTTTCAACATGTTGCAAAACACATGATTATTTTATTAAAAATACCTGAAGAGATCATTCTATCTACGCCATTTTTTTTAAAGAAAGTTCTTGTTAAATTTCATCCTGAGAAGTCTCGCGCAGACAGTCGTTTATATTACCAAGTGAAGTATGTTTCCGCTAACCAAGATTCCATTAAACTAAGAATATTTGTTAGGTTAATTCTTAGACATTTTTTTACTGTTATTAATGTGACAAGAACATCTAATGTGATAGAGAATAATTGTACTTAAACTGGTCTTACCATTTGTAACTTTGAATTTGCCTTCCACAAAATTACCATTACAGTCCAACACAGGTGTTATCGTCACTTTCTCTTTTCACAGTAGTATTTCTTAGTTTGCTTTTCGTTTATATCAAAGTTCACTTCAAACTATAATTTTAATTGTTTTAATGTTTAAATATTGTTTTACTTTGAACGGACGTCACGTGATGATGATGATTGTTTTCACGCACTTGGCATTGAACATAATTGAAGGATAAAGTCGAGTCTGGAATGCCAACTACTAAGGGCACATCAACCCAAAAGTACAAAGAGACAGTTTGCACATCGTCGGCCCAATGGGAAACTACTCGATATGCCGTTTTGATTTTTTTAAATGAAGTATGTAAATCATTTGACAAAATATACTACATACTAAGGAAATAAAGTCATGTTTTGAGGAATACGAAACATCGGTCAATGGCGCTACCGGGATTCGAAGTCTTGAACACATTTTATATGATGGTAAGATAGGAAACGAAAGTGCAACTGGTTGCAACATTGTTGTATATTGCTATGCGCTACAACCATTTTATGTGTGCCATCTCATATGTTGGGGAGTTAGCAAGCAGGGATGTTCGTCTTAATCGGGTAATACTAGTGAAGGTTTTAGTGAACACATGAACCAGGATTAAACCTTGGATGGCGTTCTTGCCACTGACCATTCCAATGTGGTATGCTTATATCATTCGATCAATTAGATTTGCGTGTTGTGTCTTTTTTAACGTGGCTTTACCATTTACATATCAGTGTTGTGTAACCATTCAAATTTTACGATAACCACTTAACCAAATTCTCTTCAACCAAACTTAATTTGTATCCTTGGCGCGGATTGGTTAACCATTCGATAAGGGATATGTTACCTTACTGAAATCCACTGAATTTCGGTGAATTTATCGCAGTCAATTTTGGATCTGCAATGACCAGCAATCGTTACATCTCTGCACAACAAATCTTAACCTTCAAGTTGCGCCGATCATCTTTTTTTGCCAAGATATCTTTTGTTTGCTTTGTTACTGTAAACACATATGTCATTCTGTATTGCTTAAATGCTTTAAAGGTAGTTAGTCATATGTAATTACACAATGCGCCAAGTGATTACTTTGAGAAAATAAAATATTCATGCCTTCATACAGTCGTACTCAAAACAATGCATTACAATGTTTTAAACGTCTCCATGAACTATAACTAAAATCCGAAACTGGTATTTCATATGCTAACGCTTACTCGGCGCTTAGTTCAGGATAGAAAAATACATAAATCAGACTCTTGCAGTTGTAAAATATGTAAGCAAAGTGACAATGCAGTGTTGAAGAGTACAACTGTACAAAGGCATTAACCACCACTTGTCTGCTATTTACGACTAATCATATTGTGACAAAAAATCAAGCTTAAGTAGCATGAACAGTTTGTTGTATAATGTTGTCGGAATAAAAACAGATTGTGTACTGTTGTGTTAGTTTTGACTTGATGAAAAGACACATGCAAGTTCCATGCGTCCCCTGAAATATTTGCACTCCCGAGATAAGAGCAGCATTTGAACATTTAATGATGGACTTAAAAAGCCTGACAAAACTGAAAATGAAGAATGTGCATTAAAGATGTATCTGGCTGATCTGGACATAACTATTTTGAATTGGCTTCATCCAGTATTGTTGTTGCAACGGCTAAAACATCTCTAATGAGAACTATTGCAATATATAACCGATTGAAAATATTTTTTTTATCATATTACTAACCGACAAAAGTTGTAAATTAGCCTGATTGTTAAAAAAACTAGAAGTTTTTATAAATTTTATGATGTACAAACATATGTTTTCAACAAATACGGAACAATACATACTGAGTTCATTCTATGTTAACTAATGCATGTTTGTTGATGCTTTAACTATAGGAAATATATTTTTCATGTTTGTTTAGGTAAACAAATAAATAAAAAATGAGCATACTATTACTTTAAAAGGTAAGCAAAAGGAATGTTGCGCTTTGAAAAATGAACTTTAAACATCATATTTGTCACTGATTGCTACGTTAAAGGGAATAAATCAGTGTTTTAATGAACAGGAGCGTTTAGTTAGTAATAAACATACCATACTTGAAAGGAATACTAATTGATGCAGTAGTTTGGCTTTTGTCAGGCTAATCAAATGTAAAGTGAAAACACACAGCGTTAATGTACGTTCTCAAATTCAACATGAACCATCTAAGTTATAAAGCACTTAAACTCTCCTTCTACATAAGATCTATTACACTTGTAAATTAGCTAATTAATATTGTTTTAGTAACTTTAGCAAGTGACTACTAGCTTACTTAGCATTGCTAGTGGAGTATTCCATCCATTTTATTATTATCACCACTTGTTGTCCTCCTACATTCTCAGATATATCCCAATGAAAAGCACCATTAGGACAATTAGTATGATTTTATGAAATGCTTTCATACTGAAGCATGAGGCCTGGAGAAAATCAACTGATACATATAACCCAATATACATAATGCATAGGAATGAGGATGGCTCATTTATAAAATATAAAAATGATAAACCCAACTAATACTTCGACATACATAGACAAACACTGGAAATAAATAAACAAAATGAAACAAGGAAAACACCAACGTAAACCTGAAACAATATGTACAACACAATATCAAAAGGGCTGGTCAACAGTTTTAAGATAGTCAATGGATCATAGTCTGTTGCTTCAAGAGCAAACGTTAATGCATACACAGTCCTGAACATAATCCTTAGAGACATTCTGCGCGTTTCATAAAGAATCCCAAGTCTAAAAACATAAACCAGACTTATGCCTGTCATAAAAAAAATCGTAAGACCGTTTCAGAGAAGTGGTCATAAGTTTTCTCCTAAACTTAAGTACAAAATCTTCAAACGAAGTTAGAAAAGTGCGTACGCGCGCAATTTGCCGCTAGTCGCCGCAACTCGCGCACCTGCATAAATGTTCGTTCTGTCAGGCTGAACTAGGCGACGTAAGACGCCTAAATGAGCTGCATTGTTTGAAGATGCCTTAATACTCTAAAATAAAATTAGGAACATTCTCGTTAGACAGAGTACTTTTCAATATACATCCGTACACGTATGTATAAAGATGCAAGTCATTACAAGTGCCAGTAATATGTTAAGGAATATATTTAGATAAACGTTTTAGCCAATCAGAGAGTTGCTGTAATCCACGTGATAAAGGCATCACCATTCTCAGCAAAACAGTTTGGAGATGTTTCACTGAACCTTTGCCTACTACTTAAGTGGTGGCTGTAAAGAGACATACTGTTCAATTCAACTCTTACTACTTTTAGTAAGGACTACTAAATCTATATTAAAATATATATGTATTAAGACATTATACCTCAATGTTCAAACTTCTTGTAATTTTAAATGGTTCAAATCCTTTATTTTCCAACAAAATAACAATGTGACAGGAACATGGGTGATTAGTGTGGTAGTTCATCTGGTGATCATGATAATTATTACCTTAAGTGCCGCTTAGTAATTCAAAATAGGATGACAAGTTATATGTATGAAATCATTGAACGGAAGAGTATGCATTGCTGATACTTAAAATGATGACTCTTTTGGTTTTGCCTCTTAAATTTGGCAAATTATATATTTTGCTCCTAGATCTGCACCATGGTCAAACAAAGTAAATGACTTCTTATTTGAATCAAATAAGCGTTCTTCATATCGTGTTAGATTTGGTGGATACTTCATTGTTAATTTATAAGCAATAACATAGACTGCAATAATTAATTAAGTGACTATAGACTTTTTTGAAGTTTTTACCATATTGAAGATATTATTATTATACATTTAATTTGATCTCCGAAGAATGCATTTTTCGTGTGTACCAACATTTACAAATAGTTTTGATAGTTAACCACAATTTAGTTAGAATTTCATGAAAATCATTGTTATCTATATATTCAGATATCCATTTAATTATTCTTTAATCAAACATATTGGTAAGTATAAGCAGTGTGTATTAATTAAAAGGTACATTCTAGATTCTTCAAAGCATATACTATTGCAAAATGAAAAAAATATCAGGCCGAACTGTGTTGAACTTACTTATTTTGCTTGCTCTTTATGTCTTTTCTGTGACTGTAGATGCAAATGATATATTACATTTTGGAGGTTTACCATAATTGAACTGATTGTTTTCTGTAAGTACACTTCAGTACTTTCCATTCAGAATACAATTCATGATTGTTATAAGTCTTATCTATAGATTCAATAGTTCAATGCCAGTTTGACTATGTTCCAGGGGCTTCCATGTTCGGGTGGTTATAGACTACGAATCTCATGCCCCTCTACTGTTGGTTCAAATCCTGCCCTGGATATAATTGGTTTGGGAAGAAGCAAAACAGTTGGCTTTTGGAAATTTAGTGGTTCTATCCTGGTGTCTGCTTTGGGTCTTCATTCATTCTAACAGTTCGAATTATCACAACATGATTCTAGATTTTAAGTGTCTTTAAGCCCGACTACAAACAATTTGGCCATATTCCATGGTTTTGCCTATTCTTATAAGTTAGCAAATATTATGCAGCGCCTAAAACTGTTCGATTGGAAACAATTCGTTTTAAATCAGATTTAAAAAAGTTGACATGTTAGATTAATTTTGCATGCACCTGTATATTTGTAAACAATGCTATTGATATCCACATTTATACTTTCACAAGTGGCATTGTAATTTCTTCAAAGAACAATTTAAGGTAGCTTGAGTAAATTAATTGTAATCTAACTGTCTACATGTAGACAGATCTGATGTTGCATGTTCGTCCAAGTAAACAGTGCAGGCTTCTTCTGTCCTTGTTTTATGTACATATGCACATTGCTCTTGAATATAAACTATAACACTAACAAGTGTCGAACGCTGACATAGATTTCCATATGTCATATCCGGCCATATCCAGTACGTTTTACAGATATAACTTCATTTAGTCTCAAAACAATAGTGTCCGGCGTGCAGTTAAAACAGGAGTGTAAATATATCAAGTATTAATTTACTTAACATATTATCTTCAGTAGTTCGCATTATGTCAAGATTATAACCCTTTCTTATGAACTTATTAGTTAGTTTCACAAATACATGTAAATGATCAACTGTTATGAATTTTGCGAATTATATATAACAGATCTCTATCAAAATTTGGTTTAGTAACTCCTGACTCTAATATTGATTTGACACTAGTGCCATATTTTATGGGATATTTATGAAAAAAGTTACGAAACGTCTTACATAATTTATGAAAACGATAGACTTTTTTAGAATTTTTCCTCTAGATTATTGTTTGCTCTCTGATACCATATAAGTATAGATACATATATACCGTAGGAGAGGCTTCTGGGAATATCACTATCAAGTAACAGGAAGTTTATTATCTCAAAGTCATAATCATTTCGTTTATCATAATATTTGGAGTTATAATAACATATTCTATAGAAATGTCTAAGTCAAGAAAAGAGGCATGTGTATCCAATGTGTTTGCTTTCGAAATTTGTAGTTCTGTTGGATACATTTATTTATCAAGGCTGGAAAAAACTCATTATCAATATTCAAAATATGCAGATATGAGACGTGTACTTTCAAGATCGATGAACAACAGTAAGTAGTTAAAGCTTTAACTTTGCACTCTTATTCCCATACATGTGTACTCTTGCACCCACATTCCCATAAATGTTTACCCTTGCACCTACATTCCCACGCATGTTCATCCTTGCACTCTTATTCCCATACATGTGTACCCTTGCACTCTTATTCCCATACAGGTGTACTCTTTCACCCACATTCCCATAAATGTTTACCCTTGCACCTACATTCCCACGCATGTTCATCCTTGCACTCATATTCCCATACATGTGTACTCTTGCACCCACATTCCCATAAATGTTTACCCTTGCACCTACTTTCCCACGCATGTTCATCCTTTCACTCTTATTCCCATACATGTGTACCCTTGCACTCTTATTCCCATACATGTGTACCCTTGCACCCACATTCCCATAAATGTTTACCCTTGCACCTACATTCCCACGCATGTTCATCCTTGCACTCATATTCCCATAAATGTTTACCCTTGCACCTACTTTCCCACGCATGTTCATCCTTGCACTCTTATTCCCATACATGTGTACCCTTGCACTCTTATTCCCATACATGTTTACCCTTGCACCCATATTCCCATACATGTTTACCCTTGCACCCATATTGCTACGCATATTTAACCTTGCACCCACATTCCCACACATGTTTCCCCTTGCACCCATACTTCCACACATATTTACCCTTGCACTTATATTCCCATACATCTTTACCCTTGCACCTACATTCCACCTACTCAATGCCTAATGATTTGTAGACTGCTGTTTCCTCAGGTGAGTGTGAGGAGCCATTGTCTCATGCATGTGGCGTTAAATAGAACAATTAAATCTGTATTTGATATATTGTGCTCATTTGTAATATTCTGTGTGAAGTAAAAGAGAAATAGGTTGCTACGGGGAACGCCTCATACATAATACAATGCCTCCCCACACATATCGAAAAATGCTATTTGCTTTCAGATATGCTTTCATCTCAGTTAAAAGCCTTGCTTATATATAACAATGCCTCTAACAAACTAGTTATATCCAATATTGCAGTCGGAGTTATTGTTCACGCATAACAAAACATTATCCCCTTTCCAATTTTATATTGGTTGGTTTTTTGCACCATGGCTATTGAAATGTATTGCTGTTTTCAATTGGTTTTGTTTGTCTTTTATCAGGGATTAGTACATGGCTTCTCTGATTTAATGTATAAAGAAAGTATTGAATATACTGAGGATGAGATTTTAGAAAATATCACCGCAAATAGTGCATTGCAATGTGCACGAAGGTGTTCGTTCTTAAACGGATGCGCAGCTATAGAATTTCAGGGTGACAATTCGACATGCGTCGTTTTAAAGTCTGCAACAAAGACGAATGAAACGACAAACAAGGAGCAGTATACGAAAGCTGTAAACAATACGAAAACTGTAAGTTATTTCAAAAATATAATTTATACTTATATCTTCATAAGACTATTGGGTTGAAATAATCAGATAGAGCCTTGATATTATTTAGCTCGATTTTTTTTTTTGTGAATCAAACACTTCTTTGTTTTTATAAATCTAAAAAGTTAATGGTACATTTGTAATATAATAATATTTTTTTATAGAAATGTAGAAACAAAATTCAATTAATTGCAATAAATGAACAAAGGTATAGAGATAAAATGTCTACGACTGTTTTTATTTGTGGAAGCGTATTAGATGTACGATGTATTTTATTATAATTATCTATATTCGTAACTATTCAAGCATTATTAACATGTCTTCATGCATATCCTATTTTAGGAAAAACTACACATGTTTATGTTGATTCTCTACTAAACATTGAACATTTGGTTTTTTACTTTATTTTGATTTATGTACTTATTGACAGGTTTGTGATGAAGGATGGATCATGTTTTCTCATTCCTGCTACTTGCTGATACCTAGTAGGTATAATTGGACCGAATGTGAAGGTATTTGTGCCGCCTACGGGGGATATCTTGCGACTGATACGTCCCATCAGGAAACTGTCTTTATAACAGAGTCTCGAAATGACAGGAGTTTATGGCTCGGTGGATTGAGACTTAGAAATGAGATTGAAATCCAAATTTGGCAATGGATTAATGGGGAGAAATGGGAGTATACTAATTGGCTTCCAGGAAAGCCAGAAGATACAGTTAACGGAGATTGCCTTACTTATTTCGCTACACGTACAGAATGGAATAATTACAATTGCAGTAAGACGCGAAAATGCATGTGCGAAAAGATGGCAACATAAAAATCAATAGGAAAGCACACGTTTGTAGAGAAAATGTGTCGTTATGTTTAGTGTTTGTTGAGCAGTATGCTGTTCCCAACGCCTCTCTTTTACCCCTTTCCGTTTGTTATTCATCACGTACGTTAGCATTGTAAAATAAAGACATACTCTAATTCGAATGTGACTGCATTTGGCTGCTTTAATTTTGTATTCCTGAGGTATCTGTACCTTAACTTATACAATTCTGGTAGCTCGCTTTTGACGTTTATGCGATTACATTTTCTGAACGTTTACTGGCATCCCACTCTGTATAACAGTAATAAAAAATCGACGTTATGTTAGTGTAATAAAAGCGTATTTTCTTATCATGTGTTAACAATGTTGTAAATATTTAAAATTTGCAGCTTAATTTGTGGACATACTTTAACGAATACTTCAAGACGAAGTGTTGGCTACGTATACTCCTAGTATTTGTTAACCAGAACGTTAAATTTTAGTTGTAATTTTTTGCGTTTTTGACTTATATCTGAATCCAATGAATATGCTTTTTTATGTGAATTCAGTAGCATTCTATTTCATTTACACCATTTACTTCTTGATTGAAATCTTATCTGAAGTTGACTTTGTAATTCAAAAATGTTTATTTGATTGGCAACTTGAAGTATCATCAGCATAAAGATCAGTATTGAGGTTAAGGATCCCAGAAAGCACTTGTGTACTACACAGTTGGTCTACCAATGGCACATAAGCATTTTTCGTGACACTAGCATCACTAATATTCAAAGTTCCACTTCGGAATCCTAGTGTTCTGGGAGTAAGGATCTATGACAGCACTTTTACTCCACAATTGGTCAAACAATGACTTACGAGTATGAGTCTTTTTCTTGACTTTAGCAGCACTTATATTAAAATTTCATCTTCGGAATCCTAGTGTTCCATTTGCTGTTTCCCTTTCCCAGTATTATTATTTCATTTTATATAGTGTTCATGTTTCTACCCAGTTTATGCCTATTGTTGCCACCTGTATTGACTTGTCCTATGATATCCATTAATTTCTCCACTTCACTGTTTGTCCTATTTGATTATCCAAGTTATTCCTTTTGGTCTGACAGGCCATTCCTTGCGCTTTTGTTCCCTAACATATATACCCTTTAACCTCCTCAGGTGCCTTATATGTTATGGAGTGTTGTTTTCCCGGAGGTCCGTGTAGACTGTTACAAACTGGATTAAAATACTGTCAATACTGTCAATACTGTCAATTATTTTCATGTTTCCTTTTATATACAACGTATGTATTTCCATCATGCTTCTATCATGCTGGACGATGTTACTCGCGAAATTTTTAGATCGATCAACATTGAACAATTGTATTTATAAAGTTTGATTTAATAAAGGGATTTAACAATAAAAAAGTGAAAAGTGAAAATATTTAGTCAGTATTTAATAGTCTAGTGAGGATGTCTAGCACAATAATCAATTGTATTTCCTATGCTACTGCTAACTCGGCGCATAGGTAAGGATAGAAAATTTCATAATTCAGACACTTGCAGTTGTAAAATATGTAAGCATAGTGTCAATGCAGTGTTTTAGAGTATACCTGTACGATGGCATTAAGCACCTCATGTCTGATATATACGACTAATCATATTTTGACAAAAAACAAGCTTACGTAGCATGTACAGTTTGTTGTATACTGTTGTCGGATTAAACACAGATTTTCTACCTTGTGTTAGTTTTGACTTGATGAAAAGACACACGCAAATTCCATACGTCGCCTGAAATATTTTCACTACCGAGATAAGAGCAGCATTTGAACAGTCAATGATGGACTTGAAAAGCCACACGAAATTGAAAATGATTAATGTGCATAAGAAGACAAGGTAAACAAATGGAATTTTGCGCTTGGAAGAAAGATATTGAAAAGAGAGAGAATTAGTTTCTACAGGGAAGCATCATTCTAGCTCACTGATTGCTACGTTAAAGTGAATAAATCAGTGTTTTTGAATGAACAGAAACGTTTAGTCAGTAATTAACATACTCTATTTGAAAGGAATACTAATGGGTGAAGTAGTTTAGCTTTTGTCAAATATATAGTAACAACACATAGCGTTAATGCATTTCCACTCATTCAACACGAACCATCACAAGTTATATTGCATTTCCCTTCTGTTTCTACGTTAGATCTATTACATTTGTAATGTGCTAATTGATATTTGTTAAGTAACTTTAGCACGTGATTACTAGATTTCTTAGCATGTCCGGTAAGTTTTCCATCCACTCAATTAGTTTCCCAACTTGTTGTCCTCCTACATTTTCCATGGTTGTTTTTAAAGTCTGACAATAAAAAATATTCTTTAGTTCCCCTCTCCCATAAATCTTTAACTGTGCATCTCCTTTTGTCTCGAATGTTTCGTAGACTGCGCTTGTCTAGGTTCTGTGTGGGGGAAGCATTGTATTACGTATGTGGCTCTCTCTGCACCTTGACCTCTCTTTTACTATTTGTTATATCTAACCATGTGACTTTTGTGTCGGAGACACTTGATCCAATACTTAGAATAATTGAATGTCTATGTCGAATACATCTCAAGCTTTTCGCCAATAAATAACCATGAACAATCATTATTGTGGCAATACTTGGTGTGAATTGGTAGTGTGATTCCATTTGCCCGGAGGTATCGTTATTTTTATATATCTTAAGTAAACATTATATTTTAATATTTATTTAAGACAACAAAAGAAAGAATAAATTGCTACAGGGAACGCCACATACACACAACTAGAAGGGCCATAACTTTGCACTTACTGGGCGTAACCATACATGAAACCCCAGGTGCACAACTATACAAGTTGGTGAACATTCCTGTAAAGTCTTATGCATCTGGCTCATATATGTTTGCAGATATGAGTGACGCAAGATTGCATACTCCGTAGACTTTATTTTAACTAAGTCAAGGGACATAAATCTGCACTTACTGGACACAACCAAACATGAAACCCCGGGTGCAAAGCAACATAGACTGGTGAACATTCCTGTAAAGTTTTATGACTCTGGCTCATATTCTTTTGGAGATATGAGTGAAACAATATTTTGTGACGGACGGAAGGACGGACGGACTAGGGCAAATTTATATGCCTCCCCCCCTTTTCAGAGTGGTACACAACTCTAATACAACCAGATTCACAAAGAGACATGAATTCAAAATTGGCATAATTCACAAACGTAAATGATTGTTGAACCGTCATATGAACACAATTGTTTGAAATGGTCAGTCCAAAATATTGAAGGAACAAAAAATCAATCTGTAATCAATCCTGATTGTATTGAAGTAATACAAAGGAATCTTTTCAATTACTTAAGATGACTCTTCCCATATTAAGATAGTTGTGCTCAAGAATCCTTAGGCGACACACATTCATGATATCGATTATTACTGAAGATCTCTTTACAAAATATTTAATGTTAATATCAATATTATAGACGAACTGTCTGGAGCTTCGTCTTTTATACTAACCGGGTATCTCAGTGGTAAGAGCGCTAGTATTTCACACGGATGGCCCGGGTTCGGCTCGCGGGCTGAGTAGGTCATGACCATCTGTGACATGCATTTGAACGTGTTGCCGAAGGGCAAGTAAGTACTGGTTGTTAATTAATGATATGAATACTGATCGCCGTATGTGAAAGAAGAATTGTTGAAAACCTGCGTTAAACCCGATTAAAACCAAACAACACATCAACAAACACTCAATATAACAGGTATTTACGTTTTCAAGAATGCACAATAGTTTGAACAAAGGATGTCCATTAAACACTGCACAACCAAGCAGACTAAGCAACGAAATTAGAAAACAAAAATAAAATATTATTGACAAATAACAATTTGTTAAGTACACTTCTACCCATGTTCGCTTATAAAAGGACTTTGAAAACAGTGTGGTAAGTAGTTGTGTTTCAGGTAAGCAAAAGCAGTACTTGTTTGTTATACACCCTTTTGAAGGTCAATGTGTTTGATACCAACATATGTAAAATAGAATGAGTATTAAATAACATATCGCACGATAAAAATATCACTCTAGAAAATGAACACATTGGTAATTGATAACGTCGAAGAATGTATCCAAATCAGGCAAGTTTAGTTCAATGTAAACGAATTTTTAATAATATATTAATTTGGAAAAAAACTGTGAATGACATTGAATGCACATTATTAACCTTTTAAATAGTGTACGACACTATAAATGGTGCTTTTGTTTCCCTTACAAAAACATGCGATCCGCTCTCTGTCTGTTTATCGTTGATAATTCTCCCGAGTAAATACCGCGAATCACCGCGTTCATCGAATCACTGAGATTGTATACGCTATGAACCCAAAGGACCCGGATTCGCATTGATGTACTTATATTAGCAAAACGTTAGAAAGTCGACCTCGCATGAACTTTTATGTACCAAAACTTCCCTACATGCACAAAACATTGGACGAAACTGACAAGATAAGAGTAACCAATAATACACGATGATATAGCGACATTAATCTTCTACTAGGGGTCATTTAAAAATGTTTCGAAGATAGTTTTCAGATAATTGGCTGGTTGAGTCCATGTTGCAAGTTCAGTGTATTGTTATTTCCGCTACTGTGTTGAAATACCCACGCACAAAGCAAGTTTTTAACTTTTTTTATTTAAGTTGTTTATGGGACCATTTCATCCTTAGTAGGATCATCATGCAGGAACATGTGAATACCGCTGAAAAGATCATTGATAGATGTATGTTTCAAAGCAGACGTGTTAATGTCTGTGAAAGCTTTCGAACAATTAATCAATGTCATCATTGAAAACATTATGATGTTATGCAACCAGACACTTAGCATATTTTATTAGGTAGAAACACAATACAAGAATATTATATAAATTATATACTATGTAAAGATCCTCAATACCATTATTTTTTTACAAATTGAGGTAATAATCATTTGATAGACGATGTAATTAAACTGAATTAGTTCGATGTCTAGCTATTCAAATAATGCTCGATTCGTGCGTTATCTTGTTTAGTACGTCTATGTACATAGAACAAAATGGGAATATGATTAGGCTTGCGCTCCTGTTCCCTTGCATTTTTGCCCTTGTACCTCATCAAATGCCTGATCTTTTATGGACTTTTGTATTCCGGGAGGTCTGTGTAGTGAGGAATTGTCTTATGTAGCAACGTATTCTCTCATTCAAGTTGTTCACTCGTGCAGGACATCATTTTTTTCCTCGATAGTCAGTATGATCTAACGTGATCTTGAAATAACACGTGGTCATGCTGAGAGTTACACACCGTTGTTAGTGAGGGGATCCGTTTGTAATTGTTGATTCACAAATTTGTCAGCAGAACGGCAATAGTGTCATACCTATGCAATCTGTTTGAGTGAATCCATTGCCAATCGTTATTGTTCGGATAATATAAATGGTACAAATACATATAACCAGTATTGTCGAGTTGGTCTATTGCATATTAGAAGCGTAGCGGTCGAGGGATAGAACGAATGACTCAACATTCGTAAGTAGTGGGTTCGCATCAGCCAGGTTAAAACGTGAATCTCTCAATGCCATTTAGTAGCTAGTATTCGTAGAAGCTTCTATATTGTTTTCACCATCGATTGAAATATATTGATCAATACATGCATTAAATATTGATATGACACGTGGTATGCACTGTTGTGCATGAAACCAAGCGGACGAAATGCTGAGATTTCATTACGTTTTTTTAGTTTGCTGACTTTTGTCTATGACGCTCACAGACAGAAAATTCTAATTATTAATAAATCAATGCATTTATGTCTGAGAAACCATTGAAAACGGTTAACAATTACATGGGCCGTATTGTTCAATTATTCATGTTCTTCTATTCATGCCCTAAGCCTAAATATTGCTCAAATAGGGAAATTCAGTATGTTTACGTTTATTTACATTTTTGCCGAAGGCAACCGGCCCATAGCATGTTTCCACTATAAACACCTTTACAAAGCAAAACAAATGCAATAATGCAATATGCAGTAAGTTGAACAGGTTATACTGATAGTGAGGCTGGTAAAGCAAATTTAACAGTGAACAGAGCAAAAGGTAAATTGTTATGATGCCAATTTACTGTTACGCTGCAGTAGTTGTGAACTGCCAACAATGGGCCGATAGTGGGGAGAAAATAACATGAACACTATACAAACTGAAAGAACTGCACAGGGGAAAGGGTAATTTTACATACATTTAAGACAAGAATAGAAATAACTTAAGTTAAATGTCCTTTCCCCAGTGTTATTATATCACTTTATTTGGTGTTCATGTTAAATTCTCCCTACAGATAGTTGCCTGTTTTCAGTGAATACAGTTTAATAAGGAGTGTTTTTCTGTGTTGAGTCATTATTAATATTGGTAATTTAATATTCACATAATGCCTTCCCTACCTTATTATTACGTTAAGTGATGTAATTTGCTGTCTCCTTGGACAAGCTACATATATTTGGATATTCTAAATATTTTTATAGATGAATATTGAATTCCCGATTCTTTTCTTCCCAAATTCCCATAGATTCTTCAATCCCTAAATTTTCATATGTTGATGTTTCTCTGGCATAGGTTGAGAGGGGTATTGTCGTGTGTAGGTGGCGTTATATGTTAGAACTTAGTCTTTTTTTCACAAGCAATGATTTATTAACTTTGTACAAGTAGTAGACATGCAGAGATGACGTGCTCACCGGAATCGTTGATAGGAACCGGTTACAGGCAGAATGTGCTATTGTTATATGGGCGCCTGCAGCGAGATGATCGAAGATATGTACTGGCTTGTTGTGTGAAAGTTGTACCAAACTATTATACAATTACAGGTGTGACATATACTAGGTTTATACCAAGTATACATGACATTGGTAAGCTTTTAATACTAGTATCGTACAAACAACGAAAAGACAATGCCGCAATGGTCCTGTAATTGTTTTTTGATGCTATTATTGTGGCCTATATTCAGAAGTTCAAATAAATAAATGGAAGCCCTATTGTAATACTTGTATGTATATTAATTTATTGATTCTATTAATACGTGACCGCGGAATGCCTCACATTTTACTAAAAAAGCTACAACCCATTTTTTTTCAATTTTTGTAAAGATAATTATTTTTTTTGTTATGCGATCCCGCTCTATGTCTTCCCCCTATTGTATTATTTTATGTCTCTTTCACTCATTGTTTCGAAATTGGTAATTTCGATATTCTGGTTTAGTCGACATATTTGTCAAGTCCCGATTTCTGTTGCTATATATTGCGTAGTAAAAATAATTTATATGTCGACAATTTCGGCTATGTCGACGTGATTTCTCTGGTCCAAAGAGTGTTTTTACACCTTAATGTACATTTGTACTTGATTGTGTCGATATTCTCGCGATATAATTGAAATTGAGAAGATATTAATTGACAGTTTCTAAAACATTGCACTAAGATAAAGATCTATCCTAGATCTAACACTGAATTATACCAATTATCATAAGTCAGTTAGTACTGATAAATTCAGATACTCGCCGTATATTTCTGAATATTGTTGATACTTTGGCACGAATCATATACATATATTATTTATTTAAATCATAGCAATTTTACGAGTCTGTGAGATTTAAAATATACCTTGCTCTACAATATCCATTTAAAAAAAAATAAAACAGCAGACAATTGTAAATGGTAATAACAAAACACTTCCCATACAAAATGTTGAACAACCAAATCGAGTAGTTTAATAGTATCACTCATGTTTATATACTTAAATTATAAATTACACAACTGTAAAGTGAAACTTTTGAAGAGAAACATACTTGGTATATATATATAATAGTTTTATACGACAGAAAGTTGGAACTGTTGTTAAGTGGTGGTTGTTGCACAAGATGAAAAATGACCTTGCATTCCAATATCCCATTTAAAAAAAACAACAACAGAAAATTGACAAACAATGCAGATTTATTTCAACACTTCATATAAGCAATGTTGAACAACCAAATTAACTTGTTGAACAGCCAGCTCAGATTTGTATACTTAAATTCTAAAATATGGTAAAAAGTCGTCATAGTAACATACATTTATTATGTTGGTGAGAGATAATCGCTGCATGAAAATCAAATCAGTTGTTTATGTTGTTTAGAAGTGGTAATTTCCCAAGATAGGAGAGCTATGGAAAATTTGAAATATGCAGAAAACATCACGTAACTAATGAAATGTTTGTTATTTTAAATATCCTTTTTCGTGTTAAGCCAGCAAGATTTTTAGTACTTGAACTACACTTTGCAGTCAACGTTATACTTTTGAATTTCGTTTTCACAACTTATTATCTCTTCACTCACTGGATGAAAGCAATCGTCTTTGCCGCCTGCATGCCTAACAAACACCGCAGAGCCGTCGGCAAGCCATCCGCATGCACACATTTTAAATCCCATTGCTCCATCTTGAAGCAAGTCCTCTCTAGATGCTATTTTACTTCCTCTGACATTTAGCACTTCCTTCCTCAAATGTTAGAGAGAGCCATCCACCATCACCGTACGCCAGGAACACTGTTGAAGAATGATGAACAGTTAGTATGAGATATTTTACGAGCGTTTAAACTT
Source organism: Mactromeris polynyma (assembly GCA_032209605.1). Lineage (NCBI taxonomy): Eukaryota > Metazoa > Mollusca > Bivalvia > Venerida > Mactridae > Mactromeris > Mactromeris polynyma. The sequence goes on from JASFXZ010000084.1 coordinate 230,108, forward strand.
GTACTTACACGTATGCTGCCTTGTGATTTTGTGTCGAAATAAGGTTAAACCTTTTGATAAATATTTCAGTATATTGAATTTTATTATTACGTTTAAGGCAAGTACTCAAGTTTTGATAGTTGTATATAGCGATCAGTTGATCTAACAAGTGAATTAATTATCTGTCATTACTAATTGGCACTTGACAAACTATGTATATGCATCAAACGTGAGAACACTCTTAATATTGCAGATGTTTCGATTTCAATTGTATAGCATACCCTTATTGTGACTTTCAACGGTTCTTAATTGTCAGTAATTCATTAACAATACTATATTGTAGAATCTACAGTAGCTTTCACTTATTGAGCGTTATTTATGAAACGCCGTAACTGTTTTATGTTGCGAATTTTCAGGTTGTTTTGTTCGTTTAATGTCCTTTCTTGTTAAAATAGTATCCTATTTCTCAAATAGCCGTGGTATTTTGTCCATTGGGTATTCCATCTTATTAACTGTTATGCTATCTTGTCAAAATGATATGTTATATTGTCTATAGCATACGTTATTTACTTAATATTCTGTTATATTATGTCGACCGGATATGTTGTCGTAATAAAGGTGTAAGATGATAATACGGTAATTAGACAAAATAGTACAGATGTTGAACATGAACCCTTTTATCAAGACATCACACCTAAGATACAAGATAATACGAAGATCAGTCTGCATTTTGACAGGACAACACGTCCATGTGATAAGTTAACATATCATGTAGACAATATAATACGTGTTTTCACACGACAACATATACGGTTGACATAATATAACACAATATTAAGAAAATAACATAATTCGTCAAAACCACGTATTATTTTGTCAAGATAAGACATTAAACAGGACATAACAACTTGAAATTTCACAACATGCGACAGTTACGGCGTTTCATAGTTATTGACACATAAATATGCGTGTTCTTATTGTTACATTTACACATACGAGTATATCAGTTGTTTTTCTCATAAAGTTACAAATTAAGTTGTTCTATAAGTATAACTGCAATAGAATTGTTACTATTTTATTGTTAAATCAATAAACAATAGTTGCGATGAAAAGTAATGTACACAGTCCAACTTATCCAATATGGATTGGTCTAAAAAACAACATCTGATCAACAGATCACGTCTTCTAAAGTGGTTGCGTTGTATATATTACAAATCAGAAAGAAATCTTTTATTTTCGCCATAACATGCAATTAAACTGGTACTAGGTTCAACAATGAGTGAAGTAAACAAAATGATTTAACTTCTGTCCCATTTTAAAATACTTACAAAAATACATCAGTGACGCATGCACACATTTTTGCATACGTAATATAGAACATAACATAGCAATGATTGAAGCAAGTTAAGTATTACTAGCCACAATAACATTACAATTGCCGAAAACTTCAATCATACCGAAGAAATCGTCATCATCAGATTAGCCGATAATTATCGATGCAAGTGTTGCTAATCAGTGGGCTCGGTGGTCGGAAACATTCGGAAGCATCCGTAGTTTGTATTTCATTTATTCCTACGTGAACAGGATACATTGCATTACATGACATATAAGATCATCTTATTTTGAGGTGAGAATAGGCATCCTACGACATGTATCCATCTGCCGTCATTGACAGAAAAAATACCATTTAACATTTCAACAACAAGTAACTAGAAAACAACGGTTGACATAAATTCAGTTCAGTTATAGTTGCATTATAAATTGATACTGATGAATCCCATTGGAAAGCATAAATTAAAAGTGAGTTGTCTTCCACCTCAGGTGAACGATGGGAGAATTGTCATATGCCTGCTTCGGTACAAGGAACAGTGGTTGACGTACGTAATTAAAATACTTTCCATAAGCGTAAACATCAGCTTATACAAAGGCGTGATTGCCAAAATAGCTGTTTGTACAATTGAAACATTTTCTCAATGCCATCGAACTTTCTATATTAAGCAGGTATCTTATTTAATCCTGATCCAGACCATCCATTCCCTGAATAAATTCCGATTAGTTTGTTTGATTGTTAACCCTTTACTCCAAAGACCTCCAGACCATTTACCTACTGTATCCTGATAAGAGACTGGTCACATAGCCAACTCTATCTCCATACACATTTTTGGAAAATAATTGGTGATTTACACCTGTATACTTCAACATGAAATAACAGTGTAAAGCATTGGTTTAATCATGTGTACATGAATATAAAAGTTGTAGGGAATTAAATGTTCTGTATAATGATGTAATTTTTATTATTATTGGTTTAACAATATAGAAGATACACGAATAATAATTTGAGATAAACATATAATAAATACCTTGATTTGACTCACTTATTATTGATTTTTCACACTTTTGTGCAGGGAAGATAGCCGACTTGTCCAGACAATTATATGACTTGCTCGCGTGATCTACATATTTTGTTTAGTCGATCTTTACACATTTTTAAAATTATTTTCACAGCAGTCTTTTAAACTATATAGTTTACAAGGAAGAGTATGAGTACAATTTAGATTTAATGAAAATATCCAAAATGAAGCAGAAAATTACCGAACTGTTTAGAAATGGTTATGTTGCAACCGTGCTTAGAAAAAAATCCTTAACGGGATTGTTTGATCGCCATTTTTGGAATAAAGTTTTATATCAACCATATATTTTTTTGTAGATTCAAAATCTTACAAGATTGCGCTTTACATTAGGTCAAGTTAAAAAGGTGGCACTTATTATAAAAATCCGAGAATTTATTGGAAACTTGCCGCGAGTCTGTGAAGAAATTACGCTTCCGAGTGTGCAGCATAAAATCGCTACCTGTAATGTTTTAAATGCTGTTTATGCAAAAAGTTTATATAGTAACCTAATAGTGTTTGAAATCTTTAGCTTAACAAAAGATCTTTTCGTAAGGATACATTAGAAAAAATGAATAAATGTGGGACAGAAAGTCAGAGGCGTAATTCGGCGTTTGCATGGAGTTACGGTAGATGCTTTAATCGGCGTATTTATGGAGTAAAGGGGTAACGGAAAGAAAAAAAAACGTCTTGGATCTGAATACAGTGACAGTTATATAAAGTAAACAGCAGCCTAAATTTCAAGCCATTTGCATTGTCTCTATCAATTTGACATAAGATAAAAAAAAAGTTGGTAAATCGCTTTATATTTACCTGGATATTCGACACATGGTGATCCAATTTCCATCCGTATCTAAATTATCTATGCGTTCGTGTATCTTTACACGTTGCAACAGAAGACATTTCCCTTCACCCCAGGATGCGGTTTCACACAGAAACGATTTCTCTGCTTTACAGAGCGCCATGCACATCATCAAACCATCGGTTGTAATGGACTTGTTAACTTGATCCTCTTTCAATTTTGCATTAAATCTTGCTCGAAATCTCAAAGAGATTTCCCCTAGAACAACGCACAAACCCGCGCATACAACAACAGCAACGTAACGGTAATCTGGCATAGTCGCGATTATGCTTCACTCTGAGCGCTTTATTCCACTGTTAAATTTACACCGCCAGCGTCACTGACAGCGCATACTGTTCTATTTATTACAGTAAGTACGAGAATATTTCTGCAAATGGCATAAATGAAAGAGCATGAATTATATAACGATATGATCCAGGTAATCGCTTTCGTTTTGAAATCGTTTCAAATTCCCGCTTCATCTGTCATGAATTATTCATGTATCAATGTATAAGATCAATAATGGACATACATGTATCAGCAAAAAACTGAAACGCATATTAATTCAATATGTACTACAATACGGATAAGAAATTAAAATTTCGTAAATATTAACCATTCCAAAAGAAAAATTATGACCCTTTGTCTATGTAAATTTCCTTCCTAAAAAACGTTTGCCGTACAAAAATGACCAGTAAATGGACAATTAACATTTCATTTGCCAGTTTCACAACGTTCTTAATAGGAACACTATTGGTTATTACCAGGTATGCAGAAAAAGGGAATTTTAGGAACAGTTCAACGAAAATGTTATTTATTACATTATGTGTATAGCATTTGAGAAATGGGCAAATTGCCTTTCAAAAATTAAAATTTTGCTAATATAGCAGATGACCTGAACTAAGTTGATGTATCAATGGGGCAATATATTTGTCTGTAATGATAAGTATTTACATTATTTTACACATAATATATCAAACTTTAAGACTGTGACCGTCCAGTTACAGCACAATTCAATTTGAACAGAATGACCTTCACATTTCTCTGAGAAAAAGGAAAAGCTTGAAGTGTTCTTTTGTGCTTTTTTCAAAAGAAGTATTTTTTAATTACTCTGTTTTTAGAAAAAAGTGTTGTAGCAAATAGAATTTTACAATTTAAATAAATTATAAACGATACTATTTTGATAGTAAATGTTGTTACATGTTTTATATTTTGCTTACTGAGCCATACAAATACATTGAATGGACACACATGTACACAATGTAATACTTTAAAGCAGTTTTTCTTGATTTAAACCTACCTAACGCGAACTACATTGGATATTATCTAATTGAATGTTTCGTTTGGTTGTCTGTGAACGCCATGCAGCAATTTGTACACAAACGTTAGCAAAAATAGATAAAATATAATCATCTACACAATACATTTAAATATACAATGCATATCAAACCTCATGCTTTTTAATTTATTTTCATTTGTTATGTAGGTTATTTTTCTAGATAATTGTAACATCTGTATCACACTATCTAAATATGATTGTTACAAAAAATCAAATTCATGTACATATTTAAACAAGTTCATAGCCTAAAAAATTAAATTGTAATAAAGTCTTATTTACGACTAATCATATTGTGACAAAAAATAAAGCTTGTCTTTCGTTTCGCTTTCGTTAAGACTTGTATAAGGCACTCAAATCGCGTTTCAGTATGGTATATTGCTAGGCTAAAATGCTTCTTTTTACAGATATGAATTTGTACACATCATCCACACGTGTTTCTCATATGAACGGATTTCCATACTTTTGTCAACATTCCTTAGTATTTACCTGTTTATCTTAAATTCTTAAATGTATTCTGACTCAAGATGATTTGTTGATGATTTGTTTGTTTACCTTTGTATTGTTTAACGTTGTACTTATTGTTCTGCTCTCCATGCATGGAGGAAATAAAAGTATCTATCTATCAATAAACAGTTTGTGGTATAATGTTGTCGGATTTTGTACTTTTGTGTTACTTTTGACTTGATGAAAAGACACACGCACATTCCATGCGTCGCCTGAACTATTTGCACTCCAAAATAAGAGCAGCATTTGAACATTCAATGATGGACTTAAAAAGCCTGACACAATTGAAAGTGAAGAATGTGCATTAAAAGACAAGGTAAGCAAACGGAATGTTGCGATTTGAAAAATGAACTTTAAACATCATATTTGTCACTGATTGCTACGTTGCAGTAAATAAATAATGTTGTTACTGAACAGGAAAGTTTAGTTAGTAATTGACATACCCTACTTGAAAGGATTACTAATTGATGGAGTAGTTTGGCTTTTTGTCAGGTTAATCAAATATAAGGTAACAATACACAACCTTAATGTACTTGAACTCATCTAACACGAACCATCAAAAGTTATAAAGCACTTTAACTCTCCTTCTGCGTTAGATCTATTACATTTGTAAGTTAATTGATATTTGATTAGTAACTTTAGCACGTGATTACTAGATTTCTTAGCATGTCCATTGGAGTATTCCATCCATTCAATTATTTTCCCCACTTGTTGTCCTCCTACATTTTCCATTGTTGTTTTTGTAGTTTCTGCCAGACAATAAAACACTATTCTTTAGTTCTCCACTTCCATCCATCTTTACATGTGCATCTGCTATGTCTCGAATGTTTCGTACACTGTGCTTGGTTAGGGTCAAAGAAAATGCCTCCACACACAGACCTCTGGGAAAACAACAGTCTACTGATTTTATTTCAATATTACTACAGCTGGTGTTAAGTGCTGTGTGGCGGATGTAAAATTCGCCCCGTACTTCGTCCAAAGTGTAGTTAACCTTAATCAACGTTAAATTTACACGAAAATGACGTTAGGTCGCTGTGGGTTAGTGGTTAGCATAACGCAATGCGGTATGCTTTCGTGACATATTATATGAATATTCACCAGAGCACAACAGTTGATGACGTCAAACTCAACTATAAGAACGACAACACATGATATTGAGAAGAACTGCAATAACACGAGCGACGTCACTTTTTTACGAGAAAATAGGTTAAAGTAACTGGTCGACACGATAGCAATTACTGCTATCTCTTGCATCGATATAGCGAATCCTCCGAAATATAATGTGTTAACATATGTACGAGAATAAGTAAGTGTTTTCATATATTGTTATTGACCAAGTTCTAGTTCTTCCTCTCCTTTGTATTTTATAACGCTTCGCATTAAAAGTAGTATTGTATAGATGTATTGTTCTTCATGTTCGTATTTTTGTAATTTACACATTACGTTATCATTTGATATACTATTCATGTTCTTTTTGTTAAATGTAAACAAGAAGCGTAGGTATTTCATTTAAGTTATTCGGATCATTTGCATATTGTATGCACAGTGTCATATGAATTTAATGGCATCCTAGAAACATGCACGGGTATGTGCTAAATAACCTTATCTTTTGGCAACTGGAACAATATCACCGTGGTCACCGTAAACAAAGATAGAGTGCAGTAAGAAAATCTGTTGATATTCATGGACATTTTGCATATTCAAATAGACAGTACGAGCGACATATGATTGAAGTGTCCCGTAGTTATGTTATTTAGGTGAGTAAAGCTTAAGTTTCTTAAATCTTTCCAGACAAATTGAAAGTTAACTTTTCAGGTCATCAACTGTCTCCAAATTCATGATTGTTGGGTTTCATCTGTTTCAAAGAGTTAATGCCAAAATAACATTACTACTAGAAATTTCAACATCCGTCGCTCGTACTGTTTACATTTATAGTCTAAGTACGTAAAAATCAATAAGAATAAACATAATTTCTTACCACACTCCATCGTTTGTTTACAGAACCAACAGGAAATGCCGAAAATGGAGCGTACCGTATTTACAGGTGCAGTTGCCGTATAAACGGCGTAGACGATAGACACGGTGGATATGCTCATTTGTCATTTCATAAGATATAGTAAAGTCATAGTTCATTGAAGAAATTAGTTCCTTATGAAACAATAAAATATTGATTTATGTTCTACTGGTTAATCTCATTGTATATCATTTGAAATCCTAATACATATAAAGGATATTTGTATTTTCTAAGTAAGATTTACGTGTGAGCAGAGGACGCATTATTTTCACGAGTGAAACAGCCGAAAGTGACAATTTAAATCAGATGCTCACGACGTTCCATCGAAAAATACAAATGGTCATTTTATTTAGTGATTCAGGTTGGGATTTTATTTATTTTTACTCATTAATAACATTTAATTTCCCGTTGAGTGCTTCAATATTTGATGTGACGTCATTTGCCCTTTATCATCATCCCCTTACATTTCCGAAATGATCGTAAACAGTATGTGCTATATTTAATTATAGATTAGTAAACAAATGAAATTTTAGATTTTCTTATTTCTGATGTGATAATATAGTCATTCTACTTCATGTTTTCATCTGCCGTTGTTTGACCAGATTAATGAAGGGGAATTGTCATAGAGAACAGAACTGAAGTTAGCACTGAATGCAAACCAAGGAACATTGACTGATCGCTGTACATTATTGAAATATTGTCAATATCTGCTTGTATCTTTGAAGTTAAACCTGATCCTGACTAGTTTGCTTGCTAACTACCTGAAAAATTAGCGCCTGTGATCTGAGCACTGTGACCTGTTCTATGAGGTTACCAGCAGCGATCTGAATTGCAAGCCCATTTTTCATTGTCTTAATCAATTTGACATTCGATGAAAAAATAACAATTGTTTAATCGCTTTACATTTCCCTGGATAAACTAATCGACACATGATGATTCAATTTGCATTCATGTCTAAACTATCTGTATATTCGTGTTATCCTTACATATTGCGACAGAAGACATGCGTCGTCATCCCAGGACGCGGTAACACACATAAACGATTGCTCTGTTTAACAGAGTGCCATACACATCATCAAACCATCGGTTATACTGGACTTGCCGACGTCATGCCCTTTAAATTTTGCATTCATTCTTGGTCGAAATCTCAAAGATGTTTCCCTCAGTACACCACACAAACATGCGGTCAAACAACGTAACGGTAAACTTTCATTATAATAATTGATCTTTTACTCTATTCACTTAATTCTACTGTATCAACTGTTCAGCTGATTGCATATACGAGCAATAACTTAGCTTATGACATGAAAAGAAGAGCGTGCATAATTAAACGACATGGTCCATGCTTACAGTTCTTTCAGACACAAATGTCTTAATTAATTATTTACGCGGTTTTTGATATGTTGATATAAACCTTAAACTGGCAAAGTCCCAAGTTTTTGTCTCACAGTACTTTAATTCAATGACAAATTTATACCGCCCTTGTCAGCGTAAATTGGTCTTTCTGCTTTACTTTGATCATTTCCGATAATAACATGAATAGAACCGCGTCAGTGATTAAACGAATGTAATTGCTAGAAGATTTACGTTTGAAAACCATCTATATATTATGATTTGTATAATGTATTATTAATGATGACAAAAAAGATCCTATCATGAGAAATAATCACAAGTGAAATAATTTTCTATCTCCCACTGAAGCATATACATATCCTCTATATATATGTTTCAGAAGTAAAACTCTAACAGGTTTGTCATACTTTTGTTTAGCATAGTTTTTTATACCTTGTGCGATCCGGTATGTGTCTGTCATGGACAGCACTTCTACACCGGTGTTTGTGGCGTTCCCTGTAGTAATTTATTCTCACTTCATCCTCTCACTTGCTGAAATTTCGACCCGATAACAGGGTTCCATGTTTGTTTTGCTTTATCAGGTCACTAGGTCACATGACTTTTATCTCACGTCGCATGACCACGTGACTAGCCGGACTATTTTTAGTAAAGTATCGCGATTCTATCTTTTTTACGGACTTACTTAAACAATGGATTTTTCAATTGAATACTATTACACGTTTCCTCCTTTTTGTAGAATGCATGCAATACAATGTAAACTTCCCCAAACTTGTTCTGTTTTCATTGAATCGGTGCTTAATCTTATCCGTTATTAGACAAACTCGGTCTGCATTTTGACCCGAATCTAAGTGCTTACTGGAACACGTAGTGAACAACTTAGTCAAACAAATTGTCGGCTGTTGACACCAGTGGAACAACATCATGTCGGAAATTTGAGTCCATCTGCGTTTGAACTCATCAGGGATGACTCACGAAAAAGTACGTATCAGTAGCAATAGCAGTACGTACCCCACCTATCTTCTCAATATTCGAATACCGGTCCGGTTTAATCCATTTGTGCCAAAATGTCCTTTGCAATCATAAAGGACACTGATAATTTGACCGCACTGATGAATTCCTTGTTTTCTAGTGCAGTTTTAAATGTCCACATATTCATGAAATAGATATATATGTAAATATTACTTCTTTTTTCACGTGTTCTTTGGTACTTGACATTTATCGCCATTTGTAAACAACCGTGTGAAATTGCGTATGAACTATTTGTAATGTTTAAAATTTGACTCTTACTAAATTGTTGCAAATTCTTTGATTTGTTATTGATTAATGATCACCCGCATTTCCCAAACGCAGATAAATTTATAATGCTTATGGAAATGTGTCAGACTCATGGGAACTATTTGTCTCGGCTTGAGGTGCTAACCACATTTATATTCAATGCGTCAAAAGATATTAAATACGTCACAAATTAATTACGTCACAATTTAGGGGATGCAAATCGGTAGCATTTGAAATTAAAGGTATTTCCCCTTACTTAACACAAGCTGTGACAGGATAAATAGAGTAATAGGTTGATGACGTGGAAAGTTTATCAGTCTCGGCTCCGGTATTCATCTCATTCCACGTCACGTACCTATTATTCTCTATTTCTCTATGAATTATCCTACTTGAACATAATATTTTCATGTATAAACACTTTCCTCTCTTTGAATGTATACGGTCAGTATTGTCCAATACCAGCAACAACTAAAGAGCCTAGGCTTAGGTGAAAAGCATAAAGCAGAAGAAACTCTCATTGAAACTATTGTTAATCTTATGTCAAAGGTACGAGACAGGGTCGCTGGGAGATATTAATACAAAGCCCTATAGTCACTCCATGTAGCATTTATGCCCGTTTCGGTATGAGGACCCGACATGAGTGTCGGTACCTTTGATGGAGAGACATACAATGTTGTATTGACGTATCCAGCGCGATGATGGAAGAAATGTACTGTGTGAAAATGGTACGGGAAAATTTTCCAGTTCCAGGTGGGGTCTATACCGTTTTAATACTACAACGACATGCCATTTGTTGATGACAGGTTAAAACCTCTTTGACGCCATTTTAATATTAATACTGAAAAGTCTTATGATATTGTACACCAACATTACAATTAATCTGTTCATGACTGGTATATGAAGTAAACTGTTGTAGGTACTTGTTAGATCATTCGATAAAACAAGAGTTTAGCGGAAATTATTATTCAAAATTGAATCAATATGTGAGCACCGCTGTATGATTTCCAACCTCTTCTTTAAGGGACGTCATTTCCAGAAAATGTCACGTGTGATGTCACCATTTACAGTAAGCAATATTTATCACAAATGACAATGTGAAAACGAAGTGACCATATGGAGTAAATAGTGTTACCTGCTTGCAAATAGTGACATCACATGTTGCGTTTTCTTGTAATGACGTCACCTACATAAGATATTGTAAATCCCATAGCAGCGCTATAGGTTCAGCGACTGCTCACAAGATTTTGACAGAATCTCTTGGTATGATACATTGAGTAGGAGTAAAATAAGGAACTGGATTAAAACAGCGATATTGTTACTGCGACGGGTCCTTGTAGATATAGCTTTTCTATGTATTGTTGTTTAAGTACATAGTGTGTTATTTGTATGAAAATTGTACCATTAAGTAGATAATGAATTAAAGATACACTGTGTTTATTTACTGATTCCGACTTTACATTAAAAAACGAAGCTAGTCTCAAAACTTTCCGAACGTCCCTCGTACATTGACTAAGTAGGCAGTAACTTATCATTAAAAGTAATTACGTACATAACAACATACACACTGTGTATAATCCAGCACCAATAAAATATTAAAATCAGAACGTGAGATCGCCATAAAATAATATTAAAACTATTGTAAAGTCACCCGACACTATCCCCCTTTCTCATAGATATTTTATACTTACACAACCTCAAACATTTCGTAGGTTAATGTTTCCCTATGATCTGTGTGGGGAGGCATTGTCGTATGTATGAGGCGTTCAGTGTAACAACCTAGTAACTTCGTTACAATTACTGACCCATTAACTTTGTACCTGCAGTAGAGATGACGTGTCACTAGAGTCATTGGAAGACATCGACACTGTTTTCATGTATTTACTGGTTACAGGCACTATGTGATATTGGTATATGGGCGCCTGTAGCGAGACGATCAAAGAACTGTACTGGATTGTTGTGTGAAAGTTGTACGGGTCAATTTTCAAATTCTAGGTGCGTAATATACTGGTTTAATACTAAAACGAAATGCTATTTGTTGACGACCGGTAAAAATAATGTAAATTCTAATATAGGACACAATGCCACAATAGTCCTGTTATTGTGTTTTTATGTTCATTTATTTAGGCGCTTTATCTAAGTTTATTGAACATGTAACAAACTATTTGAACAACGAATGCTATTATTGTTACATTACATGAAAGGAAGCAGAGTTGTAATGTTAACTTAGTGATTCAATTCATACGTAATTGTCCAATAATTCATAATCGTTACATTAAAAACCACAACGCATTTGCTTATTTCAATTTGCCCAAATAATACCAAAATAAGATATTTCTTTTTTTATTGTTATCACACTTTATGTCCTCCCTCCATTGTATTGTATGACTCTTTTCATTTGTAGATTGTTGTATGTATTTTTTAACATTATTTTATCTTGTTTATTTTTTATACCCATTTTCACAAAGTTTATGTCTCTTTTACTATGTGTTTCGTTCTATTTTTTTCATAATCCCTTCCCATTCTTTATTTATTTCGTAGAAATATACCCTGTTCTTTAATATCCCAATGAAAAAACAACAACGTCAGAACATTGTCGAGTATAATTACAATACTGAGCAAAGAATGCATATGTATTTCAACACTTCACTTATGTCATGTTGAAGAACCAAATCACGTGGTTGAAACAACAACTCCTTCTATCACAGTGAAATATATGCAGAGAAACATACTTATATAAGCACACGTTTTATGTTGATGAGAGATCATTGCTCTACGACAGTTAAATCGGTTACATAATTTTACGAGAGTTAGTAGCTATTATGGTATCGAGACTTTTCAACCCCAAGACTTTTCAACCCCAAGACTTTTCAACCCCTAAGGTAAAATATCCAAGACTTTTCAACCCCACTGTCATTTTCAACCCCTAATTAGCCTAAGACTTTTCAACCCCTGTTAAAATCAAGACTTTTCAACCCCTAATAAACCAAGACTTTTCAACCCCTCGAATATGTTTTTAATTGGACAATTATCACATTTGTTACCTGGAAAAATGTTGACAAACACGTTGTTAAAGTTTAATTTACATTCCAAAATGAATCTTTATGAAGCATATATACACAAAAAAAACATATCAATAATATTTAAAATAAAAATAAAATAAAGGATATATTTGCACAACACGTGTAATACACAGAACTAATAAAGATCTATACATTTACACACAAACTACACACAATCATGCTATCACATTTTACTTGGCCTAAAACAGCAGGTGGAATTTAATTGGTATATAATGGATAATGTGATTTGTTATTCTAATTAAGTCTAATTACGCTGTCACTTACACTCAAACTATATTTATTTATGCTCAAACACTATTTAATTACACTGGCACATATAATATTCAAACACGTTTTAGTCAAACTATTTTCGAAATATCACATTTCATCATTTAAATATATTTATAAACAATAAAAATATTATTCCAAACAATACACTTATCTGAAACACAGGGGTTGAAAAGTCTTCGATATAGGGGTTGAAAAGTCTTAGAAATAGGGGTTGAAAAGTCTTCAAAGTAGGGGTTGAAGATGATAAATGTAGGGGTTGAAAATATTCAAACTAGGGGTTGAAAAGTCTCAACAGGTAGGGGTTGAAAAGTCTTGAAATCAGGGGTTGAAAAGTCCTGGGGTTGAAAAGTCTTCATTTGAAAAGTGGGGTTGAAAAGTCTTGGGGTTGAAAAGTCTGTAAGCCGGTAGTTGTTACCCCATATGCCCCGCAAAGTAAAACATGAAATATGTAGAAAACATCACATAAGTATGGAAATGTTATTTATTTTCAATATCCATTTTCATATTAAGCCTGCAACTTGTTTTAGTACTTGATTTAAACTTTGCAGTAAACGTTGAACTTTGAAACATTGTCAATACATCCTCCAATTATCCCAACACCCCATAGGTACCAGCAACTGTTGGGTGCTTGCAGCACAAACCCCACTGAGCCGTCGGCAAGCCATCCGCAAGAGCACATATCAAATCCCATTGCTCGAGCTTGAAGCAAGTCCTCTCTGGATGCTATTTTACTTCCACTCCTCTCACATCTAGCATTTCCTTCCTCAAATGTAAGAGTGTACGATCCACCATCGCCCTCCGCATGGAACACTGTACGAAAATGATAAAAAGTAATCATGTCATATTTTACAGTGTTTAAAATTTTATTTACACGTAGGCTGCCTTATGATTTTGTGTCGAATAAAGGTCATTTTTTCGGTAAAAAGTTCAGCGTATTTTATATTATTATTAGGTTTAGTGCAAATATTCAAGTTTTTAATATTTATAGCGATTAGTTGATCTAACTTGTGAATTGATTATCAATTATTACTTATTTGCACTTGACCCTTCATAATCAGCTGACAACCTATTCACATTCACCAGAAGTGGGAACATCTTAATAAATGCACACGTCTTGACGACTTCAATTGTATATAAGACCCTTATTGTGACTTTCACCAGTGCTTAACTGTCAGTAATTCATCATCGTTGCTATATTGTAGTACAGTAGTTTTCACATATTGACACACAAATATGCGTGTTCTTATTTTTACATTTACACATATATCAGCATTTGTTCTTATAAAGTTACAAATCACGTTGTTCTGTAAGTATAATTGCTAAGGAACTGTTTCTAGTGTATTGTGTAATCAACAAACAATAGTTGCGATGAGAAGTACTGTACGCAGTGCAACTTATCCAGAGCACATAGGTCTAGAACAACAACATCTGATCAACAGATCACGTCTTCTAATGTTATTGCGCTGTATGTATTACACATCAGAAAGCAATCTTTTAATTTCGCCACACCATGCAATTAAACTGGTGCTATGCACAACAATGAGTTGAGTAAACAAAAAGTATTAGGCTTCTGTGCCATTTTAAAATACTAAAAAAAATACGTTAATGATGCATGCAAAATGTTTGCATACGTAATACATAGCATAAACTAGTGTTAACAATAGCACCATGGCAACCGCCGACATGTATGGCAACTATAGAAAAGATCAAAATAACATTACTATGAAAAACCCCAATCATCTGTCGATCGTACTGTCTATATTGCATATTTGAAAGCTTCAATGGAAATAAGCTAATGTTCTGACCACACTTCATCTCCGTCTACAACTTTGGAGACCAGTCTTGATATGCAGCTTTGCCCCATTGATTAGTTGCTCAGACCCAACCAATCAGAAGCTTGAGTTTTGAGACTGTTTTCAATACTTAAATTTGTACCATTAGTGCTATAAATGTGTGTGATAATTTATGAACAGATGCAATGCTCTCAAATGAACTCCCTGTCAGGGTCAGTAAAGGTCAAAGTCAAGTTTATTTAAAGGTCAAAATGTAAAAAAAATGTTTAAAAACGCGTTTTTACCAAATGTCGTTTCAATTCATCTGCACAGTTTTGACCGTATACATGCAAAAGTATTTTGCACTACCTTATATCAATATGATTTACAACAAAAGTTATTTCATGGTCATAAGTTGAATAATCATATAATTAGAAGGAATTATGTGACACCACGTCAATCTGCATTTTCCGTAGAATACGCGCGTATAGCTTAAAAATCATATTTTGAGTTCTGTTGCATGAAATGCGTAAGCACAGTTTCTGCATTTATGTTAATATATTTGCTGCTCACAGACTAAACGAAAATCAAGGTCAAAATGTCCAAAGTCACCAAAGGTCAAGGTCATTACATGTTGAAAATGAAAAAAAATGTTTTTATCTTGTTAAAAGTTCAGCAGTATTAGTGTTTCATAAGTTATGCTCACACTTTACCTGTGTTCAATGCAATTTATAACAAACTTAGTTTGTGACCATTAGATGAATAACGGTGCAATTAAAAGGAATTACCCGACGCCACCTATATCTATATTTTTTGCGTAGAATATACAAGTATAGTCAATTAATGCATCGAAATCACGTACTGTATATATTTCTATTATGCATACAGGACGTGTATATTACATATGAATATGTTTGCCGCTCATTGGCTGAAGTAAAATCAAGGTCACCCGCCAAGGGCAGAGGACAATGTCATTTGAGGTAAAATCAATTAAAACATAACATAGCGTTCATCTTTTATTACAATCGATAATGAGATGAAAGTGATTAGGCTTTAATACTAAATATGACACTATTTCCAACCCTTTTTTATCAACTGACAAAAAACATTTATCATTTTATACATGCCTAGTTTGTTAAGGTATTTTTCAAGAGCAACCGTATTATGCTCGCTTTTGCTACTTGAGTCACAACCGTGTTTAAGCCAAACAATCTCGAAGCATATTCAAATCTGTAAATTGTAAATGATGGACTGGGAATCAATGAACTCGTATTTCCTAAATTATGGTTTGAATGTAGACATATTAATTTATGATTTTGGTAAACATCCTTACTTGACTTTTGAATACTGACTAAATATTTTCACTTTTATCTTTTTTTTAAATGTTAAATCCCTTTATTAAAGCAACTTTAAAGCAACAAATTTGCAATGTTGATCGATCTAAAGATTTTGAGTAACATCGTCCAGTATTATGGTAATATATATGTTATATATACAAGAAAACATGACATAGATGGACAGTATTTTGTAGTTTGTAACAGCCTGCTGCTAATTATATTAGTGTATAAAATTGAATATTATTGAGCCAAATTGAGATCAAAGGTATTTAAGAAATACGACATCATGTTGCTCAAGATCTTCACTGATTCTATAAACTAGCCATCTTGACATAGCAATTTAGAAATGAAAAGTACATAAGCATACATACATACACAACATGCAGATCGTCAACATTATGCATGGTGACTGAATAAAATAATGTTAAAGTGTCTACTGCTACAGTATTCTGTACATTTATATATCATACATGGTCCATATCACATTTTCCACATCAAATATGCGATCGATGTATTTGCATTCACTTTAAAAACTATTTACGTATTTTCATTATATTGAAATGGAAATTCAGGTATGTCAACGTGTTTGGTTTTAATAAAACACAAATATTCCATTGTTGGTCTTCAACAGAGGCAACGTTTCATATGAACACTACGAACATTTCTAAATTATTAAATACTTTGTTGCTAACAAATTAGTAATAACAAAAAAAATCGAATCTTCTATTGAAATTAACTTAATAAATCGTGTACGGTTTTCAGATCATACAATGCATGTGAACAATTATGTGCTAAATAAATTATAATGCAGAACAAAATAGAACAGAAACTGCGACAAATCGATTGTTATGGTGTCACATGGTTACGGTATTTATGCGAGTGCTGATAGCGCTTAAATCATACAATCATGCATTCGTAAAGACACGAAATTCCAATGCTGTTATAAGAGGAACAACATTTCAATGAACAAATAGTCGTGATATGAGTTTCTTGCTTACAGGTTGATATTTTTTTTCACTTTTATCTTTTTCGATGTTAATCAGACAAAGTCAACAGTAATAAATATGTTCACTTTAGTTGTGATAGACACAGGGATTCAACACAAAATACAGAGAAAATAAATATTCGAAGAAATCTTGTTTGCTTTAAAAATGTATTTAAAGTTGCTTGACCAAATCAAGAGGATTTGGAAGCTATTACTTGTTTACAATATCTTCGCCTATTTCAATTTGTGCCGATCATCCTTTTGAAGCTATTTCTTGTTTACTAATGCAATACAAATCAGAATCAGTTGAACCTTTGTATAATGTCATATAACAACATGAACATTCTTTATTCAAATATCTGACCTTTCAGACAAAGCTGAAGAACACCATGGTAATATGTGATGTATCTTAACAGCTACATGTATTGTTTCAACCATCAAGAACCAGATCAATGAAATCATTGTCTCCTCTAGGCCATATTTAGCAATGTGTTTCAGAAATAAAATCCTAGAACCATCACATCCATGTCACTGGAAAAGCAGTATGATTTTCTTTTTGCCATGCAGTATGACGTTAACTGGGTGAGGATGCCACTATGTATGATAATGCACATTTTGGACATCAGATTCCAATTAGGTTAAACTACAGACTCTTCTGAGCAGATGGATCGGAACAAATACAAGGTACATATGGACCAATGTTGCACTTATGTTAAGCAGCACCATACGAAGTTGAATGCCAACTGAATATTTTGCAGTAAAAATGACACTGATATCTCTGGAGTTGCTGAAACTACGATATGAAAAGCTAACGTCCGTATTGTGCCTCACACAGTCAACGTCGCAGAGCAGAGCCAAACCCATCGCTTTGCCATGTGTTGCCAACAGCACACATTCGAACTGGATGTGACAATTCAAGGCGTGACAATTCAGGCAACGTTGGAACTAAATTGTCTGCCTTAAAGGCTCACTTAGAAGAAATATTGACTGACTTTGGCCATACACAAGCCAACACTCCAGAAGATGTGTTTATAAAAGCTGAGGAGTACTTGGTCCTTGTTATCAAGCCAAACTGCCGACGTGAAACAATGTTTGAACTTTATTACACACTGCATGACGTGGAAAATGCAATGGACATACAATGCCATTTACCAACAAGTCGTGCAACTAAATATCACTAATACATTGTATGGAGCTGAGTGGAGCATCCGAACGTGTTCCCTTTATGCACGGATATACAGATAATGATGGCGGACATATATTGCCAACACATACATACATGAGTGTTCCATACAGCATGGCTATGACATGAGGGTGCAAAGATTGATGCTGCTAGTATTATAAATGTAGGAACAATTTACTGAGCATTGTATGTAAAAATGTCATACTTTCCGGATATACAGAACAATTATAGAACAAGAATCTGGTTGTATCATTCATGGGGCAATGGTTATCGTGGATTTAGTTGTTTGTGGTTAAAACAATATCGAATTTTGAAGAAATCAAACTTTTCCATTTTCTTGAGTACTGATTTTATACCACAAATTCAAGTACAATAATGTTCATGTCTGCCAGATGATGTTAGTAGTACTATTACATGTACATACACAATAAGTGTGTAGATAATAAATATATACCTGTTGTATGTTCTTGTATCGATACTTGTATTTGTGAAGATACACTGAAATGTCAGGTTATTTGAATGATGAATATTCATGTTATTATATGACATTATAATTCTGATTTGTGTTCGGTTTGTATTGCATTAATAAACTAGAAATGTGTCCTTAGGACACAGATACCCCCACTTCCCGACCTTGTCACGAATGCAAGGGCATCAGAATTACCAGGTGCACAACTTCACTTGCTGATAAACAATCCATGAAAGTTTGATGGCCGTAACTGCAATTCATTTTCAGTTATTTGTAATGCCATTTAAAACAGGTTATACCTACATGTGATATTTTATCACTATACGTTAATTTGAACTGAATACATGTAGAATTATATTTTTGTGAAGGTTTAATACTGTAAATCAAATACAGTTTGAGATAAGTGTTATACTAAATGCCTAATTTTATTATGTAAAGGGTCATAACTCTGCTGCTGGACACATCCACACACAAAAACCCCAGAGGCACAACCTCACATGCTGGTTAACATTGCTCTTAAATTTCATGTCTCTTGCTCAAATACCCATCTCAATAGCTGTGACACAAGCGTCCATGCTTTGTATATTTAATTTTAAGTAAGTCAAGGACTGTCACTCTATTCTTACTGGAAACAGCCTCAAACTTTACCCAACGTTCACAACTTGATGATGGTTAACATTCCTGTAAAGTTACATGACTCTGGCCCTCATACTTGTTTTAAATATGTGCGATACAAAATTGCATGCTCATTATGACATACGTTCACAAAATCAAAGGCAATGACTCTACACTTACTGGTTACAGCCACACACACAATCCCAGGTGTACAACTTCACATTCTGGTTAACATTCCGGTAAGGTTTTGTGAAACTGGCTCATATCCTTTTGGAGATATTTGGCGAAACCCGATTTTGTGACGGACGGAAAAGGGCAAATCAATCCGCCCCCTTTCAAAGTGCGGACATAAAAAAACCCAAACAATTTAGTCATGTATGAATTTATAAATGTTTTGTTTTGTCAACTAAATAAAATGATAAGACTAAATTCGGTATCATATTTAGAATCAAATACTAATCACTTCATCTCATTATCGTTTGAAGAAGACCCCATTTAATGTTTATATGGATTTGACCTCAAATGACCTTGACCCACGCCCTTGGCTGGTAACCGGGACTTCATTTTAGTCAATGAGCTACAAACACATTCACGTGTACATATATAATGTGTGCTTAAACAAACGCAGAAGATGCATTCATTGGCTATACTCGTATATTCTATGCCAATTATTATTAATTATACCATTATTCAAATTAGGACCCTAAATTAAGTTTTGTTATAAACAGCATGGAACACAGGTAAAGACAAAACACTTACTTGTAGCCTAACCTATGAAACACTAACACTACTGAACTTTTAACAAGATAAAAACATATTTTTAACATGTTTTTCATTATCAACATGTAATTACCTTGACCTTCAATAGTAATATTGACCTTGACGTTCTTTTAGTCTGTGAGGAGCAAAGACATTTACATATACATGTATACAGACAATGTGCTTACTCATTTCATGCAACCAAACGCAAAATATGTATCTATAAGCTATACGCGCGTATTCTGCGGGAAATTGCAGATTGATGTGGTGTCACATAATTCCTTCTAATTATATGATTATTCAACTTATGACCAGGAAATAAGTTTTGTTGTAAATCATATCGATAGTAGGTAGTGCAAGATACCTTTTGCTTGTCTACGGTCAAAACTGTGAAGATGAATTAAAACGACATTGGGTAAAAACGCGTTTCTTATTTTTTTTACATTTTGACTTTTAGATAACATTGACCTTAACTGACCTTGACAGGGAGTTCAATTGAGAGCACTGTATCTGTACATAAATTATCACACACATGAATACCTGTTTGCACTTAATAGAAATAATACTTATAGTAAGACTAGTCAAGGGTTCCTGAAATGGCGGTTATCTTGGCCGCCATCTTGGTTTCCAGGGAAACTGACATGATGTCAACTGTCCACCCTCGCTAAAATTGAACATCAGGTTTCCCTCTACACGAACATACAAAGAAATGCTCTGGACAAAAAATTCACACAAATAAGTCTAGGGACTCGACTACAGTACGAGCGACAGATGATTGAGGTTTCTCATAGAAATGTTTTTTTGAACAGTAATAATGAAGCTTCTTCAAACATTCGAAGTCAGTGAAGACAGTTAAGGTTTACTGACCAAATGACATTAAAATTGCAGGAAACTTCATTCATTTGTTGATCGTACAGCTTATTTTGCCAGTCAACAATTATAATAGAAATGTATAAATAGAATGTCTGACTAGACTTCATTGTTTATTTAGAAAATGTACACAAATTGCCGGAATTTGAGCTTACAATAAACTGTATTACTAGCGTAGTTGTCGTTTATATGGCGTAGACGGTAGCCGCGGTAAATATGCACCTTTTTTATTTCATCGGATATAGTTAAGTTACAGTTCATTTTATCAAGAAATTAGTATCGGCCTTTCCTGTCACAACCGTGACATTATAACAAACAACTTAATTGCTTTATATTTACCTGGATAAAATATTCTACACATGGTGATCCAATTTCCATTTATGTTTAAATCATCTGTGCGTTCGTTTATCTTTACATGTTGCGACATAAGACACGTTCCTTCACCCCAGGAGGCGGCTTCACACAGAAACGATTTCTCTGCTTTACAGAGCGCCATACACATCATCATACCATCGGTTATAACGGACTTGTTGACTTCATTCTCTTTCAATTTTGCATTAAATCTTGCTCGAAATCTCAAAGACGTTTCTCCTAGTACAACACACAAACATGCGCTCACAACTACAGCAGCGGTACTGTAAACTTTCATCATAGCAATTGATATTTTACTTTGTTCACTTAAATATACTGTTAACTTAACAACACCACCATCAATGGCAGAAAAAAATGTCCAACTGATTGAATATACGGGCAATATCATAGCTTATGCAATGAATAGAAGAGCGTGAATAATTTAACGACATGGTCCAGGTTGCTAGACTCTTTTAGACATAAATGCCTTAATGTATTATTTACGCAGTTTTTGATATATATATTATGACACATTGGTATCACACACACTATTGCGCAAATCGTATTTCTAAATAACCACCATATTAATATTTAATGCATGTACGGAAATAATTTTCAAAGTTTGGCATCACATTACAAAACTGTCGGATTTGTATAATGTATCATTACAATAACAAACGGATCCTCTCATTATCAAAGATGAGTTTTCCTCATCATATCCACGTGTTGTTCTGAGGATCACGTTACATCATTTATATCATACTTACTATCGAGGCTTTGTCCTGTACGAGTGAACACAAATTGATGCCGAGACATGTTAAAGTGAAGTGCGAATTCGTGTCTTGGCGTCTCGATGACAATGTGTTAGAAAGCGCGATTCACGTGAAACACATTTTATCGCGACAAAAGATCAATACACTCCACTACGGACAACTGTAGGCAATTGTTGCAATCGTTGTATACAAACTTACTCCTGAACATTGTACCTCTTGTGAACTCCTTAAACATTTTTGGAGTTATTTCATTGCCATCTGTCTCTCACAATAGTATGTTATTTTATCTTCAGAAGTGAAGGCATCATCTATTTAATAATATTAGACAGATAATATAAAGCCACATGTATACACAGAACAAAATGCACACATTATAAAACTGTACAATAGTAAATCTAACTACTGAACAGTTCCGGTTAATGACAGATACAGATTAAAATAAAATGGCAATAGTTATGGTGTAATAAGGTGGCGTAAAAACAGAATATTAGTGTTATAGTAATACAACATTTAACAATTATCAGTATAAAACATGAGTAAAGAAATGTTAATTAAAATACTATTAATTATTTGGTCTTTCAAACATTTCAAGTACACAAATCGGTTATTTAAACTATGGAATGTTTCGTGGAGGAACTTAGTTCAATACCTTTAGTGACGTTCGATCTATTCCACAAACAACGAGACATTTTCTTAAATCATACAATACAAAAACATTTCAACACTGAATGAAATAAATCCTGTAACATGCTGCCGGATTGACAATTACGTTCAGTATTTGGGATTTTATGAGGTCAATATCATCTACCAGTCTCAGTTACTAAAGCATGAGCCGATACGCGTAATTTTGAGCAACAGGAAAAATCGGTCAATGGCGCTACCGGGATAGATAAATCAAATTTGAACCAAAAAATATTTACAAAATCTAAATATCGGTCGACGATTTTATTAATCTGAATTAAAAAAAGACATTGAATGCTCGATTCATGCTTTATCTTGCGCAGTACGTCTATGTACATTGAATGCTCGATTCATGCTTTATCTTGCGCTGTACGTCTATGAACATTGAATGCTCGATTCATGCATCATCTTACGCAGTACGTCTATGAACATTGAATGCTCGATTCGTGCTTTATCTTGCGCAGTACGTCTATGTACATTGAATGCTCGAGTCATACTATATCTTGCGCAGTACGTCTATGTACATTGAATGCTCGATTCATGCTTTATCTTGCGCAGTACGTCTATGTACATTGAATGCTCAATTCATGCTTTGTCTAGCGCAGTACGTCTATGTACAGTGAATGCTCGATTCATGCATTATCTTGCGCAGTACGTCTATGTACATTGAATGCTCGATTCATGCATTATCTTACGCAGTACGTCTATGTACATTGAATGCTCGATTCCTGCTTTGTCTTGCGCAGTACGTCTATGTACATTGAATGCTCGATTCATGCTTTATCTTGCACAGTACGTCTATGAACATTGAATGCTCGATTCATACTTTATCTTGCGCAGTACGTCTATGTACATTGAAAGCTCGATTCATGCTTTATCTTGCACAGTACGTCTATGTACATTGAATGCTCGATTCATGCTTAATCTTGCGCAGTACGTCTATGTACATTGAATGATCGATTCATGCACAAAATTAAGCAAGAGTTTATAAGCGCTGCTATAGGTCTTTCAACCTCATCTGTAATTGAGGTCATATCAAGAGAACGCAAATTGTAATGTCACTATTTGCAAGCAGGAAACAATGTTTACTCGTCATGGTCACTTCGTTCTCATATTGCCATGTGGTGCAACTACTGCTTACTGTCAGTACATGATGACGTCACATGTGACTTTGTTTGGAAATGACGTCACTTAAAGAACAGGTTCGAAATCATACCGTTGCGCTCATTTTATATTTTCGAATCAATCATGATTTAACTTTTTAGCAAATATGATACTAAAAAAGAAGCGCAGAGTTGCTTGCGAATTTGAACTGAAATAATTTTACATGCAATGATGTTAAGTGGAAAAATATATACATTTAATTTTTAAAACTTTTAAAAGTACAATTTATTCGAATTAAAAACCTCTTTTCACTGCAGCCTGCAATATATATACTGACAGATATTGCATTTATAAAAAATGTACCACAACCAATATAACATCCAGATAATAAATATACACCTACACAGTTTTCTACATTGTATCACTGTTATCACAGTTCCAGTATATTGTATGTCGTATATATACACATGTTTATATCGTTAGATGATTAGAACCACACTCAAAGTTTATAAATACTGGTTTGCACATTCCCGATTATTTTAAAGAATGTTTTCCATATATAACACACAACACGTATACACTCTTATAGATGTAGCATTTATGAATGAAACCACATTCAATGCGTGTTAACACACTTTTCCACTTTTCTGATTATTTTAAATTCGAAGATTACATTCTGTTTTAAATACGCCCTATTAGTTTATGTAACATATAATTATTTAAAATAAGGAATATATCATGCGAACATCAAAATATTGACTATGTCAAAAAACCCAAATATCAGTTGGCCGTCATATTGTCTTCAATGAAAATTATTTGTAATGTATTGCATCAACTATATCTAAATTTCAGAGACATTTACCGTCTGGTTTTTGCAATATTTCATTTTGAACATATTGCTTCCTAAATTTTACATACACATGATTTAATTGGAATTCACAATTTTGCTTAATTCTTTCAAAAGTATGATTTATTTATGGCAAAAGAAGTTCATTGCAAAACATAAGAAAAATGACATTGTTGCCAAATTATGTCACTTCCAAGACTTAAACTAACATGCTTTTAATATTTTTAAGTATTTTGGTAAATTACCTCCCTTTATAAAAAGATACATACTTTTTTATTTTTTTCCAATAAAGCACAATTAAAAAAATAGCATAGTTTATCATGACTTGCAACCGCTATGAAATCAAATTTAACATATATTGTGCAATTTAAAAATATTATAATTTATTTAGTTACCATATATATATAAGAAAGTTACAGGTGGGCCTGTGGCTCAGTGGTTAACGCTGCTGACTACGAATCCGAAGGTCGTGGGTTCGATCCCTCGTCTCGCCGGATAAAACAGAAATGCCTTTTAGTGTTTCCCACCTAACATAGTACTGGCATGTAACCAGGAAAGTAAATATTATCTGAAAATCCACTTGAAAAATATGCGCCTGAATTTAACATTTCCACGTCATTTCAAAGTATACATAATAATTATATATTCTGTCATTAGGACTGGGTGATAATTAATTCCAGGAAAACTTGTGACAATTTGGTTTTTGGCAAAGAATTCCCATTTGTTGGGGTCAGAGTCGAATTATAATAAGATACTATACACATATCGGGATAAAACTTTGTGTTTGTATTTGGCATTTCCTAACCAGATCGATTGTTTCATTCGTTTTTTAAACAAACCAAGATTGATTATTTTTTACAGGGACCGTGCGAGGTGTACAAAGTTGCTGCTGACGAGAGATGCTATCCAACGGGAGATAATTATGTTTGCAAGAAAGCAAGTAAGTAATATATAGGGGAGGTAATTTAAAGTTTAATTTTATTTATTTTACATCGATTGTGAAATAAGTTGTTACAAATATACTAATCACTCTTGATGACCGTTTCCTCACTACCAACCAGTACTCGCGCTATATTAAGTGATTGTGAAGTTCACACACTGCCTATCGCGGTGCTCGAACTCACGACCTTCGGATCAAGAGTCAGGCGCTTTATCGACCACTGCGTTTTTAATGGAGATTATTGTATACAGGTAGGTAAAATGTTCAACTTATTTATGACTGCTAAGCACATACCATAAAAGAGATACTTGAAGAAAACAAACCACTGTTTTTCTTTGACTTTTGTTAGTTCTAGTATGTTGCATCATTGCAAATATAACACTATTTGACGGCGCAGACATACTAACATGGCTTTGCTTTTTGCATATCAGTGTCGTGTAAACCAATCATATCGTACGTTAACCACTAAACCAACCGAATAACGTTTGCGACCTTGACGCGGATTGATTAACAGTTTTTGGGCTATTGCATTATAAAGCTGTTTGTTGTGTTTTAGCTTGTTGTGAAATGGTTAGCATAACGGACCGGCAATCCGTAGACCTGGGTTCGAATCCCGGTAGCGCCATTGACCGATTTTTCGTGTTCCTCAAAACAATGCTTTATTTTAAGTAACGTAAAAGCAGATAGGGTGATTATTCCAGCTATTAAGTTGGAGGAAGTCCCAATGTACCCATTCTATCTTCTTTTATCATTTCTTCATTCCTTTGTAAGTTGAATTTGTTCTCGTGATAATTAGATGTTTACTTTCCATAAATTTTAATATGGTATGGAATGTTTCTGAATAATAAATGTTTTATTGTAATACAAAGCAAGCGAATCTAGGTCAAATGCTGGTAGAAAAATGACAGTCTAGAAAAGTGTGAGAATACTTTTACGCAC
The DNA here is from genome assembly GCA_032209605.1 of Mactromeris polynyma. NCBI lineage: Eukaryota > Metazoa > Mollusca > Bivalvia > Venerida > Mactridae > Mactromeris > Mactromeris polynyma. Next base: position 256,775 of record JASFXZ010000084.1, read on the forward strand.
AACAGAAGTGCAACGCAAACTTTAAAAGCTTCTTCTTGTTTAATTGAAAAAAAAGTTGATCTTGGAATTTCGTGCGTGCTTTTGATCTGGTAATAAGAGAGATGTTGATGAACGCAATATATTAGCCAGTCCGCTTCAAGGCTACAAACGTTGTTCGGTTGATGAGAAATTGGTTTGGTGGTTAACTTAAGATTTAACTTGTTTATATAATACTGAGCAAAAAGCAAAGCCATGTAAGTACAGCTGCGCAGAGAAACTACTGTATGACCAAAATAATCAAATCTAGTAACAAAGAAATCAACAAGAACTATCTTACAATTTACCAATCGTAGACTTGGAATGAGAAACTGAAGAACGATAACTCTGCATAGATTTATCATCTATAGGTAGTTTGTATATTTTCAGTTGACGTTTGTTTCAATAAGGTGCCCGTAGATGTCTGTTTCCGGCGGTATGAGAGAGTGAGAATGTACATGTATGCGGCAGATTATGAGATGGGATATACCATTACCTACACTCTGGCTAAATGCGTAACATTCTGCAACATACATCATCCAACTTACAAAGTGTTATTCTTCAGTTTGATTCATCATGAGTGTTACTGTCGAAATATATCGGTGGCAAATTACGAGCAACAGGGTGGACATTTTAGGCGCTCTACGGGTATTACGTATGAAAAAATAAATTGAAGTCGTTTGCACAAAAGACGGTTAGTGTTGAAGATAATGACTTCAAATTGAGCATCCCAATTGATGTCTGTCACGAATATAAATTGTTTCGAAAACTGTAATTTCTGCTTTTGACCACAGACAATGTGATATAATCAAGTTTCTCGTTGTTTGTTTAACTCAATTTCGGTCGATATTTCTATCGTCTACTAAGCTAAATAAATAATGCAGTGGCGTGACAAACACATTTTTTATTGTTTTGCTTGTGTAGAGTTTGACGTCATCTGTTCTTGTGGTATGTTAAATATTCCGCCCAGAAAGTCAAATAAATTTACCGGTAGGAGTCTTCATCATCCAACTAACAAGTATTAATATGTTTTACTGTCTAAGTATATCTGTGGCAGATTACGAGCAGCAGGTTGGACATTTCCGGAGGTCTACGGGAGATACGTATAAACAAACACGTATGATCGGTTGTTTTGCTGTAGTAGAGTCTGACGTCAACTGTTCTTGTGATCTGTTAAATATTCCGCCAAGACTATCACTGATATTTGTCGGGAGGCGTAAAAATAGCGTTTCATATAAATAAGTACTTTTAAGTTAAGGTATGCCTTTGTTTTATATGTATATTACATTCATAGAAATATAAGTTCAAACTTTATTTTGCACGAACTTTACCACGTATAACAAAGTGAAAACTATATCTATTTCAATATATTTATTGCGGCCTTCGATCCTTTATTTTATTTGTTAGGCATTCAGACCTTTGATTTCAAATATCTAGGCTCTAGCCCACTGATTTCGAATATATGGCATCCAGCCCTTTGAATTGGAATTATTCGGCCTGTCCGTTACAAAAAACATAGCTATTTTCATCTGTATACAGAAACTAGAACAAAATCATTAAATATGAACATATAACTGTAAAAAATATTCTCTATATATCTGTATGTGAATTTCCAAGTCACAGTAGATGTATTTACTTATTTCATTTAAAGATATACATGCTTACAGTCATCTCTCGATATAACGATCATGTGTGTTACCTGGATTTGTGTCGTTCTATTGAAAAAATCGTTATATTGAATTTGATCAATGGAAAGTACAGATTGGTTTCCACCGGATGTCTGTCGTTAATCGAGAATTCCATTGTAATGAATTCCAGTGACTTGTCTGTGTTTTTTTCTATTTAGTGTGACAAAATCATACATATTTGTATATTGCGAGTTTTATGTATTTACCACTATACAGTAAAACCTCACTTAAAGACCACCTCAAAATTGAGAACCCAATTTAACTGTATTGCTCTTTATTCAATCTCAATTTTTAGACCACCTCAATTAGAATACCAATGTTCAAGTGCCCCAATGGTGGTCTTATTATTTATCAAAGCAGACATAGTTACGTATTCTGTCTCTTTTATTATCGAGGTTTTACTGTATATAATTTTTTCGTAGTCTTTTTCGTACAAGTTTTTATGTAATAATTGTGTGTCTGTACACTTTACACAACGTATAAGTGTGCAGGTATATATATGACCGTATCTTGGTCAATATATCTGGCATGATATCTGGTTTGTTTATTTCGTGTTATAAATCCACATATTGAACAAGTAAAAACTATAGCACTGCAGCTCCCACTTGCAGATGATCTGGTTGATTGGAAATAATTTAATAGCGTGTGTGCCAACCCGATTTCGACATACCGTGTTATTTAAACCGATAAATTAGACCCGAGAATCATGATCTAAACCATGATCTAAACGTAGCCAATAGCACATACACACAATTTTGTGTAGAAATGTTTTTCATTATAAAAGTTATTCGACATTACACAATTGCACACTTTTGTAATAGTTTTCTCATATGATGTTCATTTGTATACCTTAACAAACATAAACAATATATTTCCAATACTTAAAACACAAATAAACATTCGTAATGTATTGATCCCCATTTGTTGAAAAAAAGATGTCTGTATATCATACAAAACACGTCCAGTTTTATTTAACAATCAGGCTATTTTACAAGTTTTGTATGTAAGTAATATGGTAAAAAGATATTTACAGTCGGTTACACATTGCAATGGTTCTTATCAGAGATGATTTAGCCAATGTAACAACAACACTGGAAGAAGCCAATTCAAACATTGCATGTTCATATAAGCCAGATACATCTCTAAGTGTATGGACGCGTTTAATCCTTTACGTGGGACTCACGTTATCGATGGGACGCTGTATGAAACAATGGCATTAAATTACTGATGCAATGCTTTGTATACAAAATACATATACAAAACTGCATTTGTGTGGTCTGATTTATTTGCTTAATACTCCGAAAAACTGCGCTCCAATCAATGTTCTGCCAAAGCGCTGGTGTCGTGGATATTTGTCGACATTTATACTCGCCCTCGCTGGTAAGATGCTGAAGTCACCGTGGCCTGTAAACTCTGATTGGTGCATTACAAACTGTAGTTCCATTGTTGGTATTTGACAGGAGAATTGTAAAAATGTGATTTTTTCATGTATGGTTACATAATATGTAATACATCATTTAATAATACTTGTTTGTGTTGGAGTTTTATATTTTCAAACAAAATGTTAATATGTTGAGTATATACTTGAAATCTAGCCTGCTTAAGACTCTACAAAATAAATCTCACAACTCATAGACATACTGACGCATTGGTCCGCTGTCTTTTTTTAAGCTCGTCAAAACAATCCGAAGCTTTCAAATGCAGTGGCGGTTTTCCCTTGCTCATCGTGCAAGCAATCTTAACATGATGAGAACCAGTGTACCATCGCAATTAACTCAGATACTTTACCGCTGTTTAATGTTAGCGTTAAGCATTACAATATGTTTTACTTCTCTAGCACACGAAATGAGCCCAAAACGACTCATTCCACGGATGTTGTTTGCTATTTTATCTTACAATAATAGCAAGTTACAGTGATCATGTTTACAGTTGCTGTTTTCTTGTTCTTAGTGTCTAGAAAAAATCAAATTAAAACCGGGAAACATTCTGAGCCTAAATCTGAGATATTATTTTATGTTCTTCTTGGTGCTCCTACCTTGCTATAACATTGCTATGTATTATGAGGGTTATAACAATTAAACAGACAAAATGTCATTGGATTAGATTTAAGGTAAACAAAATGATGGTAAATAAAATGTACTTTCCTTTGGTAAAAACAGAAATAAAACTTATATTGGAAAGTGTTCAGTCATGTCAAGAATATTTATTTAATGTATACTAACATACTGCTGAATTGACAGTTCAATACACTTAAATGACACTGAAGTGAGTTATGAATTATCGATGGTGATATCTTCTATCACACATCATCCACCATACGACACTCTCATGGTTAATGGATGGGATGACACAACAGTGCAATAAACCCTTCAAACTTTATTTCAATACATTTATTAATGAGTACTGTTATAACAGTTATTAAAGATATATTATGCTCATTTTTTGTTTAATTTTTTACCGAAACGAACATAAAAGATATATTTCCTATAGTTAAAACATCAATAAACATGCATTAATAAAGAATGAACTCTATAATTGATCCGTATTTGGTGAAGAAAGATGTTTGTACATCATAAAATTAAAAACAAATTCCAGGTTTTTTAACAATCAGGCTATTTTACAAGTTGTGTCTGTTGGTAATATTGTAAAAAATATATTTTCAATCGGTTATACATTGCAATGGTTCTTATTAGAGATGCTTTTGCCAATTAAACACCAATACTGGATTAAGCAAATTCAAACATTTTATGTTCAGATGAGCCAGATACAAATTGAAGTGGTCAATATCTTGTTGATATTACAGTTTGGTACTTTGTACACAAACGCACTGACAGCAAATAGGCATTTATGATTATACATACTATTCGTACTTTTCAGTGATGACATAATAAGTTTAATGTTATTTATTTGCAGGTAAATATGAAGTGCTTAAATAATGATACCATTTTGATATACATGTACATGTTACATAATTTTGAAGCGGGTGCTAGGAATTATAATTACCGTTTTATGTGCAATGTAACCCACAGAGGTTAAAATATTTTTGAAATTATTATTTTATGAAATGCAATTATTATTTATAAGTGCCAGTACTGACACTATGAAAAACAAACCTTTTTAGAAGCCACTCTTTTTTAATCAGGTTAAAACAATCAGAGGTGATCAGAACAGAAAATTACACTTTAGTTTTCCACATGTGCTGTTGTTCAGTAAATTCGATATCATTAATTGCACCTTCATACTTTCATTGTTTCACTGCAGAATGAATTTGATCCATATTTTGTGAAACACAAGTCTCTTTGGGGTCCCCATCTTAAACAGAAACCCCAAAACATAAGCATACGTCGATGATCATCTGAGTATTCATGGTGCTTGTCACGTGATGTCTTTTTGTGAATTAAAATTAGCTCAACATTCTGATTTTGAGCAAGTTCTGTAAATGTTTATTATGTTATAGTTGTTCATGTATATATATTCATCTCACATCAAACATGAAGGCAGTTCAAAAATGATGATGAAGAATTTCCTGAAACAATATGTACGCCAATAGATCGGTAAGGCTGTAAGCTATTTGATACAATTATAGCACCTTTACCAATATACACACCAAATTTAAACTGGTAACTAAAACTTCGTTCGATAAAGAATTTTTATCATAGCTCTAAATAAGTTATAATTGTCTGACACATCACAGAGCGTGATTTCCTCCAGCTGGTAAAGAATGGATAAACATTCAAGTTTCAAGTTTCGAAGTTTAATGCGCAAAAAGGCCCATACACATATTACAGGTTGTATATACATGTATAAATATGTGAAGTGTGAAGTAGGTGTCAATGACATCAAACAAATCAATTTCTACCTGACATAATACATGATATACGTTATATATTGAAAGGTATTGCTCTCGTTCCTTTGTGGCATAAAACATGTACATAGCTAGGTTGCGTACTACGTAAGTGTTGTGTGAAGACATTAAAATATAACACATTTCAATAGATGCATTGTTATGATTTATATGGGGAATATATCTTGAACGTATATCGTTATACAAGGGACATAAAGCAAGAAATGTAGTTCGTCTTCAACGCAACCTTCACAATATGGACAAGTACGATGCTCTTGCAATAAACCAACATGTCTACCCTTTTCAATCATAAGATTATGCGCAGAACCTCTACAATTAGCCATACAACGTCTGAATTTGTCAATTTCAACAGTTTGTACATACTTTGCTACATCATATGAAAATTTTAAGTTAGCATAATGAAACAATTTACTCGACTCGGAACATCTAGTCCTCCATATTTGAATGTATTGATCCTTAAGTCGTTGTATATATTCAAGTATAAACAATTTATGGTTAAACTCACCATTTGTCTCCCAGATATATCCAAATCCATTTTGATACAAATTCAGCCTTACATCAGATACCCAGTTATTATAACCCAGATTATCATAATGAACTAACATTTCATAACAAAATTTGACATATCTGTGTCTTGGCATTTTCAAAAGGCGAAGCCAGTATTTCATACACCGTTTGGCTGCATAAATATACATAGGAAACCTTCCTAAATCCCCTAATATAGCATCATTACATGACATAGTATGTGCATTAATAAAACGCTTACAGGCATAAACATGTACATGCTCAATACAGGCAACATTTTTCAACGCACATAATTCTGAGCTATACAGGAATATAGGGGCAATGTTCGCATCAAATAACTTGAAAAATGTATGATAAGGTATACAGATAAATTGATGAAGAGAGTTTAAGAGACTCATCAATGCTTTCATAGCTTTGACAAACATAGTATCGGCCATTTTATACAAAGACAGTCTATTTGTAACATTAAAGGTACTCAAACCAGCAAACATGAATTAATATGAAAGAAAACATACAGAAATAAATAAGCGTCGTAAAGGTACTTCCATATCGCGAATACATGTGACAAACACACTGTGGATGACATTAAGTGATAAGTCAAAGTATGGTAAGACGTCAAACTTTGATTTAAACACGTCCAAAAAGGTGTTTTCGAGTACCTGTATTCAGTTATACGCTCCAGCACGATACAAAACCAAATGTGATTCTTTGCAAAACATATATTTCTATGACAAACTTATCCTACATACATTAGGAGTGTTTGGAAAAAACAGTGATTAAAATCACACAACATACCGTCACCATATTAGAGAAAAGTATGTAAGATTCCTATAGATGTATATTTTGATTGAGAAAATCTTAGCTGAAAACGGCTTTTTAATAAAGAAGTGGACCAGTTGCTACAGAGAGCACCACAACAAAAGTCATCAAAACAGAAGGCATCGAGGAGGCGCAAAGGCAAACACGCATGAGAGCAGGACACAAGGAACGACCAGGCCGACCATGAAAGACAACTAAGGAAAATTAAGGAGGACAATTAGTGGATGGAATACATCAAATAGCATACATGTACATCAAATAGCTAGCAACTATAGGCCGGGAGGGGGTGATGAAATTACATAAACTCTGTTATTTGTATCAAGAGAAATAATTTGCACATGGGGAAAGGAAACACTGTTTCTTGATTATAATGCATGAAAATAAAACATTTGTTTTTAATAGGCCAGTACTAGGCAAGCAGCAAACAATCGTATATCAACAATAATTGGCCTTTTGCGAATACGAACTTCTTTTGAAAGGGAGGTCACTCATGCCTGAATTTTTTGAATTATCTGAATTATCTTCCTTTAACAATACAAGCATAAAACACTGTTGATTATGAATGTTGTCTGCAGTATCGACAGTAAAATATATGCAAAGTACTATTTCAGATTTGATATATATACCTTATATGGCATACTATTTCTTATCATAATAAATGTAAGTTTCGTTACATTTATTACGAGAGCAATTAACACACAATTTTATTCCTATTCACTCCATTCGCTCACATACATTCTACATATCAAATGCAAACATCAGCAATACTAATCTTACCTTTCACTTTCAATCAAGCGAAATTGTCTTCTACAATTTTTTCTTCAATATATCCGACTTTATTACACCAGATTGGAATTAATCAACTTAAACACGTCCATTTCGAGTTTCAGGTCTTTTTATGCAAGGGAGGTCACACATGCATGTTATTTGATAAAAAGGTATGGATTATCTTTCTTTAACAATACAAGGACAAAGTCGGCAACTGAAGAATAACTAAGAGTGAAAGATATTGGTGACTTACGATATTCTGTAGTTATTGTCTCTCGGGCGTGAAGTAAAAGTCGGTTATATTTTCACAGTAGCGGATCCGTAGTCCAGTGGTAACGCGCTGGACTTGCAATCCAGGGATCGCAGGTTCGATTCCCCGCTCCATCACTGACCGTACTAACAGTCTTTCGGACGAGACTTTAAAAACCGAGGTCCCGTGTATGATGCTTTACATCGAGTACGTAAAAGAACCAGGGGTGCTTCTAGAACTGGGGAATCTCCTGTATCATGCACTATCCTCCAAAATATGAAATGACTAACTTTCTTCCGGAGGCGTCGCCCATATGGGAAACAGGTGGCGACGATAAATAAGCGCAAATACAAAACAAATATATTTTCACACAATACATTGATACTATTGATTTATAGTTGAGTTTTAAAGTTGACAGATGGCTTGATGGGATGCAGAGTATGGATACTTGTCTAAATACTGAAACCTCTTGACTCGTTGGTTCTGACCACGGTCCCACAATTGACTAATGGCAATAAGAATCCAAAATCAATTTTATAACCTTGTGTCATGATGATTTTGTGGTAATCGCATTCCGGCCATTTATATAATGTATAGAATTATGAAGTGCATGCATGTATTGTTAGTCTCAACTAGTAAGTCTTTCTGAGGATTGAGCTTGCCCGGGTAGGTCTGTGGTTAGTGCATTAGGTATCACCAAGGAGGTATGTGTTCGATACCCGATGTACTTCGATGACACTTACCTATAGCAAATGATCCTCAACTTCTGATTCATGTGGGGAAGTAGTCCGCTGATTGTAGTATGACTAGTAAGTTATTTAATTCCAGGAAAACTGGTTATGTTAACTGACTACTGTGTATAATTGAAAATGCTTTGAACAAAAGTGATAAAGCAAAAAGGAACATGTTGGTCCATGAACACTGGTAATGTCAACTGATCGACATACTTAACTGAAATACTGTGGCACACATACAACCAATATAGTTTGGGTATTTATTGGGTACATACTGTGATATTTAAAGAGAATGAATAAGGTATCTAACGGTTTTAACTGTCTGCCATATATAACTGAAAATTACAAAACAAAACTAGCCAATGTGGCTGATGGTTAGACTAACCACAAACAAGCTTGTCAGTACAAGTTCAAGCTTCGTATCCCCGGTACATTAGGGGCCACGCAATTATTGGTCGTTATACGTTGTTATGCAGTAGCTTTTCTTTAGATCATTTCAAATGATAGTGGATACAAAGCAGTGCCGTCATAGAATCATGTATACAATGGTCCATGAAATGCACGTAGTCTAAGTCGGATAGACAGTCTCGTGACATTGTGTATACGATATACAAACGAACTTAAGCGTATCTATAAGACAATGCCACTCCTTGCCTCACGTATACAACTTCATAGTTTGTAATTAACCCGGTGTCTAATATTGTAAACCATTTATATTGCTAGCACGACTTCAAGGTGTAAAGCATTGATGTTAAAGTTAAATGTTTGAATGGACATGTAAAGTTTGTTGAGTGTGTTTTAAGCAATATGTGGATAAAGCTTGATTTGTAATTATCAATGCATCTATAGGCACCATTAATTGTTCATTTTGTCACCCAACTTTATGAAAACTTACTACGATAATAAGGATCATCATAGTCTCTTTTTAATTATTTCAAATATTTCTTTTTCAATTTTTATTGTTTAACTCATCCTTTTTTTATAAATTAAGGTTATTTTTCAATTTAGAAATAAATATGGATATTCAGGTTACTCTATGTTTGTTATTTCATAAATTTAATCCAGTCATCGTCATTGAAACGGTGATGGAAGTTCATGAATGAGATGGATTCTAGTTTCCACTGACACATTATATATCCCTATGACAACATTCTGGCTCGATGGAACTGTGCGGCATTATTCCGAGGTTGGACTATAAGTGATCTTTCATAACAATTGAAAGCTTCAGTTGGCAGATTCTCTTGTTCCATACATTGTCCAAGTAGATTCAAAGCCGTTTCCTTGTGACCTAAGTTTGGTTCACCACGCATAACGTGTTGTAGTTTATGTAGAGCCCTGTCTTGTTCTCTACGGTTATTCGAATGTCCATACGTATTGTATTGTAAGAAGTACAAGTACGGAAGTGAATCAATGAATGCAAAATCCATCCATTTTATAATTAGATAATTAATTATAGCAATTATATTCATAATAATACGCACCGTGCAAAACGCACATTCTTGCGAATATTGTAGCGTTTGTATACCCATTTGATCAATAGATTAAACTCACCCGAGTCAGTTCAACACTATAGATTTCAAAACAATCACGGTTGAGTATAGACCGGTATTATTTTAAATCCCTATGACAACATTCTTGCTCGCTGTGCGGCAATACTCAAAAGTCGTACTAGATGTGATCGTTTACAACAATCGAACAGGTAACTCTATTTTTCATTTCATGAAGTTGATCCAGGCATCTTTACTAATGCCGTCATGAAATTTCACGAACAACCATAATAACACTCTGGCTCGGTGGATCCGTGCGGCATTATGACAAAGTCGTACTAGAAGTGAACTTTCATAACAATTAAAAGCTTCATTCGGTAGATTCTCATTTTCCATACATTGCCCAAGGAGATTCAAAGCAGTCTCCTTGTGACCTAAGTTTAGTTCATCACTTATAACTTCTTTTAGTTTATGTAGAGCCCTCTCTTGTTCTCTACGGTTATTCGAACGTCCATATGTTTTGTATTGTAAGAAACACAACCGTAATGTACTTGAACTCATTTAACACGAACCATCAAACGTTATAAAGCACTTTAACTCTCCTTCTACGTTAGATCTATTACATTTGTAAGTTAGCTAATTGATATTTGATTAGTAACTTTAGCACGTGATTACTAGATTTCTTAGCATGTCCAGTGGAGTATTCCATCCATTCAATTATTTTCCCCACTTGTTGTCCTCCTACATATTCCATTGTTGTTTTTGTAGTTTCTGCCAGACAATAAAACACTATTCTTTAGTTCTCCACGCCCATGCATCTTTACATGTGCATCTGCTATGTCTCGAATGTTTCGTAGACTGTGCTTGGTTAGGGTCTAAGAAAATGCCTCCACACACAGACCTCTGGGAAAACAACAGTCTACTGAATTTATTTCAATATTACTACAGCTGGTGTTAAGTGCTGTGTGGCGGATGTAAAATTCGCCCCGTACTTCGTCCAAGTGTAGTTAACCTAACTTAATCAACTTTATGTAAGTTAAATTTACACGAAAATGACGTTAGGTCGCTGTGGGTTAGTGGTTAGCATAACGCAATGCGGAATGACATATTATATGAATATTCACCAGAGCACAACAGTTGATGACGTCAAACTCAACTATAAGAACGACAACACAGGATATGGAGAAAAACTGCAATAACACGAGCGACGTCCCTTTTTTACGAGAAAATAGGTTAAATGAACTGGTCGACACGATAGAAATTACTGCTATCTCTTGCATCGATATAGCGAATCCTCCGAAATATAATGTGTTAACATATGTAGGTGAATAAGTAAGTGTTTTCATATATTGTTATTGACCAAGTTCTAGTTCTTCCTCTCCTTTGTATTTTATAACGCTTCGCATTAAAAGTAGTATTGTATAGATGTATTGTTCTTCATGTTCGTATTTTTGTAATTTACACATTACGTTATCATTTGATATACTATTCATGTTATTTTTGTTAAATGTAAACAAGAAGCGTAGGTATTTCCTTTAAGTTATTCGGCTCATTTGTGTATTGTATGCACAGTGTCATATGCATTTTATGGCATCGTAGAAACATGCACAGGTATGTGCTAAATAACCTTATCTTTTTGCAACTGGAACAATATCACCGTGGTCACAGTAAACAAAGATAGAGTGCAGTAAGAAAATCTGTTGATATTCATGGAAATTTTGCATATTCAAATAGACAGTACGAGCGACATATGATTGAAGTGTCCCGTAGTTATGTTATTTAGGCGAGTAAAGCTTAAGTTTCTTAAATCTTTCCAGACAAATTGAAAGTTAACTTTTCAGGTCATCAACTGTCTCCAAATTCATGATTGTTGGGTTTCATCTGTTTCAAAGAGACATGTTAATGCCAAAATAATATTACTACTAGACATATCAACATCCGTCGCTCGTACTGTTTATATTTATAGTATAAGTACCTAAACAATCAATAAGAATAAACATAATTTCTTACCACACTCCATCGTTTGTTTACAGAACCAACAGGAAATGCCGAAAATGGAACGTACCGTATTTACAGGCGCAGTTGCCGTATATACGGCGTAGACGATAGACACGGTGGATATGCACATTTGTCATTTCATAAGATATAGTAAAGTCCTAGTTCATTGAAGAAATTAGTTCCTTATGAAACAATAAAATATTGATTTATGTTCTACTGGTTAATCTCATTGTATATCTATTGAAATCCTAATACATATAAAGGATATTTGTATTTTCTAAGTAAGATTTACGTGTGAGCAGAGGACGCATTATTTTCACGAGTGAAGCAGCCGAAAGTGACAATTTAAATCAGATGCTCACGACGTTCCATCGAAAAATACAAATGCTCATTTAATTTCCCGTTGAGTGCTTCAATATTTGATGTGACGTCATTTGCCCTTTATCATCACCCCCTTACATTTGTAAATGATCGTAAACAGTATGTGCTATATTTAATTGTAGATTAGTAAACAAATGACATTTTAGATTTTCTTATTTCTGATGTGATAATATAGTCATTCTACTTCATGTTTTCATCTGCCGTTGTTTGACAAGATTAATGTAGGGGATTTGTCATAGAGAACAGAACTGAAGTTCGCACCGAATGCAAACCAAGGAACATTGACTGATCGCTGTACATTACTGAATTATTGTCAATATCTGCTTGTACAAAGGCTGTTTGCTGCAATGCTAGTTTATCTTTGAAGTTAAACCGGATCCGGACCTGGTTAAATCCTGACTAGTTTGTTTGCTAACTACCTGAACAAATAGCGCCTGTGATCTGAGCACTGTGACCTGTTGTATGAGGTCACCAGCAGCGATCTGAATTGCAAGCCCATTTTTCATTGTTTCAATCAATTTGACATAAGATGAAAAAATAACAATTGTTTAATCGCTTTACATTTACCTGGGTAAACTAATCGACACATGATGATTCAATTTGCATTCATGTCTAAACTATCTGTGTATTCGTGTTATCCTTAAATATTGCGACAGAAGACATGCGTTGTCATCCCAGGACGCGGTAACACACAGAAACGATTGCTCTGTTTAACAGAGTGCCATACACATCATCAAACCATCGGTTATACTGGACTTTCCGACGTCATGCCCTTTCAATTTTGCATTCATTCTTGGTCGAAATCTCAAAGATATTTCCCTCAGTACAACACACAAACATGCGATCAAACAACGTAACGGTAAACTTTCATTATAATAATTGATTTTTTACTCTGTTCACTTAATTCTACTGTATTAACTGTTCAGCTGATTGCATATACGAGCAATAACTTAGCTTATGACATGAAAAGAAGAGCGTGCATAATTAAACGACATGGTCCATGCTTACAGTTCTTTCAGACACAAATGTCTTAATTAATTATTTACGCGGTTTTTGATATGTTGATATAAACCTTAAACTGGCAAAGTCCCAAGTTTTTGTCTCTCAGCACTTTATAATTCAATGACAAATTTACACCGCCCTTGTCAGCGTTAATTGGTCTTTCTGCTTTACTTTGATCATTTCCGATAATAACATGAATAGAACAGCGTCAGTGATTTAACGAAGGTAATTGCTAGAAGATTTAAACGTTTGAAAACCATCTATAAATTATGATTTGTATAATGTATTATTAATGATGACAAAAAAGATCCTATCATGAGAAATAATCATAAGTGAAATAATAATCTCCCACTGAAGCTTATAAATATCCTCTATATATATGTTTCAGAAGTAAAACTCTAACAGGTATGTCATACTTTTGTTTAGCATAGTTTTTTATACGTTGTGCGATCCGGTATGTGTCTGTCATGGACAGCACTTCTACACCGGTGTTTGTGGCGTTCCCTGTAGCAATTTATTCTCACTTCATCCTCTCACTTGCTGAAATTTCTCCCCGGTAACAGGGTTCCATGTTTTTTGTGCTTTATCAGGTCACTAGGTCACATGACTTTTATCTCACGTCGCATGACCACGTGACTAGCCGGACTATTTTTAGTAAAGTATCGCGATTCTATCTTTTTTACGGACTTACTTAAACAGTGGATTTTTCAATCACACGTTTCCTCCTTTTTGTAGAATGCATGCAATAAAATGTAAACTTCCCCAAACTTGTTCTGTTTTCATTGAATCGGTGCTTAATCTTATCCGTTATTAGACAAGCTCGGTCTGCATTTTGACCCGAATCTAAGTGCTTACTGGAACACGTAGTGAACAACTTAGTCAAACAAATTGTCGGCTGTTGACACCAGTGGAACAACATCATGTCGGAAATTTGAGTCCATCTGCGTTTGAACTCATCAGGGATGACTCACGAAAAAGTACGTATCAGTAGCAATAGCAGTACGTACCCCACCTATCTTCTCAATATTCGAATACCGGTCCGGTTTAATCCATTTGTGCCAAAATGTCCTTTGCAATCATAAAGGACACTGATAATCTGACCGCACTGATGAATTCCTTGTTTTCTAGTGCAGTTTTAAATGTCCACATATTCATGAAATAGATATATATGTAAATATTACTTCCTTTTTCACGTGTTCTTTGGTACTTGACATTTATCGCCATTTATAAACAACAGTGGGAAATTGCCTATGAACTATTTGTAATGTTTAAAATTTGACTTACTAAATTGTTGCAAATTCTTAGATTTGTTATAGATTAATGATCACCCGAAGTTTCCAAACGCAGATTAATTTATAATGCTAATGGAAATGTGTCAGACTCATGTGAACTATTTGTCTCAGCTTGAGGTGCTAACCACATTTATATTCAATGCGTCAAAAGATATTAAATACGTTACAAATTAATTACGTCACAATTTAGGGGATGCAACTCGGTAGCATTTGAAATTAAAGGTATTTCCCCTTACTTAACACAAGATGTGACAGGATAAATAGAATAATAGGTTGATGACGTGGAAAGTTTATCAGACTCGGCTCCGGTATTCATCTCATTCCACGTCACGTACCTATTATTCTCTATTTCTCTATGAATTATCCTACTTAAACATAATATTTTCATATATAAACACTTACCTCTCTTTGAATGTATACGGTCAGTATTGTCCAATACCAGCAACAACTAAAGAGCCTAGGCTTAGGTGAAAAGCATAAAGCAGAAGAAACTCTCATTGAAACTATTGTTAATCTTGTCAAAGGTACGAGACAGGGTCGCTGGGAGATATTAATACAAAGCCCTATAGTCACTCCATGTAGCATTTATGCCCGTTTCGGTATGAGGACCCGACATGAGTGTCGATACCTTTGCTGGAGAGACATACAATGTTGTATTGACGTATCCAGCGCGATGACGGAAGAAATGTACTGTGTGAAAATTGTACGGGACAATTTTCCAGTTCCAGGTGCGGTCTATACCGTTTTAATACTACAACGACATGCCATTTGTTGATGACAGGTAAACCTCTTTGACGCCATTTTAATATTAATACTGTGCAAATGTTTATTTACTGATTCCGACTTTACATTAAAAAACGAAGCTAGTCTCAAAACTTTCCGAACGTCCCTCGTACATTGACTAAGTAGGCAGTAACTTATCATTAAAAGCAATTACGTACATAACAACAACACACTGTGTATAATCCAGCACCAATAAAATATTAAAATCAGAACGTGAGATCGCCATAAAATAATATTAATAACCTATTGTAAAGTCAACCGACAATATCCCCCTTCCTCATAGATGTTTTATACTTACACAACCTCAAACATTTCGTAGGTTAATGTTTCCCTAGGATCTGTGTGGGGAGGCATTGTCGTATGTATGAGGCGTTCAGTGTAACAACTTAGTAATTCCGTTACAATTACTGATCCATTAACTTTGTACCTGCAGTAGAGATGACGTGTCACTAGAGTCATTGGAAGACATCGATACTGTTTTCATGTATTTACTGGTTACAGGCACTCTGTGATATTGGTATATGGGCGCCTGTAGCGAGACGATCAAAGAAATGTACTGGATTGTTGTGTGAAAGTTGTACGGGTCAATTTTCAAATTCCAGGTGCATAATATACTGGTTTAATACTAAAACGAAATGCTATTTGTTGATGACAGGTTAAAACAATGTAAATTCTAATATAGGACACAATGCCACAATAGTCCTGTTATTGTGTTTTTATGTTCATTTATTTAGGCGCTTTATCAAAGGTTATTGAAGATGTAACAAACTATTTGAACAAAGAATGCCATTATTGTTACATACATGAACGGAAGCAGAGTTGTAATGTTAACTTAGTGATTCAATTCATACCTAATAGTCCAATAATTCAAAATCGTTACATTAAAAAACCACAACTCATTTGCTTATTTCAATTTGTCCAAATAATATTTTTAAAGATATTTATTTTTTATTGTTATCACGCTGTATGTCCTCCCTCCATTGTATTGCATGACTCTTTTCATAATTTAATTTCGTAGTTTATAACATTTCGTTATCTTGTATATTCTTTATACCCATTCTCACAAAGTGTATGTCTCGTTTACTATGTGTTTCTTTATATTTTATTATAATCCCTTCCCATTCTTTATCTATTTCGTAGAAATATACATTGCTCTTCAATATCCCAATGGAAAAAACAACATCAAAACTGTCGAGTATATTTACGATACAGAGCAAAGAATGCATATTTATTTCAATACTGTACATATGTCATGTTAGAGAAACAAATCACGTGGTTGAAACAACAGCTCCTACTATCACAGTGACATATCTGCAGGGAAACATACTTGATAATCACATTTTTGATGTTGGTGAGAGATCATTGCTCTACAACAGTTAAGTCGGTTACATAATTTTACGAGAGTAAGTAGTTATTGTTGTTAGGAAGTTGTTGCCCCATAGGACCCGATAAGGAAATGATGAAATATGCCGAAAACATGACATAAGTATGGAAATGTTATTTATTTTCAATATCCATTTTCATATTAAGCCTGCAACTTGTTTTAGTACTTGAATTAAACTTTGCAGTAAACGTTGAACTTTGAAATATTGTCGATACATCCTCCAATTATCCCAACACCCCATAGGTACCAGCAACTGTTGGGTGCTTGCAGCACAAACCCCACTGAGCCGTCGGCAAGCCATCCGCAAGAGCACATATCAAATCCCATTGCTCGAGCTTGAAGCAAGTCCTCTCTGGATGCTATTTTACTTCCACTCCTCTCACATCTAGCATTTCCTTCCTCAAATGTAAGAGTGTACGATCCACCATCGCCCTCCGCATGGAACACTGTACGAAAATGATAAAAAGTAATCATGTCATATTTTACAGTGTTTAAAATTTTATTTACACGTAGGTTGCCTTGTGATTTTGTGTCGAATTAAGGTCATTTTTTCGATAAAAAGTTCAGCGTATTTTATATTATTATTAGCTTTAGTGCAAATATTCAAGTTTTTAATATTTATAGCGATTAGTTGATCTAACTTGTGAATTGATTATCAATTATTACTTATTTGCACTTGACCCTTCATAAGCAGCTGACAACCTATTCACATTCACCAGAAGTGGGAAAATCTGTACACGTCTTGACTTCAATTGTATATAAGACCCTTATTGTGACTTTCACCCGTGCTTAACTGTCAGTAATTCATCATCGTTGCTATATTGTAGTACAGTAGTTTTCACATATTGCCACACAAATATGCGTGTTTTTTTTACATTTACACATATATCAGCATTTGTTCTTATAAAGTTACAAATCACGTTGTTCTATAAGTATAATTGCTAAGGAACTGTTTCTAGTGTATTGTGTAAGCAATAAACAATAGTTGCGATGAGCAGTACTGTACGCAGTGCAGCTTATCCAGAGCAGATAGGTCTAGAACAACAACATCTGATCAACAGATCACGTCTTCTTATGTTATTGCGCTGTATGTATTACAAAATCAGAAAGCAATCTTTTAATTTCGCCATACATGTAACATGCAATTAAACTGGTACTATGCACAACAATGAGTTGAGTAAACAAAAGTATTAGGCTTCTGTGCCATTTTAAAATACTAAAATAAATACGTTAATGATGCATGCAAAATGTTTGCATACGTAATACAGAGCATAAACTAGTGTTAGCAATAACACCATGGCAACCGTCGACATGTATGGCAACTACGTTATTATACGGTATAATGATGCTCAATTCCAGACTTGCTTTTATAGTAGTATTGTACCATAGCCCCTGGTCTAATGGTACAAATTTTAGTATTGAAACTAGTCTCATAACTCAAGCTTCTGATTGGTTGGGTCTGAGCAACTAACCAATGGCAAAGCTGCATTCCAAGACTGGTCTCCAAAGTTGTAAACGGAGATGAAGTATGGTCAGAACATTAGTTTATTTCCATTGAAGTTTTCAAATATGCAATATAGACAATACGATCGACAGATGATTGGGGTTTTTCATAGTAATGTTACTTTGACCCTTTCTATTGAAATTTCTTCCAGCATTTGAAATGATTGAAGTTAAGTATTACATACAGCCGATATAACATAAAAATGCGGGAAACTTTAATCACCTGTCGCTCGTACTGCCTTATTGTTAATCTGAATAAGTAAAACTGCAAAAAGAATAAATAAATGATCTTACTACGCTCAATCGTTTATTTACAACATTTACAGGAAATGCCGGAAAGCGTACACAATATACCGTAGTATAGGATTTGTTGCTGTATATTTACGGCGTAGACGGTTCCCGTGGTGAATATACACCATTGTAATTTAATTAGATATATTTAAGTTACAGTTTATTGAATACATTATTTCTGATAACTCCTGTGTCATTAAAATAAAGTAAAGTATCAATCTATTTTACTGTTAAATATAAGCATTTAATTTGAAAGCATAATACATGTATGATATTCGTGCATTTCGTTGTAAGATCGAATGTGTCCAAGGGTGAGCAGCGGACCACTATTTTCACGAGTGGCATAGCCGCGAGTGGAAATGTAAATCAAATGCTCACGAGGATTCATCGAAACCAATAAATACTTAATATATTTCATGCTTTAGGTTGGTATTTCCGTTATTGTTACATGAGCGTATAGGCTACATCATGTATTCATCCGCCGTCATTGACAAGAAAACGTCATGGAACATTACAAAAACAAATATTTAGAAAACAACGGTTGAAGTTTTTGAGTTCAGTTCAGTAACATTGAAAATAACACTGTTCTGAAATAGTGAAATATCAATTTATATTGCACTAATGAATCCCATTGGAAAGAATACATTAAAAGTAATTTGTCTTCAACTCAGGTTAACGATTGGGAAATTGTCGTATGCCTGCTTCTGTACAAGGAAAAGTTGTTGAGTCCACTGATTGCTGTACATGCTTGAAATACTTTCCATACGCGAAAATCAGCTTACACAAATGCATGGTTGCCGAAATAGCCGTCTGTCCAATGGAAACATTTTCTCAATGTCATCGAATTTTCTTTATTAAGCAGTTTGTTTTATTTAACCCTGATTTAAAACATCCATTCCCTGAATAAAATCAGATTAAGATAGTTTAGTTGTAAAACAAAGAGCCAAGAAAGCAGTGTTCTGAATTGCAAGCCTATTTTTCATTGTCTCTATCACTTTATCATTAGATGAAACATAACAATTGCTTAATTAGAACAGGCCTGGACTTATTTGTGTGGATTGTTTGTCCAGAGCATTTCTTTGTTTATTTTTGTAGAGGGATACCTGAAGCTCAATGTTAACGAGGGTGGATAGTTGACATCATGTCAGTTTCCATGGAAACCAAGATGGCGACCGAGATGGGCGCTATTTCATGAACCCGTGACTAGTCTTACAGTAACGATTATTTCTATTAAGGGCAAACAGGTATTGCTATTAATGTGTGCGATAATTTATGTACAGATGCAAAGCTCTCAAATGAACTCCCTGTCAAGGTCAGTAAAGGTCAAAGTCAAGGTTATTTAAAGGTCAAAATGTAAAAAAATGTTTAAAAACGCGTTTTTACTAAATGTCGTTTTAATTCATCTGCACAGTTTTGACCGTATACATGCAAAAGTATTTTGCACTACCTTGTATCAATATGATTTACAACAAAAGTTATTTCATGGTCATAAGTTGAATACTCATATAATTAGAAGGAATTATGTGACACCACGTCAATCTGCATTTTCCGAAGAATACGCGCGTATAGCTTAAAAATCATATTTGAGTTCTGTTGCATGAAATGCGTAAGCACAGTTTCTGCATTTATGTTAATGTATTTGCTGCTCACAGACTAAACGAAAATCAAGGTCAAAATGTCCAACGTCACCAAAGGTCAATGTCAATACATGTTGAAAATGAAAAAAATGTTTTTATCTTGTTAAAAGTTCAGCAGTATTAGTGTTTCATAAGTTATGCTCACACTTTACCTGTGTTCAATGCAATTTATAACAAACTTAGTATATGACCATTAGATGAATAACGGTGCAATTAAAAGGAATTACCCGACACCACCTCTATCTATATTTTTGCGTAGAATATACAAGTATAGTCAATGAATGCATAGAAATCACGTACTGTATATATTTCTATTATGCATACAGGACGTGTATATTACATATGAATATGTTTGCCGCTCATTGGCTGAAGTAAAACCAAGGTCACCCGCCAAGGACTGAGGACAAGGTCATTTGAGGTAAAATCAATTAAAACATAACATGGTGTTCATCTTTTATTACAATTGATAATGAGATGAAAGTGATTAGGCTTTAATACTAAATATGACACTATTTCCAACCCTTTTTTATCAACTGACAAAAAACATTTATCATTTTATACATGCCTAGTTTGTTAAGGTATTTTTCAAGAGCAACCGTATTATGCTCGCTTTTGCTACTTGAGTCACAACCGTGTTTAAGCCAAACAATCTCGAAGCATATTCAAATCTGTAAATTGTAAATGACGGACTGGGAATCAATGAACTCGTATTTCCTAAATTATGGTTTATATGTAGACATATTAATTTATGATTTTGCTACACATCCTTACTTGACTTTTGAATACTGACTAAATATTTTCACTTTTATCTTTTTTTTAAATGTTAAATCCCTTTATTAAAGCAACTTTAAAAATACAAATTTGCAATGTTGATCGATCTAAAGATTTTGAGTAACATCGTCCAGTATTATGGTAATATATACGTTATATATACAAGAAAACATGACATAGATGGACAGTATCTTGTAGTTTGTAACAGTCTGCTGCAAATGATATTAGTGTATACAATTGAACATTATTGAGCCAAATTGAGATCAAAGGTACATTGTATTTAAGAAATACGACATCATGGTGTTCAAGATCTTCACTGATTCTATAAACTAGCCATCTTGACATAGCAATTTAGAAATGAAAAGTACATAAGCATATATACATACACAACATGCAGATCGTCAACATTATGCATGGTGACTGAATAAAATAATGTTAAAGTGTCTACTGCTACAGTATTCTGTACATTTATATATCATACATGGTCCATATCACATTTTCCACATCAAATATGCGATCGATGTATTTGCATTCACTTTAAAACCTATTTACGTATTTTCATTATATTGAAGTGGAAATTCAGGTATGTCAACGTGTTTGCTTTTAATAAAACACAAATATCCCATTGTTGGTCTTCAACAGAGGCAACGTTTCATATGAAGACTACGAACATTTCTAAATTATTAAATACTTTGTTGCTGTCAAATAAGTAATAATAAATCGAATCTTCTATTGAAATTAACTTAATAAATCGTGTACGGTTTTCAGACCATACAATGCATGTGAACAATTATGTGCTAAATAAATTATAATGCAGAACAAAATAGAACAGAAACTTCGACAAATCGATTGTTACGGTGTCACATGGTTACGGTATGTATGCGAGTGCTGATAGCGCTTAAATCATACAATCATGCATTCGTAAAGACACGAAATTCCAATGCTGTTATAAGAGGAACAACATTCCAATGAACAAATAGTCGTGATATGAGTTGTGATAGACATAGGGACTCAACACAAAATACAGAGAAAATAAATATTCGAAGAAATCTTGTTTGCTTTTAAAATGTATTTAAAGTTGCTTAACCAAATCAAGAGAACTATGGAATAACTATTGTCTAAGCTTTAAATGCCTTCATCGATTTGAAAGTTTTAAACTATTTGATTTAGTGTAGAGAAGAAAGGCCCAAATATTATTTATTATACCTTGTGTCATTAAAAACATTAATATAAACACGAGGTCAATGCGTTAATATTGTATTAATGTATCGATAGATGTTATTTTATATAATATGCACCTAAACAGTAATTTTATGGAAATCTCTGAAAAAGTCAATGGACATTACCACAAGGGTCCTGTTACGGAGATTTGATGTAATTTTATTTACGTGTTTATTATATTCTGTTGGGTAACTTGGGCATGTAACAAACTATGTCTACCACACCTGCTATCATTTTTACTACATATATATAAGTTAAAACATTGAGTGACAGCAGAATTTTGATATTTTGTTGTCTTTATTTATTCATTAATTAACATGTGTTCGTGCTATAAGTCAAAGTCTTAACCAGTAAATTACTATCTTCACTTGTTTCAATTTGTGCCAATCATCCTTTGGAAGCTATTACTTGTTTACTAATGCAATACAATCAGAATCAGTTGAACCTTTGTAAAATGTCAAATAACAACATGAACATTCTTATTCAAATATCTGACCTTTCAGACAAAGCTGAAAAACACCATGGTAATATGTGATGTATCTTAACAGCTACATGTATTGTTGTAACCATCAAGAACCAGATCCATGAAAATCGTTGTCTCTTCTAGGCTAGTCCAGCCACGGACGGTACGTCTCTATACTGTCGCTGTACAACGTCCTGCTAAACCATTCACAAAAGTAAATAGAAGTTGGACACCGTCGGTCTTTCCACTGCATTTACTCTTATTTTCGTGAACAGATATATGCTTTGCGTGCAATAAAAAACTGTACGACATAAAATTGTAGCTTTTCGTTGATTTATTTGTCTTTTCGACACAATATTTTCATGGATACGACTTGTTTTGTAAAAAAATTGTGAATCAATCACCTGTTAAATAAGAAGATGGGAGAGTTGCTATGGAGGCGGTGCGCACATAGTTATTACCCTACTAAGATCATTGTCGATATTGCTATTATTTGCTCCTTCTTGAGCCAATAGTGAAAGTGATATTATCACGAATTCGATCAAAAGTTGTTTCAACGTTAAAATCCATCTTGCATTGCTACTTTGACGGACGAAATTGGCGAGAGCGCGAATGTCAACATACAGTTTGTAAGGTGAATAGTTTACTTGCGCACCGTGGGCGGAGTTACGTTTGATTGACAGATATTTTAGCGACAATGTTTGCAGTCATAAACATTTGACCCCTGTCTTCTTGTCGAAGTGATTGTGAGGCACTCAGATGCGCTAGAAATTTGATTTGTGTGTGCTTCTACTCGTGAAAGATTGCTACAGTTTTTCCGCACCCTCAAAAGTCTGTTCGGTCGATAATAAAGACGCCATAATAGTGCCGTTAAAATCATGCGGCATAATCCCAGGTTTTTACTATAGGCTTGTGCGTGGCTGTAAATCAAATACATTTTGAGATAAGTGTTGTACTAAATGCCGAATTTTAATTATGTAAAGGGTCCTCTGCTGCTGGACACATCCACACACGAAACCCCAGGGGTGCGTTTCATCAAATATTAGCGATGCGATGTCTTAAAATCACAGATCACTATCACTCGCAAGTTCATTTGCGATTACCAGTATTTACGTTTCATGAACACAATCGCAATTATACTTTCCGTCAATTAAAGCCGATCGCAAAGTTGAATGCCAACTGAATATTTTACAGTAAAAATGACACTTATATCTCTGGAGTTGCTGAAACTACGATATGAAAAGCTAACGTCCGTATTGTGCCTCACACAGTCAACGTCGCAGAGCAGAGCCAAACCCATCGCTTTGCCATGTGTTGCCAACAGCACAAATTCTAACTGGATGTGACAATTCTAGGACGTGACAATTCAGGCAACGTTGGAACTAAATTGTCTGCATTAAAGGCTCACTTAGAAGAAATATTGACTGACGTTGGCCATACACAAGCCAACACTCCAGAAAATGTGTTTATAAAAGCTGAGGAGTACTTGGTCCTTGTTATCAAGCCAAACTGCCGACGTGAAACAATGTTTGAACTTTATTACACACTGCATGACGTGGAAAATGCAATGGACATTCAATGCCATTTACCAACAAGTCGTGCAACTAAATATCACTAATACATTGTATGGAGCTGAGTGGAGCATCCGAACATGTTCCCTTTATGGACGGATATACAGATAATGATGGCGGACATATATTGCCAATACAAACATACATGAGTGTTCCATACAGCATGGCTATGACATGAGGGTGCAAAGATTGATGCTGCTAGTATTATAAATGTAGGAAAAATTTACTGAGCATTGTATGTAAAAATGTCATACTTTCCGGATATACAGAACAGTTATAGAACAAGAATCTGGTTGTATCATTCATGGGACAATGGTTTTCTTGGATTTAGTTGTTGGTGGTTAAAACAATATCGAATTTTGAAGAAATCAAACTTTTCCATTTTCTTGAGTATTGATTTTATACCACAAATTCAAGTACAATAATGTTCATGTCTGCCAGATGATGTTAATAGTACTATTACATGTACATACACAATAAGTGTGTAGATAATAAATATATACCTGTTGTATGTTCTTGTATCGATACTTGTATTTGTGAAGATACACTGAAATGTCAGGTTATTTGAATGATGAATATTCATGTTATTATATGACATTATAATTCTGATTTGTGTTCGGTTTGTATTGCATTAATAAACTAGAAATGTGTCCTTAGGACACAGATACGCCCACTTCCCGACCTTGTCACGAAAGCAAGGGCATCAGAATTACCAGGTGCACAACTTCACTTGCTGATAAACAATCCATGAAAGTTTGATGGCCGTAACTGCAATTCATTTTCAGTTATTTGTAATGCCATTTAAAACAGGTTATACCTACATGTGATATTTTATCACTATACGTTAATTTGAACTGAATAAGTTTAGTAATAGTGGTCTTAAGCTTGACCCCAGGTGCAAAACTTCACATGTAGAATTATATTTTTGTGAAGGTTTAATACAGTAAATCAAATACAGTTTGAGATAAGTGTTATACTAAATGCCTAATTTTAATTATGTAAAGGGTCATAACTCTGCTGCTGGACACATCCACACACAAAACCCCCAGATGCACAACCTCACATGCTGGTTAACATTGCTCTTAAATTTCATGTCTATTGCTCAAATACCCATCTCAATAGCTGTGACACAAGCGTCCATGCTTTGTATATTTAATTTTAAGTAAGTCAAGGGCTGTCACTCTATTCTTACTGGAAACAGCCTCAAGCTTTACCCAACGTTCACAACTTCCTATGATGGTTAACATTCCTGTAAAGTAACCTGACTCTGGCCCTCATACTTGTTTTAAATATGTGCGACACAAAATTGCATGCTCATTATGACATACGTTCACAAAATCAAGGGCAATGACTCTACACTTACTGGGTACAGCCACACACACAATCCCAGGTGTACAACTTCACATTCTGGTTAACATTCCGGTAAGGTTTTGTGAAACTGGCTCATATCCTTTTGGAGATATTTCGCGAAACCCGATTTTGTGACGGACGGAAAATGGCAAATCTATCCGACCCTTTCAAAGTGCGGACATAAAAAATACCCAAACAATTTAGTCATGTATGTATTGATAAATGTTTTGTTTTGTCAACTAAATAAAATGATAAGACTAAATTCGGTATCATATTTAGAATCAAATACTAATCACTTCATCTCATTATCGTTTGAAGAAGACCCCATTTAATGTTTATATGGGTTTGACCTCAAATGACCTTGACCCACGTCCTTGGCTGGTAACCTTGACTTCATTTTAGTCAATGAGCTACAAACACATTCACGTGTACATATATAATGTGTGCTTAAACAAACGCAGAAGATGCATTCATTGGCTATACTCGTATATTATATGCCAAAATATAGATAGGGTTGTGCCCCGTAATTCCTTTTAATTATACCATTATTCAAATTAGGACCCTAAATTAAGTTTTGTTATAAACAGCATGGAACACAGGTAAAGACAAAACACTTACTTGTAGCCTAACCTATGAAACACTAACACTACTGAACTTTTAACAAGATAAAAACATATTTTTAACATGTTTTTCATTATCAACATGTAATTACCTTGACCTTCAATAGTAATGTTGACCTTGACGTTCTTTTAGTCTATGAGCAGCAAAGACATTTACATATACATGTATACAGACAATGTGCATACTCATTTCATGCAACCAAACGCAAAATATGTATCTATAAGCTATACGCGCGTATTCTGCGGAAAATTGCAGATTGATGTGGTGTCACATAATTCCTTCTAATTATATGATTATTCAACTTATGACCAGGAAATAAGTTTTGTTGTAAATCATATCGATAGTATGTAGTGCAACATACCTTTTGCTTGTCTACGGTCAAAACTGTGAAGATGAATTAAAACGACATTGGATAAAAACGCGTTTCTTATTTCTTTTTTACATTTTGACCTTTAGATAACCTTCACCTTTACTGACCTTGACAGGGAGTTCAATTGAGAGCATTGTATCTGTACATAAATTATCACACACATGTTTGCACTTAATAGAAATAATACTTATAGTAAGACTAGTCAAGGGTTCCTGAAATGGCGGTCATCTTGGCCGCCATCTTGGTTTCCATGGAAACTGACATGATGTCAACTGTCCACCCTCGCTAAAATTGAACATCAGGTTTCCCTCTACACGAACATACAAAGAAATGCTCTGGACAAAAAATTCACACAAATAAGTCTAGGGACTCGACTACAGTACGAGCGACAGATGATTGAGGTTTCTCATAGAAATGTTTTTTTGAACAGTAATAATGAAGCTTCTTCAAACATTCGAAGTCAGTGAAGACAGTTAAGTTTTACTGACCAAATGACATTAAAATTGCAGGAAACTTCATTCATTTGTTGATCGTACATCCTATTTTGCCAGTCAACAATTATAATAGAAATGTATAAATAGAATGTCTGACTAGACTTCATTGTTTATTTAGAAAATGTACACAAATTGCCGGAATTTGAGCTTACAATAAACTGTATTACTAGCGTAGTTGTCGTTTAAATGGCGTAGACGGTAGCCGCGGTAAATATGCACCTTTTTAATTTCATCGGATATAGTTAAGTTACAGTTCATTTTATCAAGAAATTAGTATCGGCCTTTCCTGTCACAACCGTGACATTATAACAAACAACTTAATTGCTTTATATTTACCTGGATAAAATATTCTACACATGGTGATCCAATTTCCATTTATGTTTAAATCATCTGTACGTTCGTTTATCTTTACATGTTGCGACATAAGACACGTTCCTTCACCCCAGGAGGCGGCTTCACACAGAAACGATTTCTCTGCTTTACAGAGCGCCATACACATCATCATACCATCGGTTATAACGGACTTGTTGACTTCATGCTCTTTCAATTTTGCATTAAATCTTGCTCGAAATCTCAAAGACGTTTCTCCTAGTACAACACACAGACACGCGCTCACAACTACAGCAGCGTTACTGTACACTTTCATCATAGCAATTGATATTTTACTTTGTTCACTTAAAGATACTGTTAACTTAACAACACCACCATCAATGGCAGAAAAAACTGTCCAACTGATTGAATATACGGGCAATAACATAGCTTACGCAATGAATAGAAGAGCGTGAATAATTTAACGACATGGTCCAGGTTGCTAGACTCTTTTAGACATAAATGCCTTAATGTATTATTTACGCAGTTGTTGATATATTGATAAAGACCATCATAACATATGACACATTGGTATCACACACACCATTGCGCAAATCGTATTTCTAAATAACCACCATATTAATATTTAATGCATGTACGGAAATAATGTTCAAAGGAAGGTGAAAGCAACCATACTCAGCATTGTGAGGTTCACGACATTGGAATATTGAGTCATTCGTCCTATTCATCGACCGCAACGCTTCCAATATTCAAAAGATCAACTAGACAAATCGATTATTGGCATAATTATGAATCACCCGAACAATAGCGATTGGCAATGAATCCACTCAAACATATTGCATTGGTACGACGGCATTATCGTTCTGACGTAAGGATATGAAAACACATGGAACGACATTTGGCATCACATTACAAAACTGTCGGATTTGTATAATGTATCATTACAATAACAAACGGATCCTCTCATTATCAAAGATGAGTTTTCCTCATCATATCCACGTGTTGTTCTGAGGATCACGTTACATCATTTATATCATACTTACTATCGAGGCTTTGTCCTGTACGAGTAAACACAAAATGATGCCGAGACATGTTAAAGTGAAGTGCGAATTCGTGTCTTGGCGTCTCGATGACAATGTGTTAGAAAGCGCGATTCACGTGAAACACATTTTATCGCGACAAAAGATCAATACACTCCACTACGGGCAACTGTAGGCAATTGTTGCAATCGTTGTATACAAACTTACTCCTGAACATTGTACCTCTTGTGAACTCCTTAAACATTTTTGGAGTTATTGCATTGCCATCTGTCTCTCACAATAGTATGTTATTTTATCTTCATAAGTGAAGGCATCATCTATTTAATAATATTAGACAGATAATATAAAGCCACATGTATACACAGAACAAAATGCACACATTATATAACTGTACAATAGTAAATCTAACTACTGAACAGTTCCGGTTAATGACAGATACAGATTAAAATAAAATGGCAATAGTTATGGTGTAATAAGGTGGCGTAAAAACAGAATATTAGTGTTATAGTAATACAACATTTAACAATTATCAGTATAAAACATGAGTAAAGAAATGTTAATTAAAATACTATTAATTATTTGGTCTTTCAAAAATTTCAAGTACACAAATCGGTTATTTAAACTATGGAATGTTTCGTGGAGGAACTTAGTTCAATACCTTTAGTGACGTTCGATCTATTCCACAAACAACGAGACATTTTCTTAAATCATACAATACAAGAACATTTCAACACTGAATGAAATAAATCCTGTAACATGCTGCCGGATTGACAATTACGTTCAGTATTTGGGATTTTATGAGGTCAATATCATCTACCAGTCTCAGTTACTAAATCATGAGCCGATACGCGTAATTTTGAGCAACAGGAAAAATCGGTCAATGGCGCTACCGGGATAGATAAATCAATTTTGAACCAAAAAATATTTACAAAATCTAAATATCGGTCGACGATTTTATTAATCTGAATTAAAAAAAGACATTGAATGCTCGATTCATGCTTTATCTTGCGCAGTACGTCTATGTACATTGAATGCTCGATTCATGCTTTATCTTGCGCTGTACGTCTATGAACATTGAATGCTCGATTCATGCATCATCTTACGCAGTACGTCTATGAACATTGAATGCTCGATTCGTGCTTTATCTTGCGCAGTACGTCTATGTACATTGAAAGCTCGATTCATGCTTTATCTTGCACAGTACGTCTATGTACATTGAATGCTCGATTCATGCTTTATCTTGCGCAGTACGTCTATGTACATTGAATGCTCAATTCATGCTTTGTCTAGCGCAGTACGCCTATGTACAGTGAATGCTCGATTCATGCATTATCTTGCGCAGTACGTCTATGTACATTGAATGCTCGATTCATGCATTATCTTGCGCAGTACGTCTATGTACATTGAATGCTCGATTCCTGCTTTGTCTTGCGCAGTACGTCTATGTACATTGAATGCTCGATTCATGCTTTATCTTGCGCAGTACGTCTATGAACATTGAATGCTCGATTCATACTTTATCTTGCGCAGTACGTCTATGTACATTGAAAGCTCGATTCATGCTTTATCTTGCACAGTACGTCTATGTACATTGAATGCTCGATTCATGCTTAATCTTGCGCAGTACGTCTATGTACATTGAATGATCGATTCATGCACAAAATTAAGCAAGAGTTTATAAGCGCTGCTATAGGTCTTTCAACCTCATCTGTAATTGAGGTCATATCAAGAGAACGCAAATTGTAATGTCACTATTTGCAAGCAGGAAACAATGTTTACTCGTCATGGTCACTTCGTTCTCATATTGCCATGTGGTGCAACTACTGCTTACTGTCAGTACATGATGACGTCACATGTGACTTTGTTTGGAAATGACGTCACTTAAAGAACAGGTTCGAAATCATACCGTTGCGCTCATTTTATATTTTCGAATCAATCATGATTTAACTTTTTAGCAAATATGATACTAAAAAAGAAGCGCAGAGTTGCTTGCGAATTTGAACTGAAATAATTTTACATGCAATGATGTTAAGTGGAAAAATATATACATTTAATTTTTAAAACTTTTAAAAGTACAATTTATTCGAATTAAAAACCTCTTTTCACTGCAGCCTGCAATATATATACTGACAGATATCGCATTTATAAAAAATGTACAACAACCAATATAACATCCAGATAATAAATATACACCTACAATTTTCTACATTGTATCACTGTTATCACAGTTCCAGCATATTGTATGTCGTATATATATACATGTTTATATCGTTAGATGATTAGAACCACACTCAAAGTTTATAAATACTGGTTTGCACATTCCCGATTATTTTAAAGAATGTTTTCCATATATAACACACAACACGTATACACTTATAGATGTAGCATTTATGAATGAAACCACATTCAATGCGTGTTAACACTCTTTTCCACTTTTCTGATTATTTTAAATTCGAAGATTACATTCTGTTTTAAATACGCCCTATTAGTTTATGTAACATATAATTATTTAAAATAAGGAATATAATATGCGAACATCAAAATATTGACTATGTCAAAAAACCAAAATATCAGTTGGCCGTCATATTGTCTTCAATGAAAATTATTTGTAATGTATTGCATCAACTATATCTAAATTTCAGAGACATTTACCGTCAGGTTTTTGCAATATTTCATTTTCAACATATTGCTGCCTAAATTTTACATACACATGATTTAATTGGAATTCACAATTTTGCTCATTTCTTTCAAAAGTATGATTTATTAAAAGAAGTTCATTGTAAAACATAAGAAAATTGACATTGTTGCCAAATTATGTCACTTCCAATACTTAAACTAACATGCTTTTAATATTTTGAAGTATTTTGGTAAATTACCTCCCTTTATAAAAAAATACATACTTTTTTATTTTTTCAAATAAAAGCACAATTAACAACTTTTTTAAGTGAAGGACTGCATAGTTTATCATGACTTGCAACCGCTGTGAAATTAAATTTAACATTTATTATGCAATTTAAAAATATTTAAATTTATTTAGTTACCATATATATATAAGAAAATTACAGGTGGCCCTGTGGCTCAGTGGTTAACGCTGCTGACTACGAATCCGAAGGTCGTGGGTTCGATCCCTCGTATCGCCGGATAAAACAGAAATGCTTTTCAGTGTTTCCCACCTAACATAGCACTGGCATGTAACCAGGAAAGTACTGGGTATATTCCAGGAAAGTACTGCCAGGAAAATGGTAACTGTACGATGGGTCTCATTGGCAGTGTGCAGTGGCCGTATTTGGCTTCAAAATTTGTCTGTTTGACCTATACTGCTCTACTGGCCGGTAAATTCCCCCCTTCGGTTTCAAAAAGTCTATTTATGGTGTGCGGGGGACATACCGGGTCGACCAATATACCATAAAGTGGTACATCATCCAACTTACAAAGAGTTTTTTCTTCAGTTTGTTTCATCATGAGTGTTCTACGGGTGATACGTATGAAAAAATAATTTGAAGTCGTTTGCACAAAAGACGGTTAGTGTTGAAGATAATGACTTCAAATTGAGCATCCCAATTGATGTCTGTCACGAATATAAATTGTTTCGAAAACAGTAATTTCTGCTTTTGACCAAATATAATGTGATATAGATCAAGTTTCTCGTTGTTTGTTTAACTCAATTCCGGTCGATATTTCTATCGTCTACTAAGCTAAATAAATAATGCAGTGGCGTGACAAACACATTTTTTTATTGTTTTGCTGGTGTAGAGTTTGACGTCATCTGTTCTTGTGGTATGTTAAATATTCCGCTCAGACAGTCAAATAAATTTACTGGTAGGAGTCTTCATCATCCAACTTACAAGTATTAATATGTTTTACTGTCTAAGTATATCGGTGGCAGATTACGAGCAGCAGGTTGAACATTTCCGGAGGTCTACGGGAGATACGTATAAACAAAAACATATGATCGGTTGTTTTGCTGTAGTAGAGTTTGACGTCAACTGTTCTTGTGATCTGTTAAATATTCCGCTAAGACTATCACTGATATATGTCGGGAGGCGTGAAAATAGCGTTTCATATAAATAAGTACTTTTAAGTTTAGGTATGTCTTTGTTTTATATGTATATAACATTCATAGAAATATAAGTTCAAACTTTATTTTGCACGAACTTTACCACGTATAACAAAGTGAAAACTATATCTATTTCAATATATTTATTGCGGCCTTCGATCCTTTATTTTATTTGTTAGGCATTCAGACCTTTGATTTCAAATATCTAGGCTCTAGCCCACTGATTTCGAATATATGGCATCCAGCCCTTTGAATTGGAATTATTCGGCCTGTCCGTTACAAAAAACATAGCTATTTTCATCTGTATACAGAAACTAGAACAAAATCATTAAATATGAACATATAACTGTAAAAAATATTCTCTATATATCTGTATGTGAATTTCCAAGTCACAGTAGATGTATTTACTTATTTCGTTTAAAGATATACATGCTTACAGTCATCTCTCGATATAACGATCATGTTTGTTACCTGGATTTGTGTCGTTCTATTGAAAAAATCGTTATATTGAATTTGATCAATGGAAAGTACAGATTGGTTTCCACCGGATGTCTGTCATTAATCGAGAATTCCATTGTAATGAATTCCAGTGACTTGTCTGTGTTTTTTTCTATTTAGTGTGACAAAATCATACATATTTGTATATTGCGAATTTTATGTATATACGACTATACAGTAAAACTCACCACAAGACCACCTCAAAATTGAGAACCCAATTTTAACTGTATTGCACTTTATTCAATCTCAATATTATGACCACCTCAATTAGAAGACCAATGTTCAAGTGTCCCAATGGTGGTCTTATTATTTATCAAAGCAGACATAGTTACGTATTCTCTCTCTTTTATTATCGAGGTTTTACTGTATATAATTTTTTCGTAGTCTTTTTCGTACAAGTTTTTATGTAATAATCGTGTGTCTGTAGATACACTTTACAAAACTTATAAGTGTGCAGGTAAAATATGACCATACCTTGGTCAATATATCTGGCATGATATCTGGTTTGTTTATTTCGTGTTATAAATCCACATATTGAACAAGTAAAAACTATAGCACTGCAGCTCCCACTTACAGATGATCTGGTTGATTGGAAATAATTTAATAGCGTGTGTGCCAACCCGATTTCGACATACCGTGTTATTTAAACCGATAAATTAGACCCGAGAATCATGATCTAAACCATGATCTAAACGTAGCCAATAGCACATACACACAATTTTGTGTAGAAATGTTTTTCATTATAAAAGTTATTCGACATTACACAATTGCACACTTTTGTAATAGTTTTCTCATATGATGTTCATTTGTATACCTCAACAAACATAAACAATATATTTCCAATACTTAAAACACAAATAAACATTCGTAATGTATTGATCCCTATTTGTTGAAAAACGATGTCTGTACACCATACAAAACACGTCCAATCAGGCTATTTTACAAGTGTTGTATGTAAGTAATATGGTAAAAAGATATTAACAGTCGGTTACACATTGCAATGGTTCTTATCAGAGATGATTTAGCCAATTGAACAACAACACTGGAAGAAGCCAATTCAAACATTGCATGTTCATATAAGCCAGATACATCTTTAAGTGTATGGACGCGTTTAATCCTTTACGTGGGACTCACGTTATCGTTGGGACGCTGTATGAAACAATGGCATTAAATTACTGATGCAATGCTTTGTATACAAAATACATATACAAAACTGCATTTGTGTGGTCTGGTTTATTTGCTTAATACTCCGAAAAACTGCGCTCCAATCAATGTTCTGCCTAAGCGCTGGTGTGGTGGGTGCACACACGGGAATTTCTCTACATTTATATTCGCCCCCAATCGCTGGTAAGATGCTGAAGTCTCCGTGGCCTGTATTGGGGCAAAATCTGATTGGTGCATTAGTTCCATTGTTGTTATTTGACAGGAGAATTTAAAAATGTGATTTTTTCATGTATGGTTACATATGTAATACATCATTTAATAATAATTGTTGGTGTTGGAGTTTTATATTTTCAAACAAAGTTTTAATATCTAGAGTATGTACTTGAAACATAGCCTGCTTAAGGCTCTACAAAATATATCTCACAACTCCTAGACATACTGAGGATACTGATTTATTTCAAATGACGCATTGGTCCGCTGTCTTTATTTAAGCTCGTCAATTCTCTCGAAAACAACAAAACAATCCACAGCTTTCAAATGCAGTGGCGTGTTTCCCTTGCTTATCGTGCAGGCAATATTAACATGCTAAGAACCAGTGTACTATCGCAATTAACTCAGATACGTTACCGCTGTTTACTGTTAGCATTACAATATGTTTTACTTCTCTAGCACACGAAATGAGCCCAAAACGACTCATTCCACGGAGGTTGTTTGCTATTCTATCTTGCAATACTAGCAAGTTACAGTGATCATGTTTACAGTTGCTGTTTTATTGTTCTTAGTGTCTAGAAAAAATCTAATTAAAACCGGGGGCCTTATTCAGAAACGTTATGAGCCGAAATCTGAGATATTATTTTATGTTCTTCTTGGTGCTCCTACCTTGCTATAACAAAATATACTTTAATAAAGAAAATGCAATGTATTAGGAGGGTTATAACAATTAAACAGACACACTGTCATTGGATTAGATTTAGTGTTATCAAAATGATGGTAAATAAAATTTACTTTCCTTTGGTAAAAATAAAAATAAAACTCATGTTGGAAAGTGTTCAGTCTAGTCAAGAATATTTATTTAATGTATACTAACATACTGCTGAATGGACAGTTCAATACACAGATGTGAAGCTTAAATGACACTGAAGTGAGTTATGAATTATCGATGGTGATATCTTCTATCTCACAGAATCCACCACGTGACACTCTCATGTTTAATGGATGGGATGACACAACATTGCAACAAACCCTTCAAACTTTATTTCAATACATTTATTAATGAGTACTGTTATAACAGTTATTAAAGATATATTATGCTCATTTTTTGTTTATTTTTTTACCGAAACGAACATAAAATATATATTTTCTATAGTTAAAACATCAATAAACATGCATTAATAAAGAATGAACTCATAATAATTGATCCGTATTTGGTGAAGAAAGATGTTTGTACATCATAAAATTAAAAACAAATTCCAGGTTTTTTAACAATCAGGCTATTTTACAAGTTGTGTCTGTTGGTAATATGGTAAACATATATTTTCAATCGGTTATACATTGCAATGGTTCTTATTAGAGATCCTTTAGCCAATTAAACACCAATACTGGATGAAGCAAATTCAAACATTTTATGTTCAGATGAGCCAGATACAAATTTAAGTGGTCAATATCTTGTTGATATTACAGTTTGGTACTTTGTACACAAACGCACTGACAGCAAATAGGCATTTATGAGTATACATACTATTCATACTTTTCAATGATTACAGAATAAGTTTAATGTTATTTATTTGCAGGTAAATATGAAGTGCTTAAATAATGATACCATTTTGATATACATGTACATGTTACATAATTTTGAAGCGGGTGCTAGGAATTATAATTACCGTTTTATGTGCAATGTAACAACTAATCCACAGAGGTTAAACTATTTTTGAAATTATTATTTTATGAAATGCTATTATTATTTATCAAAGCAGACATCACCAAAACAAACCTCTCTTTTTTAATCAGGTTAAAACAATCAGAGGTGATCAGAACAGAAAATTACACTTTAGTTTTCAACATGTGCTGTTGTTCAGTAAATTCGATATCATAAATTGCACCTTCATACTTTCATTGTTCCACTGCAGAATGAATTTGATCCATATTTTGTGAAACACAAGTCTCTTTGGGGTCCCCATCTTAAACAAAAACCCAAAAATATAATCATACGTCAATGATCATCTGAGTATTCATGGTGCTTGTCACGTGATGTCTTTTTGTGAATTAAAACATTCTGATTTTGAGGAAGTTCTGTATATGTTGATTATGTAACAGTTGCTCATGTATATATTTTCATCTCACTTCAAACATCAAGGCAGTTCAAGAATCATGATGAAGTATCTCCTGAAACAATATGTACGCCAATAGATCGGTAAGGCTGTAAGCTATTTGATACAATTATACCACCTTTACCAATATACACACTAAATTTAAAATGGTAACTAAAACTTCGTTCAATAAAGAATTCTTATTATAGCTCTAAATAAGTTATAATTGTCTGACACATCAGAGAGCGTAATTTCCTCCCAATGCTGCCAGCTGGTAAAAAATGACAGCTAAGTATTACAACAACTTCCATGGAGAAACCTTCAAGTTTCAACGTTTATTGCGCAAAAAGGCCCATACATATATTGCAGGTTGTATATACATGTATAAACATTTATATATGTGAAGTGTGAAGTAGGTGTCAATGACATCAAACAAATCAATTTCTACCTGACATAATACATGATATACGTTATATATTGAAAGGTATTGCTCTCGTTCCTTTGTGGCATAAAACATGTACATAGCTAGGTTGCATACTACGTTAGTGTTGTGTGAAGACACATTTCAATAGATGCATTGTTATGATTTATATGGGGAATATATCTTGAACGTATATCGTTATACAAGGGACATAAAGCAAGAAATGTAGTTCGTCTTCAACCCAACCTTCACAATATGGACAAGTACGATGCTCTTGCAATAAACCAACATGTCTGCCCTTTTCAATCATAAGATTTTGCGCAGAACCTCTACAATTAGCCATACAACGTCTGACTTTGTCAATTTCAACAATTTGTACATACTTTGCTACATCATATGAAAGTTTAAAGTTGGCATAATGAAACAATTTACTCGACTCGGAACATCTAGTCCTCCATATTTGAATGTATTGATCCTTAAGTCTTTGTATATATTCAAATAAAAACAGGTTATGGTTAAACTCACCCTTTGTCTTCCAGATATATCAAAATCCATTTTGATACAAATTCAGCCTTACATCAGATACCCAGTTATTATAACCCAGATTATCATGATGAAATAACATGTCGTAAAAAAGTGTGACATATCTGTGTCTTGCCATAGTCAAAAGGCGAAGCCAGTATTGCATACACAGTTTGGCTGCATATATATACATAGGAAACCTTCCTAAATCCCCTAATATAGCATCATTACATGACATAGTATGTGCATTAATAAAACGCTTACAGACATAAACATGTACATGCTCAATACAGGCAACACTTTTCAATGCCCATAATTCTGAGCCATACAGCAATATAGGGGCAATTTTCGCATCAAATAGCTTGAAAGATGTATGATAAGGTATGTCTTAGCTTTGACAGACATACCATCGGCCACTTTATACAAAGACAGTCTATTTGTAACATTAAAGGTACTCAAACCAACAAACATGAATTAATATGAAAGAAAACATACAGAAATAAATAAGCGTCGTAAAGGTACTTCCATATCGCGAAAACATGTGACAAACACACTGTGGATGACATTAAGTGATAACTTCATGTAGTCAAAGTATGGTTAGACGTCAAACTTTGATTTTAACAAGTTCAAAAAGGTGTTTTCGAGTACCTGTATTCAATTATACGCCCCAGCACGATACAAAACCAAATGTGATTCTTTGCAAAACATATATTTCTATGACAAACTTACCCTACATACATTAGGAGTGTTTGGAAAAACAGTGATTAAAATCACACAACATACCATCACCATATTAGAGAAATTTCTTAAGTATGTAGGATTCCTATAGATGAATATTTTGATTGAGAAAATCTTAGCTGAAAACGGCTTTTTAACAAAGAAGTGGACCAGTTGCTACAGGGAGCGCCACATACACAAGACAACGCCTCCCCATGCATATCTCCGGTGAAACAAAAGTCATCAAAACAGAAGGCATCGACGAGACACAAAGGCAAAAACGCATGAGAGCAGGACACAAGGAACGGCCAGGCCGACCATAAAAGACAACTAAGGAAAATCAAGGAGGACAATTAATGGATGGAATACATCAAATAAAATAAATGTAGATGTGAAAATATTAATCAAACAACTCTAAAAACTTATATCGTGTTTTATTGTTTCATCTGAAATCAATACAGCTGATCATAGCACATATACATTTGACAAATGAGCACAATATGGTACAAAAAGCACAAAATAGATTCTGGTGTTTGTACGGTAAGGCAGGGTTTTAATCACATGTGTTTAACTCAACAACGATCTCATAATTAAATTCTCGTAATTACAGTCTCATCATTATCGTCTCCATTGGCCTTTTTAATTGATATCTGTATGTTTTGTGTAAACTGCGATAATCGTTTTTCACACCTCAATACATATCCTTTCGACCGTGATTTTGCAAGTTACAACTCGCCGCGAAAATTTAACACCTTTTTATTGTTTGTTTATTTGGAGCTCCCATTTGAAAAAATGTGTGAAAATATGTCCTCGAGTTACCAGTTAGATAGTGTGTATAATTTGTGAACTGGGGACCGGCATGTGTGCTCGAGCTCTCGACCAATTTCTGCTTGATTTGGCTGGAAGGAATAATATTCCCTATATACAAAAACAAAGGTGACCCTAAGGACCCTAACAACTATAGACCAATCACAATTCTAAGTTGTTTAGGAAAACTCTTTACTTCTATCCTTAATCAAAGGTTAACGAAATTTCTGGAAGAAAATAATATCCTTGATGAAAACAAAGCTGGTTTCAGGAAGGGTTATTCATGTTCTGATCACATTTTTACTTTACACTCACTTATTGAAATTGCTAAAAAAAGAAAGCAAAAACTTTTTTGTGCCTTCATTGATTTCTCACAGGCTTTTGACAAGGTTTGGCGAGCAGGTTTATGGTATAAACTTTTGCAGAATTCCATAGACGGAAAATTGTTCACGGTCATAAACAACATGTACAAAAATATCAAGTCGAGTGTTTCATGCAATGGGTCATTATCCGAATCTGTCATGTCCGAAATTGGAGTCAGGCAAGGTGAAAATCTCTCACCTGTCCTATTTTCCCTGTTTTTAAACGACATTCAGTCATATATGCAATTAAACGGTTCAGTCGGCGTTGAGCTTAAAGACACATTAGATCTTACGTTTTGGCTTAAACTATTGATCTTACTCTACGCAGACGACACCATTATATTCTCCGACTCACAGGCCGATTTTCAACGAAGCTTAGATATTTTTAATAATTACTGCAAAAACTGGCATCTAAATGTAAATCGGACTAAGACAAAAATTATTATCTTTGGTGCAAGGCAAGTGCGAAATTATGGTTTTAAGCTTGGTGACGATCGAATTGAAATTACTGATCAGTCAGTACCAATATCTTGGTGTAACATTCTCCAGTAACGGTTCGTTTTTAAAAGCCAGAAAACATGTAGTCGAGCAAGCTACTAAAGCAATGTTTACCCTTTTCACGCGATCTAGTAATGCAAATCTGCCAATTGATCTTATTCTCAAATTGTTCGATCATACAGTTCTCCCGATATTATGTTATGGTAGTGAAATCTTCGGTTTTGAAAACTTGGATCTTTTAGAAAAAGTGCATAACGATTTTCTTAGAAAAATTACCAGAGCCAGACGCTCAACCCCAATTGCATTTTTGTATGGTGAGCTTGGAAGATATCCTATTTCTCTAATAGTTAAAAGTCGTATGATCTCCTATTGGAATCGCCTCCTTACCGGTAAAGAAAACAAAATAGCACTCCAGCTTTATATATTTTATGTTAAATCAACCTAATACAACCTATAAATGGATGAATAGCATAAAAGATATCCTCACATCGGTTGGGCGCCCAGACCTGTGGGAAAATCAACTTCAAATAACCCAGAAAAATATCCATAAAGAAATAAAACGTACTCTAGTTGATCAATTTAAACAGGAATGGCACGATAAGCTTCAGCAGTCAAATAAAGGCCTCATTTATTCTAGCTTCAAGACACTCACCAGCTCGAAACTTATTTTCTTAATCTTGAAGAACGCGACTATCTTAATTTATTCAAATTCAGAACCGCGAACCACTTATTACCCATTGAAACCGGTCGATATGATGGAACCCCTGTTCATGACAGGACGTGTAGCCTATGTAATAGTGGCCAAGTCGGTTCAGAGAAACATTATTTATTAGAGTGCGAATATTTCCAACAAGAGAGAGAATCATTCCTTGGCCAAACGATAACACACATACGTTTTTATAATATATCGCTCGAATCACTGCTCTCATCGAAAAGCGATGCAATCTTGAGAAACGTCAGTAAGTTTGCCGCATTTATTATGCAAAAGTTCAGCCGTCTATAATACCAATGCCTCCATCTCCTGTGACCCATATATGTGGCGGTCAAATAGGCCGTGCACGTGCGGATATCAATGCCCTCTAATTTAGTTTTCCATATGTGTATAGATACTTTATTATAAAAACATCTGCGTATTTATTTGACTTATAACTATTACTTACCTTACTCACTCATATCCGAAGGCGTGTAACGCTTCTGCTTCCCCATTCACAAAAATGTACTCGTGCATAAAATAATCCTTTCATTGACTATGTTCTACATAACGTATTTCGCTGGGATATAAACCGTTACAATCCAGGTGTGTAGCTGTGCGGTAAGCTAGCATGCTTGAACCACACATTTGTTCACCTTTATTATTATTCCTATTATTAATGTTATTAATATTTGACCATGTTGTAAAATGCTCATATCTATTGTTATCTCTTTTTTGTGCGTGTGTAAATTCTATTCTTTTTACTTTATACTGTCCCCCCTCTCATCAATCCATCCCTTAATTGTGTAAATAATAATAATGCAAACTTACACTAACAAAATATTTAATGTTAACTTGACCAGAACTAACCAAATTATAATTATACAATAACAACGATAAATGTCATAACCCCATGTTGTAACATGTGTACCTGGGTGTAATAACGATATGTTCTGTTCTGTTCTGTTCTGGTTAATTTATATGAAAATAGAAGAAAAAAGACTCTGCCATTTCCTCGACAAATCCGGGGTTCTCGAGTTGTCGCCCGTTTGAGAAATCGAAGTTTAACTGTACATCAAATAACTAGCTACTATAGGCCGGGAGGGGGGGGATGAACTTACATAAACACTGTTATTTGTATCAAGTGAAATAATTTGCACATGAGGAAAGGGAAACACTGTCTCTTGATTATAATGCATGAAAATAAAACATTTGTTTTTAATAAGCCAGTACTAGGCAAGCAGCAAACAATCGTATATCAACAATAATTGGCCTTTTGCGAATACGAACTTCTATTGAAAGGGAGGTCACTCAAACCTGATTTCTTTTGAATTATCTGAATTATCTTCCTTTTACAATACAAGCATAAAAACACAGTTGATTATGAATGTTGTCTGCAGTATCGACAGTAACATATATGCAAAGTACTATTTCAGATTTGATATACGTTATATGGCATACTATTTCTTATCATAATAAATGTAAGTTTCGTAACATTTATTACGAGAGCAATTAACACACAATTTTATTCCTATTCACTCCATTCGCTCACATACATTGTACATATTAAATGCAAACATCAGCAATACTTACCTTTCACTTTCAATCAAGCGAAATTGTCTTTGACAACTTTTCTTCAATATATCCGACTTTATTACACCAGATTGGAATTTATCAACTTAAAAACTTCCATTTCGAGTTTCAGGTCTTTTTTTGCAAGGGAGGTCCAACATGCATGTTATTTGATAAAAAGGTCTGGATTATCTTTCTTTAACAATACAAGGACAAAGTCGGCAACTGAAGAATAACCAAGAGTGAAAGACATTGGTGTCTTACGATATTCTGTAGTCATTGTCTCTCGGGCGTGAAGTAAAAGTCGGTTGTATTTTCACAGTAGCGGATCCGTAGTCCAGTGGTAACGCGCTGGACTTGTAATCCAGGGATCGCAGGTTCGATTCCCCGCTCCATCACTGACCGTACTAACAGTCTTTCGGACGAGACTTTAAAAACCGAGGTCCCGTGTATGATGCTTTACATCGAGTACGTAATAGAACCAGGGGTGCTTCTAGAACTGGGGCATCTCCTGTATCATGCACTATCCTCCAAAATCTGAAATGACTAACATTCTTCCAGAGGCGTCGCCCATATTGGAAACCGGTGGCGACGATAAATAAGCGCAAATACAAAAAAAAAATATTTTCACACAATACATGATACTATTGATTTATAGTTGAGTTTTAAAGTTGACAGGTAGCTTGATGGGATGTATGGATACTTGTCTAAATACTGAAACCTCTGACTCGTTTGTTCTGACCTAGGTCCCGCAATTGACCAATGGCAACGAGAATCCAAAATCAATTTTATAACCTTGTGTCATGATGATTTTGTTGTAATCGCATTCTGGCCATTTATATAATGTGTAGAATTATGAAGTGCATGCATGTATTGTTAGTCTCAC
The DNA here is from genome assembly GCA_032209605.1 of Mactromeris polynyma. NCBI lineage: Eukaryota > Metazoa > Mollusca > Bivalvia > Venerida > Mactridae > Mactromeris > Mactromeris polynyma. The sequence continues at coordinate 299,929 of JASFXZ010000084.1, forward strand.
CTAGTAAGTCTTTCTGAGGATTGAGCTTGCCCGGGTAGGTCTGTGGTTAGTGCATTAGGTATCACCAAGGAGGTATGGGTTCGATACCCGATGTACTTCCATGACACTTACCTATAGCAAATGATCCTCAACTTCTGATTCATGTGGGGAAGTAGTCCGCTGATTGTAGTATGACTAGTAAGTTATTTAATTCCAGGAAAACTGGTTATGTTAACTGACTACTGTGTATAATTGAAAATGCTTTGAACAAAAGTGATAAAGCAAAAAGGAACATGTTGATCCATGAACACTGGTAATGTCAATTGATCGACATACTTAACTGAAATACTGTGGCACACATACAACCAATATAGTTTGGGTATTAATTGGGTACATACTGTTATATTTAAAGAGAATGAATAAGGCATCTTACGGTTTTAACTGACTGCCATATATAACTGAAAATTACTAAACACTTCGCAAAACAAAACTAGCCAATATGGCTGATGGTTAGACTAACCACAAATAAGCTTGTCAGTACAAGTTCAAGCTTCGTATCCCCGGTACATTAGGGGCCACGCAATTATTGGTCGTTATACGTTGTTATGCAGTAGCTTTTCTTTAGATCATTTCAAATGATACAAAGCAGTGCCGTCATAGAATCATGTATACAATGGTCCATGAAATGCACGTAGTCTAAGTTGGATAGACAGTCTCGTGACATTGTGTATACGATATACACACGAATGTAAGCGTATCTATAAGACAATGCCACTCATTGCCTCACGTATACAATTTCATTGTTTGTAATTAACCCGGTGTCTAATACTGTAAACCATTTATATTGCTAGCACGACTTCAATGTGTAAAGCATTGATGTTAAAGTTAAATGTTTGAATGGACATGTATAGTGTGTTTTAAGCAATATGTGGATAAAGCTTGATTTGTATTTATCAATGCATCTATAGGCACCATTTATTGTTCATTTTGTCACCCAACTTTATGAAAACTTACACAGATAATAAGAATTATCATAGACTCTTTTTAATTATTTCAAATATTTCTTTTTCAATGTTTATTGTTTAACTCATACATGTTTAAAATATAAGGTTATTTTTCAATTTGGAATAAAAATGAATATTCAAGTTAATCTATGCATGTTATTTCATAAATTTAATCCAGTCATCGTCATTGAAACCGTAATGGAAGTTCATGAATGAGATGGATTCTCATTTGGCAGATTCTCTTGTTCCATACATTGTCCAAGTAGATTCAAAGCCGTTTCCTTGTGACCTAAGTTTGGTTCACCACGCATAACGTGTTGTAGTTTATGTAGAGCCCTGTCTTGTTCTCTACGGTTATTCGAACGTCCATACGTTTTGTATTGTAAGAAGTACAAGTACGGAAGTGAATCAATGACTGCAAAATCCATCCATTTTATAATTAGATAATTAATTGTAGCAATTATATTAATAATTATACGCACCGTGCAAAACGCACATTCTTGCGAATATTTTAGCGTTTGTATACCCATTTGATCAATAGATTAAACTCACCCGAGTCAGTTCAACACTATAGATTTCAAAACAATCACGGTTGTGTATAGACCGGTATTATTTTAAATCCCTATGACAACATTCTTGCTCGCTGTGCGGCAATATTCCAAAGTCGTACTAGATGTGATTTTTCACAACAATCGAACAGGTAAATCTATTTTTTATTTCATAAAGTTGATCCAGGCATCTTTACTAATGCCGTCATGAAATTTCACGAACAACCATAATAACACTCTGGCTCTGTGGATCCGTGCGGCATTATGACAAGGTCGTTCTTGATCTTTCATAACAATTAAAAGCTTCATTCGGTAGATTCTCATTTTCCATACATTGCCCAAGGAGATTCAAAGCAGTCTCCTTGTGACATAAGTTTGGTTCATCACTTATAACTTCTTTTAGTTTATGTAGAGCCCTCTCTTATTCTCTACGGTTATTCGAACGTCCATATGTTTTGTATTGTAAGAAATACAAGTATGGAAGAGAATCAACGACTGCAAAATCCATCCATAAGTCATCAATACTGTTCCGACACTGAATATCTTCTTGTGTTGACCGGGAGTATTCTAGTTGCATTTCATGTGGGACAATATTAACCTCAAAAGGCGTGAAAATCACACAATACGACACAAAACGTCCGAAAGCAACATTCTGTATTTGTTCAGCTACAGTTTGTAAGCCTGGCACATCATATGATGCCTCCTCGCCATGGCATCCACATACGGGCATCACAATATTTCTATCATATATCTGGTCAATATTACGTAATATAGTCTCCGTTGCATTACTATCACCGGTACTGTAATATGCAGTAGCTAATTTCAACCAACCAGACGATATATCCGAGTTAACTCCTAACTTGAACCATTCGAATGCAATGCCAGATAATGGTTTATTCAGCATTATATCAAAGGCCGCCAACACAGAACCTGTTGTAGAACATAACAAAGGTAACATAAGTCTGTATGCTTCTTGTTCTAAATGACTAGAATCGGCATACTGTTGTGCACATCTGTTAAACATACAAAGTAATTGTTTAATTACTTCTCGAATATCATCTTCATTATTGATTTCCGTAATATTTGTTATATGTACAACCATGTTTTCCTCTGCTGTATCGAACATAATTTTACAAGAGACGCGCCTACGTATATCTACAGCAGAGAGCAAATTTCCAGGTATTCCCCTAATTATGTTTAATTTTATCTGAAGTCTTGCACCGATATCATCTGTTTGTATTTCAAACAATATTCTACCATTACTATCTATTATATGTTGAATATTATCTAACAATCGTTGTTGTTGTTCTGCTGATATTCTCCCAGCCATGAGATTGTTTTCGGGAATGATAACGTGAGGACAGTTTATCTCAAGAACATAGTTATATAATTCCCGTAATATCTCATTAAGACAAAGTAACATATTGGGTTCTTGCCAGAATACAACGTTCGTTTTTTCTACACAATAAAGAACAGCCGTTTTGCACATATAGCTTGATATCACATTGTCACAACCACGATTGATGTGTGATTTAAATAACATTTTCATTAATACGAAGCATCGCAAGTGTGTGATGTTTAAACTAAAATTAAGTATCTCTCTGCATTAGACGTTGAAATTCTCCATTCGAGTTCATTGAGAACATTTATTTTGCTACCTACTGGTACAAGGAAACATCCAGATTTTTCTGATTCGGACTTTAATTGTATTGTTGGCCATCCACTTACACTTCTTCTATGTAGCCAATGTCTGGCTTGTCTCGGCCAACGTTCACAATATATTGATTGCTGCGACATAATCCCGCTCTTGAACATGTTCACTTTCTGGTATATTTGCAGCTGGTCCATGTTGTACAACGTTACCAAAATGATCAAAACTATTATGTAACATCGTATTTTTCAACAGAATCCTCCCTTTTCCATCCTTATAATAATCATTGTCGGGAACATGGCTTACTGGGAGAGGAGCGTCACTTTGAAAAAGTTGTAGCAAACAGTATCCCGGTGCAGTAGCTTCATCTTGTACCATTAACACATTCATTACATTAGGTTTCCAGTCAGCCAAGTCCTGGATTACATGCAACTTATGTGAACACATCAGTTGATCGTTATCAGAATTTATTCCTATTGTAGTTGTTCCTTCGGACTGACTGCCAAAGTAATACCAATATACATCGTCATTTGTTATTACTTCATGAACATAATTCAGCGATTCTTTCAACAAAGCATCATTTCGTCTCCTCATTACCATCTCATCGTTTACTCCTATATCACTGAGTACTTCTGACAGTATCAAAGATAAGTTTCTATGGTCCTGCTGCGAACCTGCCATTCTGGAAAAAAATAGGAACTATACAACTTATTATAACATAAACCGCAGTATAGATTTTTCGCAGATAATAATAATTTCTTATTTACCATATGTCACATGTACATGCAGTAGAAATTATGTGGTGAAATAAATGTGTAGTGCATACGCTCCTTGTCCAGTATCACACTTAACCGCATATACTTAAAGAATCAACGTGTAAGAAGACACACATGCATACGGCGTAAAATTGAAATATGCAACACTATTGAAGATTAGAGGGAGAAATCGGATGAAGTCTCGAGGCAATGACGTCACTAATAACTATATATTAACATGTTCACTCATCATGGCCGCCTATTTCCCCGAATGTAATCAATGGTTTTGGTGTTCAATAATGGAATAAAACGTGCAAGGTTTCAACGTTAAAGAGGAAGATCTTAATGCGACTTAATTTTCACTGCTTGGATCCAATCAAATTCAAAGTACGGACCCAATTAATAGGCTGAATTTAGCGGTGTGGAGCTTGCGTGTACTCCTGACTCTTAAAACATGGACACTTACGTAGAGTGTCGATATGATATCAATAGCATATACTGATATTGTTCAGATTTAAACAATTTCTGCTGAAATACCTGTTTGGTAGTATGTACCTAAAGCTGAAGAAAACATTTTCTTACCCTATCGACATATAATATATCTATTAAGCTCGGCAATGTATTGAGCACCATTTGGTAGATTGTTCTTGAGAACTAGCGAGTAAGCGTCGTTGGCAAACTTTCCGTGTATCCGCATCCATATTTTACGCCAACCCCTTACCGAATAGTGTGTATCCGCCCCTGCAATAAACAGTGTCATTTATTAGAACAATTAGAAAATTGGTCTAACAGGTCAGACAACTGATAGAAGTGCTGTCAGGAGTTTAAAACAATACATTGATTACCTGAAATGATCCAGTGTAAAACATGGTAATCCATAGATTGTCCACGTTATTAAACTAATTTGTAAATTTGATGATAATGATTATTATGATCTTATCGAAATGATAATTTTTTTAAATATCCATCGATATGAAACGAATATAACAGAGAGTTAAATCATAAAACTATCTGCAAGTCTTTAAATATATTATTCTGCTTTTGTAGGATTGTTGTTAATTGTCACGCAGTTTACGCATATAACATTATGATAGTTAACCTGTTGCTTTTTATCTACATAGGAGCATTCCAATTTTAGAAACAGGTAATATTGAAATGGCAAAAAGTTTTTCTTTATTTAGTAAGATCTATATACGGCAGTCAGTAGGACATGAATTGACCGATTAATATTCAACAAGCACAAACGCACCATCCGGAAGCAGCCGACTACTTCTCAATGTTTGGGAAAATGACATGCCATGGATTCGAGCCATCATCACCATGGTGCCAGACTCGAGCTAAGTTAACCTGGCGGCCTTGTCAAAATGAACACATGCTTAAATTATAAGAAGTAGCAGAAGTTGTATGTTCTTAATACATACTGATTCATAATAATGCACTTTCAATAAGAATGCGAAACAATGTTAAATATTAATAATGTGTGCATTATTAGCAGTAAAATACTGTGTGGTTTCATATCTGATATATAACTCGCTGGCACATTCGGATAATGAAAATTCCCTCCAAAAATAAGCCCAAAGAAGTCGAACAGGACAATAAAGAACACATGAGATTGAATGACAGTGGTGGCTTACAATATTGATTAGCCTGTGTCCCTCAGACTTGAAATTAATACAAACCTGTCAATGTTTGGTTGACTCAATACTTGACTGGTAGTAATTGTCTAAGCATTCAGTTTATCAGTTTTTCTTCTTAATTTATTGTTTAACTGTAAACACAAAAGATCGAAGGAATTTGAGGAGTCAATTACACGAATGGTATGCATTTTATCTTCATGATAGTGTAGTCGTGTCATTTTTAATACCGATCATGTTATGTCGATCGATAATATATTTCATTAATATACCTTTTGTAAAATGAAACTTATACATGTACCCTTATTTTTCATTGCACCTCAACAATGTCTTATGTTTTGTGGACTGTTGTTTTCCCGGAGTTCTGTGTGGGAAGGCAGTTTCATGTGTATGTGGCGTTCCCAGTAGCAACTTATTCTCTCTTTTATATTTATATAATCGTAACAAATATCATAACAATTTCAATAAAGAACAAGACCTTGCGTCTATTGTATGCATTGTGAAATGTACGGATCAACCTCGAACAAAGCATTATCCCAGGATCTTATGACTATCAGATGCATGATGTCAATGTTTGATATATAAACTTTTTCTTGTGTATTTATTCTAAAAACTGTTAGCTCTTGAACCAAAAAAATGTTTAAGTAGTGTTATATTTAATTCTTGCAAATTATCACACAATCGATTAAAGATATAGCATGACGTGTGATAGAAAAGTGAGAAAAACTTCATCATACATGTAATCAAATATTGAAACAAGTCCTGCATAACGATCAAAATGTTAATTATTCATATGCTATTCTACAATGTGTTTATTCAATATTTGTAACAAACATTTTGTTTGTTTATACTGTTTCACTCTTATTCCATTATTATTGTACGAGTTATGACCCTTCATTTTTAATTTACATTGCAAAGAAAATTAGATAGCTAATGTTGCTTAAACATCTGGTCAGAATTTACAAACATCTCAATAGAAATAATTAGTGCGTGACTCATTATAAAAAGCTGCTATCATATACTTACACGGTGACTGAGCTGAGCAATTACAAGTCTATACAATGTCCACTTGTTGAGTATCTTTAAAAACATTCACTAATATTATATCCAACTGTTGCCTTTATCATCATGCTATCCTGAATATAGTACCAATGCAGTAACTAAAGCTTGAGAATAAAATTTAACATTGGAATGCGGTAGACGATATCATGTGAACTGCGTAATATTTGTGTATAGTCCCGAGTGAATCGTTAAACCTGTGCGACTATTGATATTTGTTTGGTCACGAATGAATTATTAGATAAGTATTTATAGATAAACACGTTCAATACACTTAACGTGGTGATCGGAATCGAGATAAACCTTCTTACACTTAAACGCAATTTATAGATTGAATATATCTCGCACATGCACTATGTCGTTGAATACATACAAAGCGATAATACTTGAATCAGTACTAAATTCTTTGAAAGAGTTGTATAATACGAATGTAGAACTGAAAGACTCTCACACATATGTTTAGTGTACTAATTAATAGCAAAAATATTACTATATATTAAATACAATGAATGGAACTGGACATAAAGAAGAATGATGTGTATCAATTTTCATTATGCCCGAATTATGACTATCATAAAATACATCGAAACCTTGCGTTCATATACCTCAGACAAAAAGGTCAATGACAGTGGTAAGATTGATGTTATGTTTTTTTAAAGGTTCGTTGAAATCGATTAACAAACCGATAAGAAAATATTTATATTTTATTTCTATTATATCTAATCACAATATCTCAATAAAAGTATTAAACTCGTATAAATGAACACATTATTAACGTTGGAGTAAAGACTACAAAATGCCACTTAAACAGTACACAGCCACTATAAAAGCTAGGAGACATGAACAATAAATAAATGTAACAACCGGCAAAAGGAACACAAACACAATAAATAATGGGCGAAGAAAGGAGTTCAACTATTGTAACACCACAGAGAATTAAAACCTGGTTTAAGTGTGACCAAACTAAAACGAACGTGCAAAAAACAAGGTACCTATGCAACAAATTAATCTCTCCCTTAAAAATAGATATATGAAACTATAAGTCTGTATAGCATTATTCAATCATTCGACATATACAGGAAATAAAATGAAAAAAATAATACGGCGATTTTAAATTTTGATTACATAATTTGTTCCGCTTATGTACTAAATAGAGGATCTTACATGAGTGCTGATTTGTTATTGTTTTTATGTAACGAGTCGACTGAAATACTATGACACGAGGCTCTGCCGAGCGTCATATTCGTTTCAGTCGACGAGTTACATAAAAACAATATCAAATAAGCACGAATGTAAGATTCTATTTATCACATAACACCATCAATCTTTAAATAAACAATATTTTTAATAAATGCCGAAATTCAGAACAATTGTAAACAATATGCTGTCATTTAAAGTGACGTCACACTGGCCATTTATGACGTCATAAGTGACGTCATACTGGTTATTTATGTAACTAGTTACATATGATATTTATGTCACTGCTTTATGCCACTCCTGGAGTGCAAGTTATGTGATAAATGTTTATACAAAATACGTAATCATCGATATGTATTTATTTCATAGCATCGTATCAATCATAAGAATTAAGACGAAAAAGTACGTTACATTTGCTACACGAGCGTAGACATATTTGTAGCCATACTCATTCCATTCGTAAAAGAAAGATAAAGTTGGAATAGTGTACGCTACAAACACAATACAATTCCTACCCATACAAATCCCAGGGAGACCGACGAAACATTTCGAGTTGAATGGGAATATAGTAGAAAGGAATGGTAAGAAAAAACTGACCTTGCACTGTCAACCAAGCGAACATATACTCTACAATACATTTTTCAGTATGTCCGTCTACATTGCATCAGATTTGAAATTTGTCTACCTAATAACTGCCTCTTTTGGTTTCAGGTTTTTCTATTGAAAGGGAAGTCACCCATATATGTTTTATGTTAAATAACCTGAATTATCTTCTTATATTTTGATCGAGTGCTGTGTTTGATATGAATATATTCCAGTCTATGACCATGGTATAGTTCTGTTTGTAAAAGTGCTGTATTCATTTCATGTACAATACTGTACATTATTTCCACGTTGCTTTTTTGAAGATTTATTACAGTATAATTGATGAACAATAATATTGCTAGTCTTGCTTTGATATAATAAGTCATTAGCAAAACTGTGACCTAAAATTGTTTGAGGCTATTTGTAATCCTCAAATGACAATCCGTTTATATTAAACGATATTACCAAAAATCAAGGGAGATAATTCGGAAAGTCAGTAATGCCGAGATATGCTTATTTTACACATCACCTCAAATCATTATCTTCTAATCCATGTGTGACGTTTCAACAACACAATTTGACCTCAGTAATCATATTTAATACAACAAATCAAAATACATTATACAATTTCAACAACGCCAATGCAGCATCACGTGTCTAAACAATATAATAAAAACATCGACATATTAGGATCAAACTATGTAGACAATTATAGTTCTTAGAGTATCTTCTTCCTAAACTGATTGATAAAAATACTCGTAAACAGTTTATATTTGAGTTTGTTTAAGTAGTTTATCTTCCACTGACCGTTCCTATCTACACATTCCATCTATGAATGTATCTCGTCCATTTGTAGTTGTTTTTGTTCACACGCATGTGTATATTTCAGGTCTCTTTGCATATTTGCATTGTGTGTCCGTTGTATGTTGTATTGACCGCACATTCGCTTGAAGTATTCTGTAACAATGAGCGATTCAAATCTTAAAATGCTTCAATATGCCTTTTTCAAGTCTTATTTGATTATTATTTCGTATAATGCATGGTGTCATTTTTAAAGATAAAGTCTTATATTCATAAAATAGCTACATGTAACCAGTAAATCATTTACATTTACATTGTATAATTAGATAATTAATTGAAGCACTTATATTCATATACGCACCGTGCAAACGTACATACTTGCGAATATTTTGAGCGTTTGTAAACAAATTGTATCAATAGATTAAACTCACCCGAGTAAGTTCAACACTATAAATTTGAAAACAATCACGGTTGTGTAAAGACCGGTATCATTTTAAATCCCTATGACAACATTCTTGCTCGCTGCGCGGCATTCGTACTAGAAGTAATATTTCATAACAATCGAACAGGTAACTCTAATTTTTATTTCATAAAGTTGGTCCAGGCATCTTTACTAATGCCGTCATGAAATTTCACGAACACCCATAATAACACTCTGGCTCGGTGGATTTGTGCGGCATTATGACGAGGTCGCTCTTGAAGAGATATTTCATAACAATTAAAAGCTTCATTTGGTAGATTATCTTGTTCCATACATTGTCCAAGTAGATTCAAAGCCGTCTCCTTGTGTTTCAAGTTTCGTTCTTCACGTAAAACATGTTGTAGTTTGTGTAGAGCACTCTTTTGTTCTCTACGGTTATTTAAACGTCCATATGTTTTGTATTGTAGAAAATACAAGTATGGAAGAGAATCAACGACAGCAAATCCATCCATTGTTTATCCATGTGGTTGCAACACTGAATATCTTCTTGTGTTGACCGGTAGAATTCTTGTTGCATTTCATGTGGTACAAAAGTTCCCTCACAACGCATGAAAATCACACAATATGAAACAACATGTCCGAAAGCGTCATTCTGTATTTGGTCAGCAACAGTTTCAAAGTTTGGTTCAAATAGTTCCGTCTGGCCTGAATGACATCCACATATGGGCATCACAATGTTTCTATCATACTTCTGGTCAACATGACGTAATATAGTCTCCGTTGCATTATTCTGACCGCTTATGTAATATACAGTTGCTAATTTCAACCAACCTGACGAAACATCCGAGTCAATTCCCCACTTGTACAATTCGAATGCAATGTCTGAGAATGGTTTATTCAGCATTATATCAAAGGCAGCCAACACAGAACCTATTGTAGAACACAACAAAGGTAACACAAGTCTGTATGGTTGTTGTTCTAAACGGCTAGAATCGGCATACTGTTGTTCACATTTATTAACATACAAATTAATTGTTGAATTACTTTTCGAATATTATCTTCATTATTCATTTCCATCAGAGTCACCATAAGCCGTAGATTTAGTTGAAAGTATACATATTTATATATATTTCAATAGTGTTCATCAAGACGAACAAAATGATGTATTACTTGACATATTTACGTAAAAAAAAAGTTTTCGCTAAAAATCACGTACAGGTCTTGACCTGTGATAGAATTTCATTTTTCGGAAAAAAATATTTCTCTCCAATTTTGCTCATTTTTTCAGGACTTAAAGACTTACCTACCCCATCGACGAAAATGTCTTCAGCTATGCAATATATCTATTTTAAATGTTGCCCGAGGTTTTCGCAAAAATCACGTAAGTTATGAGAATTTCTATCTTCGAAAAAAGAATTGTCTCTCCGATTAACCTATAGTCAGTCAGAGTCAGTCAGAGTCAGTCAGAGTCAGTCAGAGCCAGACAGAGTCAGTCAGAGTCACCGTAAGCAGTAGATTTAGTTGAAAGTATACATATCTATATATATTTCAATAGTGTTCATCAAGACGAACAAAATGATGTATTACTTGACATATTTACGTAAAAAAAAAGTTTTCGCTAAAAATCGCGTAAGTTATGAGAATTTCTATCTTCGAAAAAAGAATTGTCTCTCCGATTAACCTAGAGTCAGTCAGAGTCAGTCAGAGTCAGTTAGAGTCAGTCAGAGTCAGTCAGAATCAGTCAGAGTCAGTCAGCGTCAGTCAGAGTCTGTCAGAGTCAGTCAGTGTCAGTCGGTGTCAGTCAGAGTCAGTCAGAGTCACTCAGAGTCAGTCAGAGTCAGACAGAGTCAGTCAGAGTCACCATAAGCCGTATATTTAGCTGAAAGTATACATATCAATATATATTTCAATAGTGTTCATCAAGACGAACAAAATTATGTATTACTTGACATATTTACGTAAAAAAAAAGTTTTCGCTAAAAATCGCGTACAGGACCTGTGATAGAATTTCATTTTTCGGAAAAAAATATTTCTCTCCAATTTTGCTCATTTTTTCAGGACTTAAAGACTTACCTACCCCATCGACGAAAATGTCTTCAGCTATGCAATATATCCATTTTAAATGTTTTCCGAGGTTTTCGCAAAAATCACGTCAGTGATGAGAATTTCTATCTTCGAAAAAAGAATTGTCTCTCCGATTAACCTAGAGTCAGTCAGAGTCAGTCAGAGTCAGTTAGAGTCATTCATAGTCAGTCAGAGAGTCAGTCAGCGTCAGTCAGAGTCTGTCAGAGTCAGTCAGAGTCAGTCAGTGTCAGTCAGAGTCAGTCAGAGTCAGTCAGAGTAAGACAGAGTCAGTCAGAGTCACCATAAGCCGTAGATTTAGTTGAAAGTATACATATCTATATATATTTCAACAGTGTTCATCAAGACGAACTAAATGATGTATTACTTGACATATTTACGTAAAAAAAAGTTTTCGCTAAAAATCGCGTACAGGTCTTGACCTGTGATAGAATTTAATTTTTCGGAAAAAAATATTTCTCTCCAATTTTGCTCATTTTTTCAGGACTTAAAGACTTACCAACCCCATCGACGAAAATGTCTTCAGCTATGCAATATATCCATTTTAAATGTTGCCCGAGGTTTTCTCAAAAATCACGTAAGTGATGAGAATTTCTATCTTCGAAAAACGATTTGTCTCTCCGATTAACCTAGAGTCAGTCAGAGTCAGTCAGAGTCAGTCAGAGTCAGTTAGAGTCAGTCAGAGTCAGTCAGAGTCAGTCAGCGTCAGTCAGAGTCTGTCAGAGTCAGTCAGAGTCAGACAGTGTCAGTCAGAGTCAGTCAGAGTCAGAGTCAGACAGAGTCAGTCAGAGTCAGTCAGAGTCACCATAAGCCGTAGATTTAGTTGAAAGTATACATATATATATATATTTCAATAGCGTTCATCAAGACGAACAAAATGATGTATTACTTGACATATTTACGTAAAAAAAAAGTATTCGCTAAAAATCGCGTACAGGTCTTAACCTGTGATAGAATTTGCTTTTTTCGGAGAAAAATATTTCTCTCCAATTTTGCTCATTTTTTCAGGACTTAAAGACTTACCAACCCCATCGACGAAAATGTCTTCAGCTATGCAATATATTATCCATTTTAAATGTTGCCCGAGGTTTTCTCAAAAATCACGTAAGTTATGAGAATTTCTATCTTCGAAAAACGAATTGTCTCTCCGATTAACCTAGAGTCAGTCAGAGTCAGTCAGAGTCAGTCAGAGTCAGTTAGAGTCAGTCAGAGTCAGTCAGAGTCAGTCAGAGTCAGCCAGAGTCAGTCAGAGTCAGTCAGAGTCAGTCAGAGTCAGTCAGAGTCAGTCAGCGTATGTCAGAGTCTGTCAGAGTCAGTCAGAGTCAGTCAGTGTCAGTCAGAGTCAGACAGAGTCAGTCAGAGTCAGTCAGAGTCACCATAAGCCGTAGATTTAGTTGAAAGTATACATATCTATATATTTTTAAATGGTGTTCATCAAGACGAACAAAATGATGTATTACTTGACATATTTACGTAAAAAAAAAGTTTTCGCTAAAAATCGCGTACAGGTCTTAACCTGTGATAGAATTTCATTTTTCGGAAAAAAATATTTCTCTCCAATTTTGCTCATTTTTTCAGGACTTAAAGACTTACCTACCCCATCGACGAAAATGTCTTCAGCTATGCAATATATCCATTTTAAATGTTTCCCGAGGTTTTCGCAAAAATCACGTAAGTTATGAGAATTTCTATATTCGAAAAACGAATTGTCTCTCCGATTAACCTAGAGTCAGTCAGAGTCAGTCAGCGTCAGTCAGAGTCTGTCAGAGTCAGTCAGAGTCAGTCAGAGTCAGACAGAGTCAGTCAGAGTCAGTCAGAGTCACCATAAGCCGTAGATTTAGTTGAAAGTATACATATCTATATATATTTCAATAGTGTTCATCAAGACGAACAAAGTGATGTATTACTTGACATATTTACGTAAAAAAAAATTTTCACTAAATATCGCGTACAGGTCTTGACCTGTAATAGAATTTCATTTTTGGGAAAAAAATATTTCTCTCCAATTTTGCTCATTTTTTCAGGACTTAAAGACTTACCAACCCCATCGACGAAAATGTCTTCAGCTATGCAATATATCCATTTTAAATGTTGCCCGAGGTTTTCGCAAAAATCACGTAAGTGATGAGAATTTCTTTCTTCGAAAAACGAATTGTCTCTCCGATTAACCTAGAGTCAGTCAAAGTCAGTCAGAGTCAGTCAGAGTCAGTTAGAGTCAGTCAGAGTCAGTCAGAGTCAGACAGCGTCAGTCAGAGTCTGTCAGAGTCAGACAGAGTCAGTCAGAGTCAGTCAGAGTCACCATAAGCCGTAGATTTAGTTGAAAGAATACATATCTATATATATTTCAATAGTGTTCGTCAAGACGAACAAAATGATGTATTACTTGACATATTTACGTAAAAAAAAGTTTTCGCTAAAAATCGCGTACAGGTCTTGACCTGTGATAGAATTTCATTTTTCGGAAAAAAATATTTCTCTCCAATTTTGCTCATTTTTTCAGGACTTAAAGACTTACCTACCCCATCGACGAAAATGTCTTCAGCTATGCAATATATCCATTTTAAATGTTGCCCGAGGTTTTCGCAAAAATCACGTAAGTGATGAGAATTTCTATCTTCGAAAAACGAATTGTCTCTCCGATTAACCTAGAGTAAGTCAGAGTCCGTCAGAGTCAGTCAGAGTCAGTTAGAGTCAGTCAGAGTCAGTCAGAGTCAGTCAGCGTCAGTCAGAGTCTGTCAGAGTCAGTCATAGTCAGTCAGAGTCAGTCAGTGTCAGTCAGAGTCAGTCAGAGTCAGTCAGAGTCAGACAGAGTCAGTCAGAGTCAGTCAGAGTCACCATAAGCCGTAGATTTAGTTGAAAGTATACATATCTATATATATTTCAATAGTGTTCATCAAGACGAACAAAATGATGTATTACTTGACATATTTACGAAAAAAAAGTTTTCGCTAAAAATCGCGTACAGGTCTTGACCTGTGATAGAATTTCATTTTTGGGAAAAAAATATTTCTCTCCAATTTTGCTCATTTTTTCAGGACTTAAAGACTTACCTACCCCATCGACGAAAATGTCTTCAGCTATGCAATATATCCATTTTAAATGTTGCCCGAGGTTTTCGCAAAAATCACGTAAGTTATGAGATTTTCTATCTTCGAAAAACGAATTGTCTCTCCGATTAACCTAGAGTCAATCAGAGTCAGTCAGAGTCAGTTAGAGTCAGTCAGAGTCATTCAGAGTCAGTCAGCGTCAGTCAGAGTCTGTCAGAGTCAGTCAGAGTCAGTCAGTGTCAGTCAGAGTCAGTCAGAGTCAGACAGAGTCAGTCAGAGTCAGTCAGAGTCAGTCAGAGTCACCATAAGCCGTAGATTTAGTTGAAAGTATACATATCTATATATATTTCAACAGTGTTCATCAAGACGAACAAAATGATGTATTACTTGACATATTTACGTAAAAAAAAAGTTTTCGCTAAAAATCGCGTACAGGTCTTGACCTGTGATAGGATTTCATTTTTCGGAAAAAAATATTTCTCTCCAATTTTGCTCATTTTTTCAGGACTTAAAGACTTACCAACCCCATTGACGAAAATGTCTTCAGCTATGCAATATATTCATTTTAAATGTTGCCCGAGGTTTTCGCAAAAATCACGTAAGTTATGAGAATTTCTATCTTCGAAAAACGAATTGTCTCTCCGATCAACCTAGAGTCAGTCAAAGTCAGTCAGAGTCAGTCAGAGTCAGTCAGAGTCAGTCAGAGTCAGTCAGCGTCAGTCAGGGTCTGTCATAGTCAGTCAGAGTCAGTCAGTGTCAATCAGAGTCAGTCAGAGTCAGTCAGAGTCAGACAGAGTCAGTCAGAGTCAGTCAGAGTCACCATAAGCCGTAGATTTAGTTGAAAGTATACATATCTATATATATTTCAATAGTGTTCATCAAGACGAACAAAATGATGTATTACTTGACATATTTACGTAAAAAAAAGTTTTCGCTAAAAATCGCGTACAGGTCTTGACCTGTGATAGAATTTCATTTTTGGGAAAAAAATATTTCTCTCCAATTTTGCTCATTTTTTCAGGACTTAAAGACTTACCTACCCCATCGACGAAAATGTCTTCAGCTATGCAATATATCCATTTTAAATGTTGCCCGAGGTTTTCGCAAAAATCACGTAAGTTATGAGAATTTCTATCTTCGAAAAAGGAATTGTCTCTCCGATTAACCTAGAGTCAGTCAGAGTCAGTCAGAGTCAGTTAGAGTCAGTCAGAGTCAGTCAAAGTCAGTCAGCGTCAGTCAGAGTCTGTCAGAGTCAGTCAGAGTCAGTCAGTGTCAGTCAGAGTCAGTCAGAGTCAGTCAGAGTCAGACAGAGTCAGTCAGAGTCAGTCAGAGTCACCATAAGCCGTAGATTTAGTTGAAAGTATACATATCTATATATATTTCAACAGTGTTCATCAAGACGAACAAAATGATGTATTACTTGACATATTTACGTAAAAAAAAAGTTTTCGCTAAAAATCGCGTACAGGTCTTGACCTGTGATAGGATTTCATTTTTCGGAAAAAAATATTTCTCTCCAATTTTACTCATTTTTTCAGGACTTAAAGACTTACCAACCCCATCGACGAAAATGTCTTCAGCTATGCAATATATCCATTTTAAATGTTGCCCGATGTTTTCGCAAAAATCACGTAAGTGATGAGAATTTCTATCTTCGAAAAACGATTTGTCTCTCCGATTAACCTAGAGTCAGTCAGAGTCAGTCAGAGTCAGTCAGAGTCAGTTAGAGTCAGTCAGAGTCAGTCAGAGTCAGTCAGCGTAAGTCAGAGTCTGTCAGAGTCAGTCAGAGTCAGACAGTGTCAATCAGAGTCAGTCAGAGTCAGAGTCAGACAGAGTCAGTCAGAGTCAGTCAGAGTCAGTCAGAGTCACCATAAGCCGTAGATTTAGTTGAAAGTATATATATATATATATATTTCAATAGCGTTCATCAAGACGAACAAAATGATGTATTACTTGACATATTTACGTAAAAAAAAAGTATTCGCTAAAAATCGCGTACAGGTCTTAACCTGTGATAGAATTTCATTTTTCGGAGAAAAATATTTCTCTCCAATTTTGCTCATTTTTTCAGGACTTAAAGACTTACCAACCCCATCGACGAAAATGTCTTCAGCTATGCAATATATTATCCATTTTAAATGTTGCCCGAGGTTTTCTCAAAAATCACGTAAGTTATGAGAATTTCTATCTTCGAAAAACGAATTGTCTCTCCGATTAACCTAGAGTCAGTCAGAGTCAGTCAGAGTCAGTCAGAGTCAGTTAGAGTCAGTCAGAGTCAGTCAGAGTCAGTCAGAGTCAGTCAGAGTCAGTCAGAGTCAGTCAGAGTCAGTCAGAGTCAGTCAGAGTCAGTCAGAGTCAGTCAGCGTATGTCAGAGTCTGTCAGAGTCAGTCAGAGTCAGTCAGTGTCAGTCAGAGTCAGACAGAGTCAGTCAGAGTCAGTCAGAGTCACCATAAGCCGTAGATTTAGTTGAAAGTATACATATCTATATATTTTAAATGGTGTTCATCAAGACGAACAAAATGATGTATTACTTGACATATTTACGTAAAAAAAAAGTTTTCGCTAAAAATCGCGTACAGGTCTTGACCTGTGATAGAATTTCATTTTTCGGAAAAAAATATTTCTCTCCAATTTTGCTCATTTTTTCAGGACTTAAAGACTTACCTACCCCATCGACGAAAATGTCTTCAGCTATGCAATATATCCATTTTAAATGTTTCCCGAGATTTTCGCAAAAATCACGTAAGTGATGAGAATTTCTATATTCGAAAAACGAATTGTCTCTCCGATTAACCTAGAGTCAGTCAGTCAGTCAGCGTCAGTCAGAGTCTGTCAGAGTCAGTCAGAGTCAGTCAGAGTCAGACAGAGTCAGTCAGAGTCAGTCAGAGTCAGAGTCAGACAGAGTCAGTCAGAGTCAGTCAGAGTCACCATAAGCCGTAGATTTAGTTGAAAGTATATATATATATATATATTTCAATAGCGTTCATCAAGACGAACAAAATGATGTATTACTTGACATATTTACGTAAAAAAAAAGTATTCGCTCAAAATCGCGTACAGGTCTTAACCTGTGATAGAATTTCATTTTTCGGAGAAAAATATTTCTCTCCAATTTTGCTCATTTTTTCAGGACTTAAAGACTTACCAACCCCATCGACGAAAATGTCTTCAGCTATGCAATATATTATCCATTTTAAATGTTGCCCAAGGTTTTCTCAAAAATCACGTAAGTTATGAGAATTTCTATCTTCGAAAAACGAATTGTCTCTCCGATTAACCTAGAGTCAGTCAGAGTCAGTCAGAGTCAGTTAGAGTCAGTCAGAGTCAGTCAGAGTCAGTCAGAGTCAGTCAGAGTCAGTCAGAGTCAGTCAGAGTCAGTTAGAGTCAGTCAGAGTCAGTCAGAGTCAGTCAGCGTATGTCAGAGTCTGTCAGAGTCAGTCAGAGTCAGTCAGTGTCAGTCAGAGTCAGACAGAGTCAGTCAGAGTCAGTCAGAGTCACCATAAGCCGTAGATTTAGTTGAAAGTATACATATCTATATATTTTTAAATGGTGTTCATCAAGACGAACAAAATGATGTATTACTTGACATATTTACGTAAAAAAAAAGTTTTCGCTAAAAATCGCGTACAGGTCTTGACCTGTGATAGAATTTCATTTTTCGGAAAAAAATATTTCTCTCCAATTTTGCTCATTTTTTCAGGACTTAAAGACTTACCTACCCCATCGACGAAAATGTCTTCAGCTATGCAATATATCCATTTTAAATGTTTCCCGAGGTTTTCGCAAAAATCACGTAAGTGATGAGAATTTCTATATTCGAAAAACGAATTGTCTCTCCGATTAACCTAGAGTCAGTCAGTCAGTCAGCGTCAGTCAGAGTCTGTCAGAGTCAGTCAGAGTCAGTCAGAGTCAGACAGAGTCAGTCAGAGTCAGTCAGAGTCACCATAAGCCGTAGATTTAGTTGAAAGTATACATATCTATATATATTTCAATAGTGTTCATCAAGACGAACAAAATGATGTATTACTTGACATATTTACGTAAAAAAAAGTTTAAACTAAAAATCGCGTACAGGTCTTGACCTGTAATAGAATTTCATTTTTCGGAAAAAAATATTTCTCTCCAATTTTGCTCATTTTTTCAGGACTTAAAGACTTACCGACCCCATCGACGAAAATGTCTTCAGCTATGCAATATATCCATTTTAAATGTTGCCCGAGGTTTTCGCAAAAATCACGTAAGTGATGAGAATTTCTATCTTCGAAAAAAGAATTGTCTCTCCGATTAACCTAGAGTCAGTCAGTGTCAGTCAGAGTCCGTCAGAGTCAGTTAGAGTCAGTCAGAGTCAGTCAGAGTCAGTCAGAGTCAGTCAGAGTCAGTCAGAGTCAGTCAGAGTCAGTCAGAGTCAGTTAGAGTCAGTCAGAGTCAGTCAGAGTCAGTCAGCGTATGTCAGAGTCTGTCAGAGTCAGTCAGAGTCAGTCAGTGTCAGTCAGAGTCAGTCAGAGTCAGTCAGAGTCAGACAGAGTCAGTCAGAGTCAGTCAGAGTCACCATAAGCCGTAGATTTAGTTGAAAGTATACATATCTATATATATTTCAATGGTGTTCATCAAGACGAACAAAATGATGTATTACTTGACATATTTACTTAAAAAAAAAGTTTTCGCTAAAAATCGCGTACAGGTCTTGACCTGTGATAGAATTTCATTTTTCGGAAAAAAATATTTCTCTCCAATTTTGCTCATTTTTTCAGGACTTAAAGACTTACCTACCCCATCGACGAAAATGTCTTCAGCTATGCAATATATCCATTTTAAATGTTGCCCGAGGTTTTCGCAAAAATCACGTAAGTGATGAGAATTTCTATCTTCGAAAAACGAATTGTCTCTCCGATTAACCTAGAGTCAGTCAGAGTCTGTCATAGTCAGTCAGAGTCAGTTAGAGTCAGTCAGAGTCAGTCAAAGTCAGTCAGCGTCAGTCAGAGTCTGTCAGAGTCAGTCAGAGTCAGTCAGTGTCAGTCAGAGTCAGTCAGAGTCAGTCAGAGTCACCATAAGCCGTAGATTTAGTTGAAAGTATACATATCTATATATATTTCAATAGTGTTCATCAAGACGAACAAAATGATGTATTACTTGACATATTTACGTAAAAAAAAGTTTTCGCTAAAAATCGCGTGCAGGTCTTAACCTGTGATAGAATTTCATTTTTGGGAAAAAAATAATTCTCTCCAATTTTGCTCATTTTTTCAGGACTTAAAGACTTACCTACCCCATCGACGAAAATGTCTTCAGCTATGCAATATATCCATTTTAAATGTTGCCCGAGGTTTTCGCAAAAATCACGTAAGTTATGAGAATTTCTATCTTTGAAAAAAGAATTGTCTCTCCAATTAACCTAGAGTCAGTCAGAGTCAGTCAGAGTCAGTTAGAGTCAGTCAGAGTCAGTCAGAGTCAGTCAGCGTCAGTCAGGGTCTGTCAGAGTCAGTCAGAGTCAGTCAGTGTCAGTCAGAGTCAGTCAGGGTCAGTCAGAGTCAGACAGTGTCAGTCAGAGTCAGTCAGAGTCACCATAAGCCGTAGATTTAGTTGAAAGTATACATATCTATATATATTTCAATAGTGTTCATCAAGACGAACAAAATGATGTATTACTTGACATATTTACGTAAAAAAAAGTTTTCGCTAAAAATCGCGTACAGGTCTTGACCTGTGATAGAATTTCATTTTTGTGAAAAAAATATTTCTCTCCAATTTTGCTCATTTTTTCAGGACTTAAAGACTTACCTACCCCATCGACGAAAATGTCTTCAGCTATGCAATATATCCATTTTAAATGTTGCCCGAGGTTTTCGCAAAAATCACGTAAGTTATGAGAATTTCTATCTTCGAAAAACGAATTGTCTCTCCGATTAACCTAGAGTCAGTCAGAGTCATTCAGAGTCAGTCAGAGTCAGTTAGAGTCAGTCAGAGTCAGTCAGAATCAGTCAGCGTCAGTCAGAGTCTGTCAGAGTCAGTCAGAGTCAGTCAGTGTCAGTCAGAGTCAGTCAGAGTCAGTCAGAGTCAGACAGAGTCAGTCAGAGTCAGTCAGAGTCACCATAAGCCGTAGATTTAGTTGAAAGTATACATATCTATATATATTTCAATAGTGTTCATCAAGACGAACAAAATGATGTATTACTTGACATAAGTACGTAAAAAAAAAGTTTTCGCTAAAAATCGCGTACAGGTCTTGACCTGTGATAGAATTTCATTTTTGGGAAAAAAATATTTCTCTCCAATTTTGCTCATTTTTTCAGGACTTAAAGACTTACCTACCCCATCGAAGAAAATGTCTTCAGCTATGTAATATATCCATTTTAAATGTTGCCCGAGGTTTTCGCAAAAATCACGTAAGTTATGAGAATTTCTATCTTCGAAAAACGAATTGTCTCTCCGATTAACCTAGAGTCAGTCAGAGTCAGTCAGAGTCAGTTAGAGTCAGTCAGAGTCAGTCAGAGTCAGTCAGCGTCAGTCAGAGTCTGTCAGAGTCAGTCAGAGTCAGTCAGAGTCAGTCAGAGTCAGTCAGCGTCAGTCAGGGTCTGTCAGAGTCAGTCAGAGTCAGTCAGTGTCAGTCAGAGTCAGTCAGAGTCAGTCAGAGTCACCATAAGCCGTAGATTTAGTTGAAAGTATACATATATATATATTTCAATAGTGTTCATCAAGACGAACAAAATGATGTATTACTTGACATATTTACGTAAAAAAAAAGTTTTCGCTAAAAATCGCGTACAGGTCTTGACCTGTGATAGAATTTCATTTTTCGGAAAAAAATATTTCTCTCCAATTTTGCTCATTTTTTCAGGACTTAAAGACTTACCTACCCCATCGACGAAAATGTCTTCAGCTATGCAATATATCCATTTTAAATGTTGCCCGAGGTTTTCGCAAAAATCACGTAAGTGATGAGAATTTCTATCTTCGAAAAACGAATTGTCTCTCCGATTAACCTAGAGTCAGTCAGAGTCTGTCATAGTCAGTCAGAGTCAGTTAGAGTCAGTCAGAGTCAGTCAAAGTCAGTCAGCGTCAGTCAGAGTCAGTCAGTGTCAGTCAGAGTCAGTCAGAGTCAGTCAGAGTAAGACAGAGTCAGTCAGAGTCACCATAAGCCGTAGATTTAGTTGAAAGTATACATATCTATATATATTTCAACAGTGTTCATCAAGACGAACTAAATGATGTACAGTGTTCCCTCTAGTTACGTCACCTCTCTTGAGCGGTTCCCTCCTTTAAGCGACATTCAATTTTCCTCCCGAGCGATTTCAACGTATTTTTCCCTCCCAGGAACGACAACTCCCTATAACGACAAACGACACTCAAGAAACGTACCGACACGACAAATTTACCTCCCTTGAACGGCTTCGGTAAAAATCGGTCCGAACGGAAATTGACGACACTTAATTTACGCATGTGATGACACTTTGGTTTCCGCTTTCAAGTTGCTGTATACGCTACAGCGATTACAATACGAGAACCAGCATTGTTAGATCGGCATATGTGTAATTGAGTAAATAAACACGTTCAGGATTAGCGATTTGGTAAATTGGAAACAATTAAATGCCCCTTCGATGACAATTGTTGTTCACACCTAAAGTATGTATTATTAACCTCAAAGAGTGTTTGTCGGACGTGCCCTTTAATGTGTTTGATCGTAATTGTGTCGGCAATCGTAAGATGTGCACGTTCATTGTTTACGTTCATTAATGTTTAGACAAACTGTAATTGGTTAATTTTGAGCAAGAAATTTGGCATTATGACTAGGTCACTTTCATATCGTTCTGATACTTCATTCAGTTCACTTCATAAATTATTATTTAGATTATAAGCTACGTTTTGTTTTACAATGAGTACCAAGAAGAAAAAGATCTATTTAACCTTAGAACAGCGTGTAGCTGCAATCAAGTTACTTGAGCAAGGCAAAACTGCTCAGTCTGTAGCTGATCAATTTGGTTGTGGTCGAACACAGATTCAGGTAGAGACAATATTGGTGCTTCGGTTATTTAAAACATAACAGCATTTTATTTCTCTTATCAAAGTTGTCATTAGTTGTCATGATGTTATTAAAGTGTCTATGCAGTTTAGTATAATATAGAAGCTGAATAAATAAAACACGTTTAGTCATTTGTTTTACAGATTTTGTATAAATGTTACAATGTGAATAAAAAAGTTTCATTACCGATAGGAGTGAAAAAGAGAGTGAACAGGTCATTGATATGAGTTTAGCTAGAGATTACTTAGATAAATTGAAAGTGCTTGCAGCTAGCTGTGGGAATGCTAAGTTTATGTCCAGCATCATGGACTCGTCTGCTGCATTTACAGAAATGAATCTGACCAACATGATTGTTCAGAAGAAAATATCAGATTTTTTTCATTGATATACTGTGGTGTAAGAGTGGTGCTGCATTTATAGACATAACTGTTCAAAAGAATATATCTGATAGTTTTCATTGATATGCTGTTGTGTAACTTGATTGCTACAATTTCTAAATTAAATACAAGTATTTATTTTCTAATACATGTAATATAATGAATCACATGTTCATACTGTGTTTGTTATTTGTTTCTGACTGTTTATTAATGTGTATTGAAATTAACACCACTATACACCTTTTCATACCAAACATCAACACATATCTCCCAACAAACCATTCCCTCTCTACAACAACTCCCTCTCTACAACAAACACTTGGCTGGTCTCCGCAAAATGTTGCTCAAGAGAGGGAACACTGTATTACTTGACATATTTACGTAAAAAAAAGTTTTCGCTAAAAATCGCGTACAGGTCTTGACCTGTGATAGAATTTAATTTTTCGGAAAAAAATATTTCTCTCCAATTTTGCTCATTTTTTCAGGACTTAAAGACTTACCAACCCCATCGACGAAAATGTCTTCAGCTATGCAATATATCCATTTTAAATGTTGCCCGAGGTTTTCTCAAAAATCACGTAAGTGATGAGAATTTCTATCTTCGAAAAACGATTTGTCTCTCCGATTAACCTAGAGTCAGTCAGAGTCAGTCAGAGTCAGTCAGAGTCAGTTAGAGTCAGTCAGAGTCAGTCAGAGTCAGTCAGCGTCAGTCAGAGTCTGTCAGAGTCAGTCAGAGTCAGACAGTGTCAGTCAGAGTCAGTCAGAGTCAGAGTCAGACAGAGTCAGTCAGAGTCAGTCAGAGTCACCATAAGCCGTAGATTTAGTTGAAAGTATACATATATATATATATTTCAATAGCGTTCATCAAGACGAACAAAATGATGTATTACTTGACATATTTACGTAAAAAAAAAGTATTCGCTAAAAATCGCGTACAGGTCTTAACCTGTGATAGAATTTGCTTTTTTCGGAGAAAAATATTTCTCTCCAATTTTGCTCATTTTTTCAGGACTTAAAGACTTACCAACCCCATCGACGAAAATGTCTTCAGCTATGCAATATATTATCCATTTTAAATGTTGCCCGAGGTTTTCTCAAAAATCACGTAAGTTATGAGAATTTCTATCTTCGAAAAACGAATTGTCTCTCCGATTAACCTAGAGTCAGTCAGAGTCAGTCAGAGTCAGTCAGAGTCAGTTAGAGTCAGTCAGAGTCAGTCAGAGTCAGTCAGAGTCAGCCAGAGTCAGTCAGAGTCAGTCAGAGTCAGTCAGAGTCAGTCAGAGTCAGTCAGCGTATGTCAGAGTCTGTCAGAGTCAGTCAGAGTCAGTCAGTGTCAGTCAGAGTCAGACAGAGTCAGTCAGAGTCAGTCAGAGTCACCATAAGCCGTAGATTTAGTTGAAAGTATACATATCTATATATTTTTAAATGGTGTTCATCAAGACGAACAAAATGATGTATTACTTGACATATTTACGTAAAAAAAAAGTTTTCGCTAAAAATCGCGTACAGGTCTTAACCTGTGATAGAATTTCATTTTTCGGAAAAAAATATTTCTCTCCAATTTTGCTCATTTTTTCAGGACTTAAAGACTTACCTACCCCATCGACGAAAATGTCTTCAGCTATGCAATATATCCATTTTAAATGTTTCCCGAGGTTTTCGCAAAAATCACGTAAGTTATGAGAATTTCTATATTCGAAAAACGAATTGTCTCTCCGATTAACCTAGAGTCAGTCAGAGTCAGTCAGCGTCAGTCAGAGTCTGTCAGAGTCAGTCAGAGTCAGTCAGAGTCAGACAGAGTCAGTCAGAGTCAGTCAGAGTCACCATAAGCCGTAGATTTAGTTGAAAGTATACATATCTATATATATTTCAATAGTGTTCATCAAGACGAACAAAGTGATGTATTACTTGACATATTTACGTAAAAAAAAATTTTCACTAAATATCGCGTACAGGTCTTGACCTGTAATAGAATTTCATTTTTGGGAAAAAAATATTTCTCTCCAATTTTGCTCATTTTTTCAGGACTTAAAGACTTACCAACCCCATCGACGAAAATGTCTTCAGCTATGCAATATATCCATTTTAAATGTTGCCCGAGGTTTTCGCAAAAATCACGTAAGTGATGAGAATTTCTTTCTTCGAAAAACGAATTGTCTCTCCGATTAACCTAGAGTCAGTCAAAGTCAGTCAGAGTCAGTCAGAGTCAGTTAGAGTCAGTCAGAGTCAGTCAGAGTCAGACAGCGTCAGTCAGAGTCTGTCAGAGTCAGACAGAGTCAGTCAGAGTCAGTCAGAGTCACCATAAGCCGTAGATTTAGTTGAAAGAATACATATCTATATATATTTCAATAGTGTTCGTCAAGACGAACAAAATGATGTATTACTTGACATATTTACGTAAAAAAAAGTTTTCGCTAAAAATCGCGTACAGGTCTTGACCTGTGATAGAATTTCATTTTTCGGAAAAAAATATTTCTCTCCAATTTTGCTCATTTTTTCAGGACTTAAAGACTTACCTACCCCATCGACGAAAATGTCTTCAGCTATGCAATATATCCATTTTAAATGTTGCCCGAGGTTTTCGCAAAAATCACGTAAGTGATGAGAATTTCTATCTTCGAAAAACGAATTGTCTCTCCGATTAACCTAGAGTAAGTCAGAGTCCGTCAGAGTCAGTCAGAGTCAGTTAGAGTCAGTCAGAGTCAGTCAGAGTCAGTCAGCGTCAGTCAGAGTCTGTCAGAGTCAGTCATAGTCAGTCAGAGTCAGTCAGTGTCAGTCAGAGTCAGTCAGAGTCAGTCAGAGTCAGACAGAGTCAGTCAGAGTCAGTCAGAGTCACCATAAGCCGTAGATTTAGTTGAAAGTATACATATCTATATATATTTCAATAGTGTTCATCAAGACGAACAAAATGATGTATTACTTGACATATTTACGAAAAAAAAGTTTTCGCTAAAAATCGCGTACAGGTCTTGACCTGTGATAGAATTTCATTTTTGGGAAAAAAATATTTCTCTCCAATTTTGCTCATTTTTTCAGGACTTAAAGACTTACCTACCCCATCGACGAAAATGTCTTCAGCTATGCAATATATCCATTTTAAATGTTGCCCGAGGTTTTCGCAAAAATCACGTAAGTTATGAGATTTTCTATCTTCGAAAAACGAATTGTCTCTCCGATTAACCTAGAGTCAATCAGAGTCAGTCAGAGTCAGTTAGAGTCAGTCAGAGTCATTCAGAGTCAGTCAGCGTCAGTCAGAGTCTGTCAGAGTCAGTCAGAGTCAGTCAGTGTCAGTCAGAGTCAGTCAGAGTCAGACAGAGTCAGTCAGAGTCAGTCAGAGTCAGTCAGAGTCACCATAAGCCGTAGATTTAGTTGAAAGTATACATATCTATATATATTTCAACAGTGTTCATCAAGACGAACAAAATGATGTATTACTTGACATATTTACGTAAAAAAAAAGTTTTCGCTAAAAATCGCGTACAGGTCTTGACCTGTGATAGGATTTCATTTTTCGGAAAAAAATATTTCTCTCCAATTTTGCTCATTTTTTCAGGACTTAAAGACTTACCAACCCCATTGACGAAAATGTCTTCAGCTATGCAATATATTCATTTTAAATGTTGCCCGAGGTTTTCGCAAAAATCACGTAAGTTATGAGAATTTCTATCTTCGAAAAACGAATTGTCTCTCCGATCAACCTAGAGTCAGTCAAAGTCAGTCAGAGTCAGTCAGAGTCAGTCAGAGTCAGTCAGAGTCAGTCAGCGTCAGTCAGGGTCTGTCATAGTCAGTCAGAGTCAGTCAGTGTCAATCAGAGTCAGTCAGAGTCAGTCAGAGTCAGACAGAGTCAGTCAGAGTCAGTCAGAGTCACCATAAGCCGTAGATTTAGTTGAAAGTATACATATCTATATATATTTCAATAGTGTTCATCAAGACGAACAAAATGATGTATTACTTGACATATTTACGTAAAAAAAAGTTTTCGCTAAAAATCGCGTACAGGTCTTGACCTGTGATAGAATTTCATTTTTGGGAAAAAAATATTTCTCTCCAATTTTGCTCATTTTTTCAGGACTTAAAGACTTACCTACCCCATCGACGAAAATGTCTTCAGCTATGCAATATATCCATTTTAAATGTTGCCCGAGGTTTTCGCAAAAATCACGTAAGTTATGAGAATTTCTATCTTCGAAAAAGGAATTGTCTCTCCGATTAACCTAGAGTCAGTCAGAGTCAGTCAGAGTCAGTTAGAGTCAGTCAGAGTCAGTCAAAGTCAGTCAGCGTCAGTCAGAGTCTGTCAGAGTCAGTCAGAGTCAGTCAGTGTCAGTCAGAGTCAGTCAGAGTCAGTCAGAGTCAGACAGAGTCAGTCAGAGTCAGTCAGAGTCACCATAAGCCGTAGATTTAGTTGAAAGTATACATATCTATATATATTTCAACAGTGTTCATCAAGACGAACAAAATGATGTATTACTTGACATATTTACGTAAAAAAAAAGTTTTCGCTAAAAATCGCGTACAGGTCTTGACCTGTGATAGGATTTCATTTTTCGGAAAAAAATATTTCTCTCCAATTTTACTCATTTTTTCAGGACTTAAAGACTTACCAACCCCATCGACGAAAATGTCTTCAGCTATGCAATATATCCATTTTAAATGTTGCCCGATGTTTTCGCAAAAATCACGTAAGTGATGAGAATTTCTATCTTCGAAAAACGATTTGTCTCTCCGATTAACCTAGAGTCAGTCAGAGTCAGTCAGAGTCAGTCAGAGTCAGTTAGAGTCAGTCAGAGTCAGTCAGAGTCAGTCAGCGTAAGTCAGAGTCTGTCAGAGTCAGTCAGAGTCAGACAGTGTCAATCAGAGTCAGTCAGAGTCAGAGTCAGACAGAGTCAGTCAGAGTCAGTCAGAGTCAGTCAGAGTCACCATAAGCCGTAGATTTAGTTGAAAGTATATATATATATATATATTTCAATAGCGTTCATCAAGACGAACAAAATGATGTATTACTTGACATATTTACGTAAAAAAAAAGTATTCGCTCAAAATCGCGTACAGGTCTTAACCTGTGATAGAATTTCATTTTTCGGAGAAAAATATTTCTCTCCAATTTTGCTCATTTTTTCAGGACTTAAAGACTTACCAACCCCATCGACGAAAATGTCGTCAGCTATGCAATATATTATCCATTTTAAATGTTGCCCGAGGTTTTCTCAAAAATCACGTAAGTTATGAGAATTTCTATCTTCGAAAAACGAATTGTCTCTCCGATTAACCTAGAGTCAGTCAGAGTCAGTCAGAGTCAGTCAGAGTCAGTTAGAGTCAGTCAGAGTCAGTCAGAGTCAGTCAGAGTCAGTCAGAGTCAGTCAGAGTCAGTCAGAGTCAGTCAGAGTCAGTCAGAGTCAGTCAGAGTCAGTCAGCGTATGTCAGAGTCTGTCAGAGTCAGTCAGAGTCAGTCAGTGTCAGTCAGAGTCAGACAGAGTCAGTCAGAGTCAGTCAGAGTCACCATAAGCCGTAGATTTAGTTGAAAGTATACATATCTATATATTTTAAATGGTGTTCATCAAGACGAACAAAATGATGTATTACTTGACATATTTACGTAAAAAAAAAGTTTTCGCTAAAAATCGCGTACAGGTCTTGACCTGTGATAGAATTTCATTTTTCGGAAAAAAATATTTCTCTCCAATTTTGCTCATTTTTTCAGGACTTAAAGACTTACCTACCCCATCGACGAAAATGTCTTCAGCTATGCAATATATCCATTTTAAATGTTTCCCGAGATTTTCGCAAAAATCACGTAAGTGATGAGAATTTCTATATTCGAAAAACGAATTGTCTCTCCGATTAACCTAGAGTCAGTCAGTCAGTCAGCGTCAGTCAGAGTCTGTCAGAGTCAGTCAGAGTCAGTCAGAGTCAGACAGAGTCAGTCAGAGTCAGTCAGAGTCAGAGTCAGACAGAGTCAGTCAGAGTCAGTCAGAGTCACCATAAGCCGTAGATTTAGTTGAAAGTATATATATATATATATATTTCAATAGCGTTCATCAAGACGAACAAAATGATGTATTACTTGACATATTTACGTAAAAAAAAAGTATTCGCTCAAAATCGCGTACAGGTCTTAACCTGTGATAGAATTTCATTTTTCGGAGAAAAATATTTCTCTCCAATTTTGCTCATTTTTTCAGGACTTAAAGACTTACCAACCCCATCGACGAAAATGTCTTCAGCTATGCAATATATTATCCATTTTAAATGTTGCCCAAGGTTTTCTCAAAAATCACGTAAGTTATGAGAATTTCTATCTTCGAAAAACGAATTGTCTCTCCGATTAACCTAGAGTCAGTCAGAGTCAGTCAGAGTCAGTTAGAGTCAGTCAGAGTCAGTCAGAGTCAGTCAGAGTCAGTCAGAGTCAGTCAGAGTCAGTCAGAGTCAGTTAGAGTCAGTCAGAGTCAGTCAGAGTCAGTCAGCGTATGTCAGAGTCTGTCAGAGTCAGTCAGAGTCAGTCAGTGTCAGTCAGAGTCAGACAGAGTCAGTCAGAGTCAGTCAGAGTCACCATAAGCCGTAGATTTAGTTGAAAGTATACATATCTATATATTTTTAAATGGTGTTCATCAAGACGAACAAAATGATGTATTACTTGACATATTTACGTAAAAAAAAAGTTTTCGCTAAAAATCGCGTACAGGTCTTGACCTGTGATAGAATTTCATTTTTCGGAAAAAAATATTTCTCTCCAATTTTGCTCATTTTTTCAGGACTTAAAGACTTACCTACCCCATCGACGAAAATGTCTTCAGCTATGCAATATATCCATTTTAAATGTTTCCCGAGGTTTTCGCAAAAATCACGTAAGTGATGAGAATTTCTATATTCGAAAAACGAATTGTCTCTCCGATTAACCTAGAGTCAGTCAGTCAGTCAGCGTCAGTCAGAGTCTGTCAGAGTCAGTCAGAGTCAGTCAGAGTCAGACAGAGTCAGTCAGAGTCAGTCAGAGTCACCATAAGCCGTAGATTTAGTTGAAAGTATACATATCTATATATATTTCAATAGTGTTCATCAAGACGAACAAAATGATGTATTACTTGACATATTTACGTAAAAAAAAGTTTAAACTAAAAATCGCGTACAGGTCTTGACCTGTAATAGAATTTCATTTTTCGGAAAAAAATATTTCTCTCCAATTTTGCTCATTTTTTCAGGACTTAAAGACTTACCGACCCCATCGACGAAAATGTCTTCAGCTATGCAATATATCCATTTTAAATGTTGCCCGAGGTTTTCGCAAAAATCACGTAAGTGATGAGAATTTCTATCTTCGAAAAAAGAATTGTCTCTCCGATTAACCTAGAGTCAGTCAGTGTCAGTCAGAGTCCGTCAGAGTCAGTTAGAGTCAGTCAGAGTCAGTCAGAGTCAGTCAGAGTCAGTCAGAGTCAGTCAGAGTCAGTCAGAGTCAGTCAGAGTCAGTTAGAGTCAGTCAGAGTCAGTCAGAGTCAGTCAGCGTATGTCAGAGTCTGTCAGAGTCAGTCAGAGTCAGTCAGTGTCAGTCAGAGTCAGTCAGAGTCAGTCAGAGTCAGACAGAGTCAGTCAGAGTCAGTCAGAGTCACCATAAGCCGTAGATTTAGTTGAAAGTATACATATCTATATATATTTCAATGGTGTTCATCAAGACGAACAAAATGATGTATTACTTGACATATTTACTTAAAAAAAAAGTTTTCGCTAAAAATCGCGTACAGGTCTTGACCTGTGATAGAATTTCATTTTTCGGAAAAAAATATTTCTCTCCAATTTTGCTCATTTTTTCAGGACTTAAAGACTTACCTACCCCATCGACGAAAATGTCTTCAGCTATGCAATATATCCATTTTAAATGTTGCCCGAGGTTTTCGCAAAAATCACGTAAGTGATGAGAATTTCTATCTTCGAAAAACGAATTGTCTCTCCGATTAACCTAGAGTCAGTCAGAGTCTGTCATAGTCAGTCAGAGTCAGTTAGAGTCAGTCAGAGTCAGTCAAAGTCAGTCAGCGTCAGTCAGAGTCTGTCAGAGTCAGTCAGAGTCAGTCAGTGTCAGTCAGAGTCAGTCAGAGTCAGTCAGAGTCACCATAAGCCGTAGATTTAGTTGAAAGTATACATATCTATATATATTTCAATAGTGTTCATCAAGACGAACAAAATGATGTATTACTTGACATATTTACGTAAAAAAAAGTTTTCGCTAAAAATCGCGTGCAGGTCTTAACCTGTGATAGAATTTCATTTTTGGGAAAAAAATAATTCTCTCCAATTTTGCTCATTTTTTCAGGACTTAAAGACTTACCTACCCCATCGACGAAAATGTCTTCAGCTATGCAATATATCCATTTTAAATGTTGCCCGAGGTTTTCGCAAAAATCACGTAAGTTATGAGAATTTCTATCTTTGAAAAAAGAATTGTCTCTCCAATTAACCTAGAGTCAGTCAGAGTCAGTCAGAGTCAGTTAGAGTCAGTCAGAGTCAGTCAGAGTCAGTCAGCGTCAGTCAGGGTCTGTCAGAGTCAGTCAGAGTCAGTCAGTGTCAGTCAGAGTCAGTCAGGGTCAGTCAGAGTCAGACAGTGTCAGTCAGAGTCAGTCAGAGTCACCATAAGCCGTAGATTTAGTTGAAAGTATACATATCTATATATATTTCAATAGTGTTCATCAAGACGAACAAAATGATGTATTACTTGACATATTTACGTAAAAAAAAGTTTTCGCTAAAAATCGCGTACAGGTCTTGACCTGTGATAGAATTTCATTTTTGTGAAAAAAATATTTCTCTCCAATTTTGCTCATTTTTTCAGGACTTAAAGACTTACCTACCCCATCGACGAAAATGTCTTCAGCTATGCAATATATCCATTTTAAATGTTGCCCGAGGTTTTCGCAAAAATCACGTAAGTTATGAGAATTTCTATCTTCGAAAAACGAATTGTCTCTCCGATTAACCTAGAGTCAGTCAGAGTCATTCAGAGTCAGTCAGAGTCAGTTAGAGTCAGTCAGAGTCAGTCAGAATCAGTCAGCGTCAGTCAGAGTCTGTCAGAGTCAGTCAGAGTCAGTCAGTGTCAGTCAGAGTCAGTCAGAGTCAGTCAGAGTCAGACAGAGTCAGTCAGAGTCAGTCAGAGTCACCATAAGCCGTAGATTTAGTTGAAAGTATACATATCTATATATATTTCAATAGTGTTCATCAAGACGAACAAAATGATGTATTACTTGACATAAGTACGTAAAAAAAAAGTTTTCGCTAAAAATCGCGTACAGGTCTTGACCTGTGATAGAATTTCATTTTTGGGAAAAAAATATTTCTCTCCAATTTTGCTCATTTTTTCAGGACTTAAAGACTTACCTACCCCATCGAAGAAAATGTCTTCAGCTATGTAATATATCCATTTTAAATGTTGCCCGAGGTTTTCGCAAAAATCACGTAAGTTATGAGAATTTCTATCTTCGAAAAACGAATTGTCTCTCCGATTAACCTAGAGTCAGTCAGAGTCAGTCAGAGTCAGTTAGAGTCAGTCAGAGTCAGTCAGAGTCAGTCAGCGTCAGTCAGAGTCTGTCAGAGTCAGTCAGAGTCAGTCAGAGTCAGTCAGAGTCAGTCAGCGTCAGTCAGGGTCTGTCAGAGTCAGTCAGAGTCAGTCAGTGTCAGTCAGAGTCAGTCAGAGTCAGTCAGAGTCACCATAAGCCGTAGATTTAGTTGAAAGTATACATATATATATATTTCAATAGTGTTCATCAAGACGAACAAAATGATGTATTACTTGACATATTTACGTAAAAAAAAAGTTTTCGCTAAAAATCGCGTACAGGTCTTGACCTGTGATAGAATTTCATTTTTCGGAAAAAAATATTTCTCTCCAATTTTGCTCATTTTTTCAGGACTTAAAGACTTACCTACCCCATCGACGAAAATGTCTTCAGCTATGCAATATATCCATTTTAAATGTTGCCCGAGGTTTTCGCAAAAATCACGTAAGTGATGAGAATTTCTATCTTCGAAAAACGAATTGTCTCTCCGATTAACCTAGAGTCAGTCAGAGTCTGTCATAGTCAGTCAGAGTCAGTTAGAGTCAGTCAGAGTCAGTCAAAGTCAGTCAGCGTCAGTCAGAGTCTGTCAGAGTCAGTCAGAGTCAGTCAGTGTCAGTCAGAGTCAGTCAGAGTCAGTCAGAGTCACCATAAGCCGTAGATTTAGTTGAAAGTATACATATCTATATATATTTCAATAGTGTTCATCAAGACGAACAAAATGATGTATTACTTGACATATTTACGTAAAAAAAAGTTTTCGCTAAAAATCGCGTGCAGGTCTTAACCTGTGATAGAATTTCATTTTTGGGAAAAAAATAATTCTCTCCAATTTTGCTCATTTTTTCAGGACTTAAAGACTTACCTACCCCATCGACGAAAATGTCTTCAGCTATGCAATATATCCATTTTAAATGTTGCCCGAGGTTTTCGCAAAAATCACGTAAGTTATGAGAATTTCTATCTTTGAAAAAAGAATTGTCTCTCCAATTAACCTAGAGTCAGTCAGAGTCAGTCAGAGTCAGTTAGAGTCAGTCAGAGTCAGTCAGAGTCAGTCAGCGTCAGTCAGGGTCTGTCAGAGTCAGTCAGAGTCAGTCAGTGTCAGTCAGAGTCAGTCAGGGTCAGTCAGAGTCAGACAGTGTCAGTCAGAGTCAGTCAGAGTCACCATAAGCCGTAGATTTAGTTGAAAGTATACATATCTATATATATTTCAATAGTGTTCATCAAGACGAACAAAATGATGTATTACTTGACATATTTACGTAAAAAAAAGTTTTCGCTAAAAATCGCGTACAGGTCTTGACCTGTGATAGAATTTCATTTTTGTGAAAAAAATATTTCTCTCCAATTTTGCTCATTTTTTCAGGACTTAAAGACTTACCTACCCCATCGACGAAAATGTCTTCAGCTATGCAATATATCCATTTTAAATGTTGCCCGAGGTTTTCGCAAAAATCACGTAAGTTATGAGAATTTCTATCTTCGAAAAACGAATTGTCTCTCCGATTAACCTAGAGTCAGTCAGAGTCATTCAGAGTCAGTCAGAGTCAGTTAGAGTCAGTCAGAGTCAGTCAGAATCAGTCAGCGTCAGTCAGAGTCTGTCAGAGTCAGTCAGAGTCAGTCAGTGTCAGTCAGAGTCAGTCAGAGTCAGTCAGAGTCAGACAGAGTCAGTCAGAGTCAGTCAGAGTCACCATAAGCCGTAGATTTAGTTGAAAGTATACATATCTATATATATTTCAATAGTGTTCATCAAGACGAACAAAATGATGTATTACTTGACATAAGTACGTAAAAAAAAAGTTTTCGCTAAAAATCGCGTACAGGTCTTGACCTGTGATAGAATTTCATTTTTGGGAAAAAAATATTTCTCTCCAATTTTGCTCATTTTTTCAGGACTTAAAGACTTACCTACCCCATCGAAGAAAATGTCTTCAGCTATGTAATATATCCATTTTAAATGTTGCCCGAGGTTTTCGCAAAAATCACGTAAGTTATGAGAATTTCTATCTTCGAAAAACGAATTGTCTCTCCGATTAACCTAGAGTCAGTCAGAGTCAGTCAGAGTCAGTTAGAGTCAGTCAGAGTCAGTCAGAGTCAGTCAGCGTCAGTCAGAGTCTGTCAGAGTCAGTCAGAGTCAGTCAGAGTCAGTCAGAGTCAGTCAGCGTCAGTCAGGGTCTGTCAGAGTCAGTCAGAGTCAGTCAGTGTCAGTCAGAGTCAGTCAGAGTCAGTCAGAGTCACCATAAGCCGTAGATTTAGTTGAAAGTATACATATATATATATTTCAATAGTGTTCATCAAGACGAACAAAATGATGTATTACTTGACATATTTACGTAAAAAAAAAGTTTTCGCTAAAAATCGCGTACAGGTCTTGACCAGTGATAGAATTTCATTTTTCGGAAAAAAATATTTCTCTCCAATTTTGCTCATTTTTTTCAGGACTTAAAGACTTACCTACCCCATCGACGAAAATGTCTTCAGCTATGCAATATATCCATTTTAAATGTTGCCCGAGGTTTTCGCAAAAATCACGTAAGTTATGAGAATTTATATCTTCGAAAAACGAATTGTCTCTCCGATTAACCTAGAGTCAGTCAGAGTCAGTCAGAGTCAGTCAGAGTCAGCCAGAGTCAGTTAGAGTCAGTCAGAGTCAGTCAGAGTCAGTCAGCGTCAGTCAGAGTCTGTCAGAGTCAGTCAGAGTCAGTCAGTGTCAGTCAGAGTCAGTCAGAGTCAGTCAGAGTCAGACAGAGTCAGTCAGAGTCAGTCAGAGTCACCATAAGCCGTAGATTTAGTTGAAAGTATACATATCTATATATATTTCAATAGTGTTCATCAAGACGAACAAAATGATGTATTACTTGACATATTTACGTAAAAAAAAAGTTTTCGCTAAAAATCGCGTACAGGTCTTGACCTGTGATAGAATTTCATTTTTGGAAAAAAATATTTCTCTCCAATTTTGCTCATTTTTTCAGGACTTAAAGACTTACCTACCCCATCGACGAAAATGTCTTCAGCTATGCAATATATCCATTTTAAATGTTGCCCGAGGTTTTCGCAAAAATCACGTAAGTTATGAGAATTTCTATCTTCGAAAAACGAATTGTCTCTCCGATTAACCTAGAATCAGTCAGAGTCAGTCAGAGTCAGTCAGAGTCAGTCAGAGTCAGTCAGAGTCAGTCAGAGTCAGTCAGCGTCAGTCAGAGTCTGTCAGAGTCAGTCAGAGTCAGTCAGAGTCAGTCAGTGTCAGTCAGAGTCAGTCAGAGTCAGACAGAGTCAGTCAGAGTCAGTCAGAGTCACCATAAGCCGTATATTTAGTTGAAAGTATACATATATATATATATTTCAATAGTGTTCATCAAGACGTAGAAAATGATGTATTACTTGACATATTTACGTAAAAAAAAAGTTTTCGCTAAAAATCGCGTACAGGTCTTGACCTGTGATAGAATTTCATTTTTCGGAAAAAAATATTTCTCTCCAATTGTGCTCATTTTTTTCAGGACTTAACGACTTACCTACCCCATCGACGAAAATGTCTTCAGCTATGCAATATATCCATTTTAAATGTTGCCCGAGGTTTTCGCAAAAATCACGTAAGTTATGAGAATTTCTATCTTCGAAAAACGAATTGTCTCTCCGATCAACCTAGAGTCAGTCAGAGTCAGTCAGAGTCAGTCAGAGTCAGTTAGTCAGTCAGAGTCAGTCAGAGTCAGTCAGCGTCAGTCAGGGTCTGTCAGAGTCAGTCAGAGTCAGTCAGTGTCAGTCAGTGTCAGTCAGAGTCAGTCAGAGTCAGACAGAGTCAGTCAGAGTCAGTCAGAGTCACCATAAGCCGTAGATTTAGTTGAAAGTATACATATCTATATATATTTCAATAGTGTTCATCAAGACGAACAAAATGATGTATTACTTGACATATTTACGTAAAAAAAAAGTTTTCGCTAAAAATCGCGTACAGGTCTTGACCTGTGATAGAATTTCATTTTTCGGAAAAAAATATTTCTCTCCAATTTTGCTCATTTTTTCAGGACTTAAAGACTTACCTACCCCATCGACGAAAATGTCTTCAGCTATGCAATATATCCATTTTAAATGTTGCCCGAGGTTTTCGCAAAAATCACGTAAATTATGAGAATTTCTATCTTCGAAAAACGAATTGTCTCTCCGATTAACCTAGAGTCAGTCAGAGTCAGTCAGAGTCAGTCAGAGTCAGTTAGAGTCAGTCAGAGTCAGTCAGAGTCAGTCAGCGTCAGTCAGAGTCTGTCAGAGTCAGTCAGAGTCAGTCAGTGTCAGTCAGAGTCAGTCAGAGTCAGACAGAGTCAGTCAGAGTCAGTCAGAGTCACCATAAACCGTAGATTTAGTTGAAAGTATACATATCTATATATATTTCAATAGTGTTCATCAAGACGAACAAAATGATGTATTACTTGACATATTTACGTAAAACAAAAGTTTTCGCTAAAAATCGCGTACAGGTCTTGACCTGTGATAGAATTTCATTTTTCGGAAAAAAAATTTCTCTCCAATTTTGCTCATTTTTTCAGGACTTAACGACTTACCTACCCCATCGACGAAAATGTCTTCAGCTATGCAATATATCCATTTTAAATGTTGCCCGAGGTTTTCGCAAAAATCACGTAAGTTATGAGAATTTCTATCTTCGAAAAACGAATTGTCTCTCCGATTTACTTAATTAACCCAGAGTCAGTCAATTCCTTTTTGATTTAGGGTTGAGGTTAGGCTGAAGTTAGTTTTTGTTTAAGGGTTGGTGTTAGACTGAATTAAGTTTTTGTTTAAGGGTTGGGGTAAGTGAGAGGTTACCTTTTGTTTTAGGTTTGGGGTTTTAGCCTTCAACGGGCGATCGAATTATTTTTCATAATGTATCTCAGCGTTTTGTGCTAATGTCATACAATTTTATTAACAGTATTTCTCTAGAGTCTGTTTCTATATCGGTTTCACATCGTCATTATATACCGTATACGTTATGCCCTTATTCCAATATAACTAGTAAAATGTACACTAAAAGTCCGTATCAGACATAAACACGTTATAATCGGTCAATGTTAAGTAAACATATCACAAGGATCGTTTTAAAAGCATACTACTGTCTTCGTAATTGCGATAAAAATATAAATATAGTGTCATTGTAATGGTATTGCATGTATCTATGATTGTATATTGAGATATGGAACATTTGACCGTTCGTTCGTAAAGGGGTGAGAAATATGTCATATACGGCTTATTTTGCTCTAAAATGCCACTTTTAATATATATTTCTCGCTTGTTTTTTGTTATGTCCAATTAAATTTGCAACTTTAAATATATTCAAAATAATATCAAGTTAATATGTGTTTGTCCGTCCGTCTGTCCTTGGTATACGACAAATCATTCATTATCGTTTTTTGGTCGAGAAAATGTCGGGATATTACACTTATTTCAAGTAACTGTAACGAAGTTATTCATGAGCGTAAAATAATAATACTTACAGATTTGTAAAGATTAAATGTTACTCTGTATTCGCCTCATCATATGCGAAATAACATTTGAACTAACAACTTATAGCTGTGTATTCGCTACATTATATCCGAACACACATCTAACTTCTTGCAATGATTTTTCGAATAAACATCTGAACGGACAACTACTAGCTGTGTATTCGCTACATCTTATGCGAAACAACATCCTAACTAACAACTTATAACTGTGTATTCATTCCATTATATCCGAACTCAAATCTAACTTCTGGCAATGTTTTTTTCGAATAAACATCTGGACTAACAACTACTAGCTGTGTATTCATTCCATCATATACGAACTCACATCTCACTTCTTGCTATGATTTGTCGAATAAACATCTGAACTAACATCTACTAGCTGTGTATCGCCTCATCATATGCGAAATAACGTTTGAACTAACAACTTATAGCTGTGTATTCGCTACATCATATCCGAACTCACATCAAATCTACCTTCTGGCAATGATTTTTCGAATTAACATCTGAACTGACTACTACTAGCTGTGTATTCGCTACGTATTATTCGAATAAACATCTGAACTAACAAATAATAACTGTGTATTAATTCCATTATATCCGAACTCACATCTAACTTCTGGCAATGTTTTTTCGAATAAACATATGAACTGACAACTACTAGCTGTGTATTCGCCGCATCTTATGCGAATCAACTTTTGAGCCAACAGCTAATAGCTGTGTATTCGCTACATCATATCCAAACTCACATATAACTTCTGGCAATGTTGTTTTTGAATAAACATCTGAACTAACAAATACTAGCTCTGTATACACTTCATCATATGCGAATAAACAACTGAACTAACAACTAATAACTGTGTATTCATTCCATTATATCCGAACTCAAATCTACCTTCTGGCAATGATTTTTCGAATAAACATCTGAACTGACAACTGCTAGCTGTGTATTCGCTGCATATTATGCGATTAAACAACTGAACTAACAACTAATAACTGTGTATTCATTCTATTATATCCGAACTCTCATCTAACTTCTTGCAATGTTTTTTCGAATAATCGTATGAACTGACAACTACTAGCTGTGTATTCCTTGCATCATATGCGAATAAACATCTGAACTAACAACTCAAAGCTGTGTATTAATTTCCATCATATCCGTTCTCCCATCTAACTTCTGGCTATGATTTGTCGTATCAATATCTGAACTAACAACTACTAGTTGTGTATCGCTACATTGTATGCGAATGAACATCTGAACTAACAACTAATAGCTGTGTATTCATTCCATCATATCCGAACTCACATCTAACTTCAGGCTATGTTTTTTTAAATACATATTTGAACTAAGAACTAATAGCTTTGTATTCGATACATCATGAACTCACTTCTAATTACTGGCAATATTGTTTCGAATAAAGGCAATATTGTTTCGAATAAACATCTGAACTAACAACTACTAGCTGTGAATTTGCTACATTATATGCGAATAAAAGTCTGAACTTACAACTAAAAGCTGTGTATTCATTCCATAATATCCGAACTCATATCTATTTTCTGGCTATGTTTTTTCGAATAAACATCTGAACTAACAACTAATAGCTGTGTATTCGGGAACGAACATCTGAATTAACAACTAACAGCTAACTTCGCAGACCTATTTTATCTTCATTTGTTTCCACAGAATAAGTTATATCACAGGATATTTAAGTGAAGAGTCATTTCTAATAAACACGTTACAGTATACACATTTACAACCTATAATAACCACGTAGCTTAGTTCCTTTGCAATAGTTGTGCTTTAATATTTTGAGACTAACGCCAATGCGACTGTTTGTCTGTGCTAGTTTGGGACTGCTTTGTTATGGGTGAAACTCGCATCACTCTTTACTCGCTTCATACTTGTGTACTTCCGTACCTCGACTAGAGAAGCACTTGTGATTTCGATTGTTAAAGATATGTGACTTCCAGAATGTAAACAAACTGATTGTAAACGACGGACGGACATCCAACGGTCTAAAAAGCTCACCATTCGTGCTCAGCTGAGCTAACAAAAATGGCCAAATCAAATCAGTACAGTACATATACAGAATGGCTAATGCAATCAAGTACACTGCATAATCAGAATGACCAATGCAATTCAGTACAGTACATATACAGAATGGCCAATTGAATCAAGTATAGTACATACACATAATGACGAATGGAATCCAGTATAGTACATATACAGAATGGCCAATGGAATCCAGTATAGTACATACACAGAATGGCGAATGGAATCCAGAACTTTATATATACATAATAGTCAATGCAGTTTAGTACATATACAGAATAGTCAATACAACCAAGAACTCTACATATACAGAATGCCCTGTGCAATCCAGCACAGTACATATACAGAATGACATGTACACTTCAGTACAGTGCACAAACAGAATGGCAAAAGCATTCTAGTAAAGTACATATACAGAATGGCATGTACAATTCACTACACTACATATACCGAATAGGCAATACAACCAAGTACAGTACATATACAGAATAGTAAATGCAATCCAGTACACTACATATACAGAATGGCCAATGCATTCCAGTACAGTACATATACATAATGGCCAATGCATTCCGTACACTACATTTACATAATGGCCAATGCAATCCAGCACCTATACAGAATGGCCAATGCAATCGAGTACACTGCATATACATAATGACCTTTGCAATCCAGTACAGTACATATCCAGAATATCCAATGCAATACATTATAGTACATAATTATTCAGAACACATGAACAATCCAGTACAATATATACTGAAACGAAAAAGAAAGTGTGCACTTGGTTAGAGGGAATTTTTTATACTTATAGAAGCAAAATATTGGCAAATTTGGTATCAAAATGTGCAGAAATGTATTGGCAACACGATGTTTTACTTTTTAGTGAAATTTTATAATTATCAGATCATTGTTTTACGTGTGAATAACGTAGGGGTGAAAAGTAAAAGTTGCAGATTTGTAATGTTTTGTAACTGCTTTTTTGCCTTCGGATATTTGTCAAGTTACGTGACAATTAATCAGTATCTGTTGTGGCCTCCTCGTCTACGGATCAACGCAAGTATTCTAGATCGAATGGACCTGACGTAACGTCTAATGACGTCGGCGGGAATGGCATTCCATTCATGAACTAAGGCTGCACACAAGTCATTGATATTGTTGATAACATGGTTTTTCCTTGCTCTCCGACCAAGCAAATCCCATAAATGTTCAATAGGATTCATGTCCGGAGAGCAAGCCGGCCAAGGTAAGACGTTAACGTTATTTCTAGCGAGATAATTCCTGGTAAGTATAGCAGTATGTGGCATTGCGTTATCATGCATTAAACAACCAAGGTTCTGTTGTAGGAAAGGAATAACAACTGGGCGTAAAACTTGGTCAACATAACCTTGGGCATTTAAATTACCATGAATAACAACAAGGTCTGTTTTCCTACCGCCCATAATACCTCCCCAGACCATTACACTACCCCCTCCAAAACGATCATCTCGCTCTAATAAACATTTCTGGTCAAAACGTTCCCCTTTACGTCTAAATACACGAACTCTACCGTCAGCAGTGCTAAGGTTAAATCGCGACTCATCACTAAAGAGCACCCTAGACCACATGGCACGGTTCCAATGGAGATGATGGCGGGCCCAGGCCAGTCTGAGAGCACGATGTCTGTTATTAAGGATCTGGCCTACATAAGGCCTCCTAGCCCTTAACGGGTTTGCATTAGCCCGCATTCGGTTTAGAACCGTATCTCTACATACGCCAAGCTCTCGCGCAGTGCTTGTAGCGGTTTTGAACCGATGACGTAAGTGCGTCAACGTCATATGTCTATCCTGACGTGCCGTTGTCACCTTCGGTCTACCGGATCGTGGACGATCTCTAACGCTTCCATTCTGATGGTAACGTCGTTGGAGTTTTATTATGGTATTTCTATGGCAGTTAAACTGCCTAGCGACGTCAACAACGCTGACGCCGGCTGCGAGTTGCAGAAGTGCCTGAATTCGTTCGTTTTCTTGAAGCCGTGGCATCTTGTTTACGAGTGAAATTCAAAAGTGAACTGTGATTTATTATTGCATAACAAGTAAAGATATCGGTCAGGGTCAACCTGTACCTGTACACACTTTGCACGGGTAGCACGAGCGAAAAGTTGCATAATAGCCTACTGTCAATTTAAAAGCCGTCTATGCGCTTAAATATAGGGTAAATGGGTGCAATGTGTAAAGGGTTAT
Organism: Mactromeris polynyma; assembly: GCA_032209605.1. Classification (NCBI taxonomy): domain Eukaryota; kingdom Metazoa; phylum Mollusca; class Bivalvia; order Venerida; family Mactridae; genus Mactromeris; species Mactromeris polynyma. The sequence continues at coordinate 342,384 of JASFXZ010000084.1, forward strand.
TTTCTTCACTCATGATGATAAATCCGTATATCTAAACTTTGTAACAAAAAAGTTATGCCCAATATAAAAGTGCACACTTTCTTTTTCGTGTTAGTATATATTGAGAATGGCCAATGCAATCCAGTACAGTACTTATACAGAATGATTTATACAATCCAGATCAGTACATACGTATACAAAATGTCCAATGCAATCCAGTTCACTGCATAAAAAGATTAGTCAATACAAACAAGTACACTACATATACAGAATATGCAATACAAATAAGTTCAGTAGATATACAGAATGACCAATTCAATCCAGAACAGTACATATACAGAATGCCCAATGCAATCCAGTACACCGCATATACAGAATGGCTAATGCAATCCAGTACGGTGTATATACAGAATAAAATGTACCATTCAGTACCGTATATATACAGAATGACCTATGCAATCCAGTACATTACATTTACAGCATGGCCAATACAATCCAGTACAGTACATATACAGAATGACATGTACAATCCAGTACAGTATATATACAGAATGACATGTACAATCCATTTCAGTATATATACAGAATAATATGTACAATCCAGTACAGTATACATATAGAATGACATGTACAATCCAGTACAGTATATATACAGAATGACATGTACAATCCAGTACAGTATATATACAGAATAACATGTACAATCCAGTACAGTATATATATAGAATGACATGTACAATCCAGTACAGTATATATACAGAATTAGCAATGTTACAGCATTCAAGAGGAAGTTCTTAATGCGACTTAATTGTCACTGCTTGGATCCAATCAAATTCAAAATACGGACCCAGTTAATAGGGGAATTTTTTAGCAGAGTGGAGCTGGAGTGTACACCTGACTCTCAAAACGAAGAAAATTACGTAAAGTGTCGATATGATATCAATAACATAAACTGATTTTGTACTGTCTTAAACAATTTCTGCTGAAAGAACTGATTGGTAGTATGTCCATAACTGTGAAGAAAACATTTTCTTACCCTATCGACATATAATATAGCTATTAAGCTTTGCACTTTTGCAACATTTGGTAGATTGTTCACGAGAATCAACGGGAAAGCGCCGTTGGTAAACACTCCATCCATATTTTACGCCTCCACCTACCGACAATTCTGTATCTGCCCCTGCAATAAACAGTATCATTTATTTGACCTATTGGAAAATTGGTCTAACAGGTTAGACAACAGAAAGAAGTGTGTCAGGAGTTTATACAATACCTTGATTTCCTGTAATGATCCAGTGTAAAAAATGGTAGTCCATAGATTGTCCACGTGATTAAACTAAATTGTAAATTTGATAATTATGATTTATATGATTTTGTCGAAATCGAAATTATATATTGTTTAAATATCCATCGCTATTGGAACGAATAGAACAGTGAATACAATCTGCAAGTCTTTAAGTATATCTGCTAGCGTAGGATTGTTGTAAATTGTCACCAATTTCATTTACGCATATAATATTAGAAGAGTTTACCGGTTGCTTTTAATCTAGATAGGAACATGCCAATTTTAAAAAGGGTTTTGTTTTGCGTTAGGCAGGTTTTTTAGTAAGGTCTGAATACTGCAGTGATAGGACCAAAGCATTTTTAGAAATATGAAATATTGCAATAGCAAAAGGTTTTTCTTTTTTTAGTTAGATCTATATACGACCGTCTGTAGACATAAACTAACCTAATAATTTACAACAGACACTAACGCGCCTTCCGGAAGCAGATGACTTCTTTCCAATGTGGAGACAAATGACATGCGCAGGATTCGAACCCGTATCGCCATGGTGCCAGACTGGAGCTCTGACTGAGCTAACCTGGCGGGCTTGCCAAAATGGACACAGACTTAAATGATAATCAAATGTTGTATGTTCTAGTACAAACAGATTGGTGACTTACACTATTCGTTTAACTGTGTCCCTCAGACGCAAACGTAATACAACTCAGTCAATACTTGATTGACACAATACAAGACATGACAAGTAGTAGTTGTATAAGCAGTCAGTTTATCCGGTTTACTTCTTAATATATTGCTTACCTGTAACCAAAATTGATTGAAGTCATATGAGACGTCAATTACACGAATTGTATGAATGTAATAGAGTAGTCCTGTCATTTTTAATACCGATCAAGTTACATCAATCTATAATATAGTTCACTTAATATTACGTACCTTTTGAAAAGTGAAACTTATTCCCTTATTTACATTTGCACCTCCACAATGTTTTGCGGAATGTTGATTATCCGGAGATCAGTGTGGAGAGGCATTGTCTTATTCATGTGGCGTTATTATTATAGTGCATTATTTAATAATGTTATCTCTTGAACCAAGAATGGTTTTTACATAGTGTTATATTTAATTCTTGCCAAAAGATCTAGCATGACATGTGGTAGAAAATTGAGAAACACTTCATCATACATGTAATCAAAATATTGAAACAGGTCCTGCATAACGTCCAAACTGTGAATTATTGATTATGCTATTATATGCGTTCATTCAATACATGTAACATACAGAGTACGGCCGTCAATACGTTTTGTTTCTATTATTTCGCTCTTTTTCGAGTATTATTGTACGAGTTTTGACCATTCTTTGTTAATTGACATTGTATAGAAAATTAGAAAACTTAGGATCATTAAAAATCTCATCAGTAAAAGTAGAAACGTGAACCTGTCAATAATATTTTGAAACAAATACAAGATTGGTAGTATTCTTCTGTAAGTCAGGATTATAGTTTTCTTTCTTAATTGATTGTTTAACTTTCAACAAAAATGATCGGAGTCAATTACACTAATTGTATGAATGTAATCTTCAATGTATTCATGTGATTTTACTTACAGTTACGTCACTGGATAAATTAACATCATTGATACACTATGGGAGACACGCATCAAGTTGACCATGTGTACAGTTTGTAGACATTGTTTACGAATGTGGCAATCCCTGTAACTACGTCTTAATCATTCCGATGCACCCTTATGCATATGGAGAAATGTTAATTTCCCTTCCTCTTATACCATTCTTTGGTCTGACATGTGGTGTTCATTTTCTTATCACCTATTCCTCCGCTTTTGCCGGTACTTATCAACTGCTAGTTTCTCGTGTCCTGATATATCACTGGGGTCTGTGTGGGGAGGCATGGTCTTTCTTACCTCATACTTCCTGGAATTATTGAACTTAAATTGATTTTTAAACCAAAAGTCAACCAGTTTATTAATTCTTCGATTTGAATACACGAACAATACTCGCCGAGGAACAAATACTGGTTCTTACAGATAGAAACGATTGAATTGTTTTAAAAAAGTTACACGTATTTACTCTCAGAAACCCAACTACCAATACACGCGTCAATTGAAGGTATTCTAAAACATAATTATGGCTCATCCTCCCACATGTCTTTGACTCACAACTATCAGATGTCAAGAAAGAACATCACTAAAGAGCAGGATACACTCCGGTAAAGTTTATCGTGACATACACATGTATACTAATGCGTAATTATTGTGTATTGTTATGTTTGCCGAAATTCTGTGAATCTATTCTTACTATTGACCTATGTTTGATATGAATACATTCTGATATATTGCATTTTGCCATATTGTATAGTTGTGAAATTATTTGTTTGTACATTTTGATATATTGCTGTGTTTATATGAATATATTCTAGTCTATGACGATTGTATAAGTCTGTTTGTGAAAGTTCTGTATTCATTTCATGTACAAATATGTACATTATTTCCACGTCGCTAATTTGAAGATTTATTACTGTATACTTTATATTTAATTATATTGCTAGTCTATCCGATACAATAAGACATTGACTAAAGAGTGACCTATATTTGTCTGATGATTTTTTAATCCTCGAATGACAATCCGTTTATATTAGACGATATTACCAATAATCAAAGGAGATATTTCGGCAAGATAATATATGGTTCTTTTACCAACCACCTCCACTTATTGTCTTTTAATCCATGTTTGACATTTTAACAACACAATTGGTCCCCAGTAATCATATTTAATACAACAAATATAACAAATAAAATACTTTATACAATATTAAAAATGCCACTTAATATCATGTGTCTAATAGATATAATAAAACATCGCGATATTAGGATCAAACTGTATAGACACTTAGATAAAACTACTCGTAAACAGTTTATATTTGAGTTTGTTAAGTGGTCTGTCTTCCACTGACCGTTCCAAGACGTCACTCCTATCTCCACATTCCATCTATGACTGTATCTCGTACATTATTAGTTCTTTATGTTCACACGCATGTGTATATTTCAGGTCGCCTTGCGTATTTGTATGGTGTGTCCGTTGTATGTTGTATTGACTGCACATTCGCTTGAAGTATTCTGTAACAATCGGCGATTCAAATCTTAAAATGCCTTTTTCCAGTCTTATTAGATTATAATTTAGTATAATGTATGGTGTCATTTTTAAAAGGTAAAGTCATATTTTTATAAAATAGCTACATGTTACCAGTAAATCGGTTACATTCACATTTTATAATTTGATAATAAATTGAAGCAATTATATTTATTCGCACCGTGGTGCAAACGTACATTCTTGCGAATATTTTGAGCGTTTGTATACAAATGTTATCAATAGATTAAACTCACCCGAGTAAGTTCAACACTATAAATTTGAAAACAATCACGGTTGTGTATAGACCGGTATTATTTTAAATCCGTATGATAACATTCTTGCTCGCTGTGCGGCATTTTTCCAAAGACGTTGAAGAAGTGATCTTTCATAACAATCGAACAGGTAACTCTATTTCTTATTTCATCAAGTTGATCCAGGCTTCTTTACTAATGCCGTCATGAAATTTCACGAACAACCATAATAACACTCTGGCTCGGTGGATTCGTGCGGCATTATGACGAGGTCGCTCTAGAAGAGATCTTTCATAACAATCAAAAGCTTCATTTGGTAGATTCTCTTGTTCCATACATTGTCCAAGTAGATTCAAAGCCGTCTCCTTGTGTTTCAAGTTTCGTTCATCACGTATAACTTGTTGTAGTTGGTATAGAGCACTCTCTTGTTCTCTACGGTTATTCAAACGTCCATATGTTTTGTATTGTAGAAAATACAAGTATGGAAGTGAATCAACGACTGCAAAATCCATCCATCGTTTACCATTAGAGTTGCGACAATGAACATCTTCTTGTGTTGACCGGTAGTATTCTAGTTGCATTTCATATGGTACAATATTTACCTCACAACGCATGAAAATCACACAATATGATACAAAATGTTTGAAAGCCTCAATCGCCATTTGGTCAGCCACACATGAAAAGCATCGTACATGTATTGTCGCATTTTCTGAATGGCATCCACACACGGGCATCACAATGTTTCTATGATATCTTTGGTCAACTTGACGCAATATAGTCTCCGTAGCATTATTATCACCGGTACTGTAATACACAGTTGCTAATTTCAACCAACCAGACGTTGCATCCGAGTCAACTCCTAACTCGCACCTTTCGATTGCTATTCCTGATAATGGTTTATTCAGCATTATATCAAAGGCAGCCATCACAGAACCTATTGTAGAACACAACAACGGTAACATAAGTCTGTATGCTTTTTGTTTTAAATGACTAGAATCGGAACACTGTTGTTGACAGATGTTAAACATACTCAGTAACTGTTGATTTACTACTCGAATATCTTCTTCATTATTGATTTTCCACAAACTGTCTTTATGTGAAATGATGTTTATATGTGCTGCATTGTACATCATTTGACCAGAGACGCGCCTATGTAATTGAACATAATTCGGGAAATTTCCGGGAATTTCCCTAATTATTTTCAATTTTATCTGAAGTCTTGCACCGATATCATCTGTTGATATTTCAAACAAAATCCTACCATTACTGTCTATTATATGTACAATATTATCTAATAACCTCTGTTGTTGCTCTGGTGATAATCTCCCAGCCATGAGATTGTTCTCGGGAATGATAAAGTGAGGACAGTTGAAATTCAGTACAAAATTATATAATTCCCGCAATATCTGATTAAGACAAAGTAACAAATTAGGTTCTTGCCAGAATACAGTTTTAGTATTTTCTACACAATGGAGAACGGCAGTTTTGCACATATAGCTTGATATCACATTGTCACAACCATCATTGATGTGTTTTTTTAATAACATTTTCATTAATACGTAGCATCGCAAGTGTGTGATGTTTAAACTAAACATTAAGTGTCTCTCTGCATGAGACATTGAAATTCTCCATTCAAGTTCATTAAGATCATTAAGTTTGCTACCTACAGGTACAAGGAAACACCCGGATCTTTCCGACAATGTCTTTAATTGCATTGTTGGCCATCCACTTACACTTGTTCGATGTAGCCAAGGTCTGCCTTGTGTTGGCCAACGTTCACAATGCAATGCTGGAACCGTATCAAATTCATAATCAAGTTCACTCCGTGGTTGATTTAGAGCTGGTCCATTTTGTACAGCGTTATTTTCATAATCAAGTAAAAAATGAAATTTCGTATTTTTCAAAAGAATCCTCCCTTTTCCATCCTTATAATAATCATTGTCGGGAACATGGCTTACTGGGAGAGGAGCGTCACTTTGAAAAAGTTGTAGCAAACAGTAGCCCGGTGCTGTAGTTTCATCTTGTACCATTAACAGGTTCGTTACATTAGGTTTCCAGTCAGCCCAGTCTTGTTTTATATGGCACTGATAAAAACACGTCAGTATATCGACATCAGAATCTAATCCTATTGTAGTTGTCCCTTCGGACTGACTACCGAACAAATACCCATATATATTACTATTAGTTATTACTGTTCGCACACCATAAATCGATTCTCTCAACAACGTACCATTTCGTCTCTGCATTACCATCTCATCGTTCACTCCTACATCACTGAGTACTTCTGACAGTTTCAAAGATATGTTTCTATGATCCTGCTGCGAACTTGCCATACTGGAAAAAATAATTGGAACAATACAACTTGTTATTACACAAACCGTAGTATACATTTTCCCAGATAAATGATAATTATTTAATTGCCATATGCCACATATACATGAAAAAGTATGTCTGTAATGAAATAAATGTGTAGTGCATCCGTTCCGTACCCAGTAGCACACAAAAACACGTATACTTCACGAATCAACGCGGTAGCAGACACATGTACATACGGCATAAAAATGAAAAATGCAATAAAATCGAAGGTTAGAGTGAGTGATCGGACCGAGCCACAAGTTAATGACGTAACTAAGAGCTGTATATATATATACGGATGTACATGTTCAGTCATGGTGACCGCCATTTTTGCCTGAATCCAATAAAGTGCTTTTTTCTGTTCAATATTTGAAGAAAACCAGCTTGGATTCAGTGTGAAAGAGGAAGATATTAATGTGGCTTAATTTTCACAGCTTGGTGCCAATCACCTTCAAACTACAGACCCAATTAATGGGCGGATTTATGCGGGGTGGAGGTGACGTGCACCCCTTACTGAAAAAAACTTGGAAATGTATGTAAAGAGTGGATATGATATCAATAACATATATTATTCTCTCTAAAACACTTTTTGCTGTAAGGTCTGTTTTGCATTATGTACCTGACGTAAAAGCAACATATACTTACCCTATTGATATATATTATATCTATTTAGCTTGACGATGTATGGAGCAATAGTGGATAGATTGTTCTTGAGAATCAGTGAGGAAGCCCCGTTGGCGAACGCCCCTTGTATCCCCATCCATAATGTACGCCTCCTCTCACCGAAAATCCTGTAACCGCCCCTGCAATAAACACAATTAATTAGATTTATGTGGAAGAACAGATTAGTGCGGTAACTCTGGTTTAACCTGTTCTATCTTCAGTCAAATTGTAACATTGTGTAAACGCTTTCCCTGAGTGCGAGTCTACGACCTCCAGTTTGGTATGCAAGAGTTTAATCGGCGCTAGTCGGGCTGACATACGAACAGATGGTTCGCATGTAGTTACGTATTATAGACGTCTTCACCACTATTAGCAATCATTATCATCGAAAAGTTAAAACCATTTATATAATCAGTCCAATATGAATATAAATATTCGAAGACAAGAAGTACGGTAAAGTCTTTGACATGGAAAAAAGGATTGTGATGCAGAATAAGATTGTGCAGGGTTCTGGGATTCGAGATGGTTGTAATCTGTATATAACCATAGGGATATGGAGAACACATGAGCATGACATAAGGTGGGAAAACATGACTGGACGGGGAGTCAAAGAGACTTCGAAACATACATACATTTTGCGGTATTGTTATGTTTCGAAATTGGTGCAACAATCTCTACGTTCTAAGTAATGCGTGTTTAACAGTATTTAGACCATCATTAATATAAGATAGCGATGCCATGAAAGCACTCTAATACTTAAGACATGACAAACAATGGAGTGTGTCAACGAAACATGTATATTTGTACTGCAATTAGGATTATCAAAAGTAGTGATGTGCATAGTGGTGTACATTGTTTTGTACATAACCCGTACTCAATGCCATTGTAGTTTCTCATATTAATTAAATACTACCCTCTGCAAAAACAACAGTTTCTTCTATCATTCTAGAAATAAATGACATCAGGTTGTAATCTGGAGTTTTTAACGTGTTTTCTCCCCACACTCTCGGTGATTATATCGTTCTAGATAATTTATCACGTGCAATATTAAGTTAGATACCCCGTCATACCAACTTGATGTAACATGTCCTTCAGTTATATGATAATGTGCAACACAAATATGTGCATCACGTTGTGGTAACATGCATCAGGAAATTACAAGGGATAAAGATAATAGGGAACGCATATCAGCGGATGAAATGTCATTAAAATGCATAAAAACCTTAATAATTAGAACAAAGCATTGGAACACTTGACAACGTATTCGTCATATTGAGGACTCCGGGCTCGAGAATTTTTTATGAAAGTCACTTGTCCAGGACTAGTGATACAATAGACTAGCTCGAGTTTTGTTCGAAGTGTAACGCCACACACATATTCGTGTTACTGTGATGAGTATTTATCTATAGACTGAAAGCTGTGTGTAAATGAGTGCGTCTGTGTTTTGTCTTTTATTTTCTCGCGTGTGTGATGAGAAAATTCGTGAATTTTATGCACGAGGCAACTAAGCGTATTCAAAGAAGTCGTGTACCTTGTCACACTGGATTAAGTTCGTAACTACGAAATTACGCAAAAGCGGTACTGGATCTATTAAATTAAAATCAACTTCGACTAATTCACTCATATGATATTATTTAGCTGCCTTAATCAGTTATTTTGACACTATCATATGATACAACACTTCAATAATGGATTAATTGACAGGTTTAGTATAGCCTTTACGTGTTGATTTTTCTATGTAACATATACGGGTATTCCAGTATTTCAGTAGTATTCAAACGTACGTTTACTCCACGAAATTTGATAAGCGGGATAAAATGTGCCGAGCGCTCCGATTGGATACTATGACACATGACAGTTATGGTCGAGTAGGTGAGGGGCGGTGCTTGCTGCACGCCAAATTGTCGACATGGGGCCTGATTCAACATCTGATAAGATAAGCATGAGCGAAATCTGTTAATTGGTCTGTTTGTCACTTGTCCGATTAAAATAGGCTCCAAATTAAGACTAGCCTGGGACTAACTTTTACTGGCCGATAGCCCGAAATTATTTTAGACTACTCAGGGACGTCGGGCTAGCCCATTTCGAGTGAGTGAGGTTGTCTTAATCTTGAGATTGTCTTAAGCTGAGGTTTTATTGTAAGTACATTTACTGCATACGTTACATAATAGAGTAACATAGTTGCACTGTACATATATTGTATGGACAACCTTAGGCCAATATCTATGATCAAGTGACCTGGTCTGCCGAATAGAATATTTGGCATACTCCAATCTCACGTCATTCTTTAGTATGAGAAACGTCGACGTTCGAAAATGAAACATTAAACTGAGGGCCGATGTTCAAATAGTTGATCTCCTTTTGGGATTTAAATGTCGATGTTTGTAATTAAAGTTTGTCTGTTTTAGATAATACTGTCACTTCTAAATCATTACTATAATGTTCAATTATATCAGTATTAAATATGTAAGAAAGCAAGTAGGCAAGAAGACATGACATCATATACTCGTGTATATGATACATTGCTTCATTGATATATATCGTCGATTTGATGATAATATTGTAAGTGTAATCATTTGATACTTGACTATTGATACTATTTGAAAGTATTGTTAAACCAGTGCTAATGTACTCATCAGAACTGTGGGGTTATCAACTATGTTCCAAAATCGAACGGGTCCATATCCAGTTTTGCAAAAGAATTGCGTGTCTGCATTCCAAAGTCGCAAACTTTTTCGCTTTAAGCGAATGTGGAAGACTTCCTATGTGAATAGACTACATGAATAGATGTATAAAATACTGGACTAAATTGACAAGAATGCCAGCGCATAGATACCCGAAACAGTGCAACATCATGTTACGACGACTAGACGAAGCAGGACGCCACACTTTGGCTTCCTGTACAAAACATCTTCTTTATCAACATGGTTTCGGTTATGTGTGGATAGCTCACGATGTTGGTAATATTGTTCATAAAACGACTGAAAGACTGTGCACATCAACGCTTATTCTCAGACATAAATACATCGCCAAAAGCAATCAATTATAAACTTTTCAAAAGCACATTAGGTCCAGAGAGTTATCTGTCGCTACCATTAACATTTGCACATACTCGTATCCTTTCTAACTTTCGATGTTCTGGTCACAGTTTAATGATTGAGAAAGGCCGTCGTAGGAATATAGACAGAAACTATATATTTTGTACATTCTGCCTCAACCGAAATATCTATTGTATAGAAAATGAAGTTCATTTCCTTATAGTGTGTCCATTATATCAAGAACTAAGATGTACTATTTTAAACCAGAATGGCTTAGAGCTGTAATATGTGAACAATTATACATTCAAATTATGTCAGATGTAAGAAAATATAGCATATTTGCACTGACAAAATTTATCGTGAGTGCATCCGCGAAAAGAGACGCTGAATTAGAAAATTGAAGAGTATTAGTAACCATTTATTTACCAGAATGCAATCGTTTTAGTATACTACAATATATTACCAAATATTATACTACAACATTTTAAATTAAATCCATTCAATTAAAATGTCAAACATAATATAAACAATTGCTCGTAAAGAAATTATGAACAGTTGATTAAATTTAAGACAAATGTTATTTTAAACATATATAAACATGTTCTGTCTTAACTAATATTGGAATATTCACCATATGCTGTTACATACTCATGTAATGAATATGTTTATTTTGTGTACAATATACATGTTGATTCACTATATATATGTGGTAGGATAGCGATATGTATGCTGTTGTAATAATATATATATATATATATACAGCTATTTTAGTATATTCTAAAATGTTATATTTTCATAAACTTTTCTTATTGTCACATATCACATTTGTCCAAGTAGAAATGATCCAACGATATTGATTGTCTATATTGATGGGTTGCACATTTGTTAATATATATTTTTTCTCGCTAGCATTGTTTAAATTATATCTACATAACTACATTACATAATATCATGCAGAATTGTTTGTATTTTGAGCCAGAGGTTATGAATTGCAAATAAAACACTATTGTCTGGTATTGTATTGATAAAAACCCTGACATGGGCAATATAATATATATAATAGATAGCACACTACAGATCATCGAAGGCATAAAATGAGATGATATAATGTGAAAATAAATATAGATGTCGAGCTGAAAATGACTCATACCAAGGACACAACAACCTCAAAATGAACGAGAAGACATTGACATTTGAACATAATCACGTGTAAGACAAGCAAATGCGAGAGGAGTAAATGAAACAATCATATATGATTGGAGACAATATGAGTCCCTCGGCACTATCACTCTGGAACGTTCAGATGTAAACACGCCACAAACCAATAAAATATCTGAGGGACAATTTAGTTTAAGACCTTATTCTGGTCTGTTAAACCTAAAATGGAACCCATGCAGCAGCATGACCTGTGTCCATTACATGCACGTAGTTATTATTTGGGGATGCATGTTGCCTAGCCTCTGTTCTTTGATTGAAGATCGGACTCTAGACCAATATTATTGATTTGTTTTAGTTTTCAGTTTTCAGTTTTTCTATATACGACTGTCAAAATATACAATTGACCAATTTTCCATGAACTCATTTACAACAGGCTCTCATTTCTCATATAAACTCGTGACTAGTAGCCAGCTATTGCATCTATCGCTTAAGACGTTCAGTGAAAATGCATTAAAATACTAACGGCTAACGGACACTTTGTACCGTTCCTCCAAAAATGAATATTTTTTAAAAATTCAAAGTTAAAATTAAATTTCAAGGCGCTTAAAATACACGCATCCGCCCCACATGCATGTCTACGTCTTATAAATACCATTTGAATGATGAAAAATGCTTTCAAACAAATTGAATAGACGTATATGCAATCTCCTGCATCTACAAGCAGAGAAAGCAATTTTATTTAATTTTTCAAAGTTAAAATTAAATTTCAAAGTCGCTTAAAATACACGCATCCGCCCCACATGCATGTCTACGTCTTATAAATACCATTTGAATGATGAAAAATGCTTTCAAACAAATTGTATAGACGTATATGCAATATCCTGCATCTACAAGCAGAGAAAGCAATTTTATTTAATTTTTTAAAGTTTAAATTAAATTTCAAAGTCGCTTAAAGTACACGCATCCACCCCACATGCATGAGTACATCCTAAAAATCCAATTTAAATGGTGAAAAACGCATTAAAACTAATTTTATAGACGAATATGCAATCTCCTGCATCTACAAGCCGAGAATGCAATATCTCGTAGCGGGCAATGCAACTACTCACGACCCACATCGCGAGTACTCGCGATGCTAGAATCGAGAAACGATCAATGGCACCTTCCCAACACGGGGAAAAATAGCATGTCCAGGAATCGAACACGGACTATCATGGTGCCAGCCTCGAGCTGCGACTCAGCTTAAATAATAATCAAATAATCAGAGGTTAAAAGTTATCATACATAGTGCACTTACTATTGATTCAATTTCAATTAGTATACAACGATTATTTAATATTTATAATTAATATTAATAATGTATGCATTATACCCAGTAAATGAATATAGAAGTTGAACAAGGAAGTAAATAATAACTTAGATTGAGTGACATTGGTGACTTACAGTATTCATAAGACTTTGTCACGTCTGAGGTAATACAAACCTGATAATAATTGGTTGACTCAATACATGACTGGTAGTTGTATACTTAGTTGTCTTTCTTAGTTTATTGTTTAACTGTAAACACAACTGATCGAAAAAATATTATTGTAAGAGTTATGACCCTTCATTTTTAATTAACATTGTATAGAAAAAAATAGAAAGCTTATGTTGCTTAAACATCTGGTCAGAATTTACAAACATCTCAATAGAAATAATTAGTAGGTGACTCTTTATATCCAACTGCTATCATAAACTTAATTTCACTAATATTATATTCAACTGTTGCCTTTGTCATCATTGTTTCCAGATTTAAGTAACCAGTGCAGTAACTTAAGTTTGAGAATAAAATATAACATTGGATTGCGGAAGACGATATCGCGTGAACTGCATAATAATTTGGTATACTCCCGAGTGAATCGTTAAACCTGTGCGACAATTGATATTTGTTTGGTCACGAATGCATTAGTGAATGAGTATTTATAGATATAGATCCCCTAATAGCATTCTTTGGTCTGACTTGTTGATGTTCATTTTCGTAACTCATATTCCTACTTGTTTGCCCGTACTAATCAATTGTTGGTGTCATGTGATATCTTTGGGGAATGCATGGGGAAGCATGGTATTGTTTACTTAAGGTTTCCATAGTGCACAGTAGCTTGGACTTAAATGGGTAATTAAACCAAAGTCAACCAGTTTATTATTTCTTTCGATTTGAATTATTACACGGACAATACTCGCCATGGAACATCTTAATGTAACCAGGATACAGGTTTTGGAGACCGTAACATCATACCATGATACATACTTTTTAAGACCGTAACATCAAATTAGGATACATAATTTTTGAGATTATGATACAGATACTGGTTCTTACATGTCATACATAAAATAACCACTGAATTGTTCTTAAAAGGACAAATTAAATAAATGTATATCTGAATATGCCTCATACTGTTCCTTGATTAAATGTATATCGAAGTTACATACAAAATGCACAACCACTACAAAAAGCTCAAGGAGATTACCAGAAGAATACAATATCCTGTGTATGACTGCATCTATCGACTCTAGTGTTGAATGCCTTTCAGTGAGTATATTGATTAATTATCATTTAAATTAATATATTAATATTGTCTACACCATGTTTGTTTATTGTGTTAAAATCTTCATATGATTTCCTGTTTTGATTATTATCCATGAACTTAATTCTGTTTCTGATTTTGTTTAGATACTTGAACATATACACCATTTTAATCAAGCGTGTTTGCGTGTTTTTCTGATTTTAAGGATGCCTCTTTCTCAAGACTAATTTCTTTCATTCTTGAATACAAATCTGGCTTTAGTAACATGTAAACACTCAAACTGTTATTAAAACATAGACAACTTTTAAAGTTGACTCATTGCTTGGCTGGGTTCTGACCATGCTCACAAAATTGACCAAAGGCGATGAGATTCACAAATCAATGTATACTTGTGTCAGGAGGATTTTGTAGTATTTTCATTTGGGCCATTTATATAATGTAAGGACATTTTGATCGCCCTGAGTCAGACATCAAATTTCAGGGTCCCCGTTAAATTAGAGGCCACGCAATTATTGGTTTATATACGTTGTTATGCAGTTGCATTTCTTAACATCATTTCAAATGATAATTGATACACAACGGTGTCGTAATAGAATAATGTATCTGAAACTTCAATTATTTAATCAAATTTCAGGGTTAGTCTACTACGTAATTGTCTAACTTTACAAAGTACAGATATCTCTGCCAGCACAAAAATGTAAACAGTAAGCTGTTATTTCTGATTTGATAAATGTCACGTCCCGATATATCTTTTACCCGCATCGAATTGAAATGGGCTGTTTGAAACTATATACTATAAGAAATTGCATAAACAATATTTCGAACCCGATGAATACGAATGAACGTGGTCCGACTGTATAAGCAAAAACAGTTTGCGTTGTTAACACGTTTACATCGTATATGTACAATGGTCGATGAATTGCACGTATTCTAAGTCTCCTGGCGATCACTCGCAACCTCTACGGCCAGGCATGCGCTCTTTCAACGATTTGCCCGCGATTCCATTGTGTTCGATCGCAGCTATGTCGTAACCTGGTTGCAAACCCGGTGTGACTGGGGCTTTAACCACGCATACTTGTAGAATCGACGTGGAAGCAGACACACGTCAATACGGCGTTATAGTGAAAAACTCAACAAAATCGACGGTTATGGCTCAGTCAAACCGGGCATGCGAAAATAGAAAACAAATTAACCGGGATCATTTAATGCTTTAGAACGTTACCTATTTTTTGTTCCAAATACTTATTAATGAGTGTTGCCATAGGTCTTCGCTCGATATATTATATTTTACAGAATGATTAGTGTGTGGTGACAGTGGTTACTTCCGAACTTTTGTGAGGAGTTTGACTGAAACTGAGTTTTAACCAATATAGTCAATGACCTTTTTTCAACAATGTAATGCTCAATTTTAATATCCATGATAATCTATCAACTGTCCGCGTGATAAAACTATGCATTTTTGATACAAAAGTTAATATCGATAATTATGATAACCAAATTTTGACAAAACCGAAACTGCATATCTATTTAAATTTCAAACGCTTTTGAAACGAATATTACAGCGAGTTTAAAAAAATGAAATTATCTGAGATTCTGTAAATATATCTGCTATTGTAAGATTGTTTCACGCTTATATTATTATGAGATTTGACTGGTCAGATATATATTTCTATCTAGAACTCGTTATATCTAAAAAAAAGACTTCATGCCCTACCCCTATTTTTTCACAGTGCATAATCCACATATAAAGTGAAAATCAACACGAACATTTACGAATGGTTTTCAAATTATTTTTATTTTCAACATGGTTATTATAACGTTCGTAGAGTAAAATGGTCAAAGATCTTAGAACGTATAAATAGGACGAATCGAATCCAAACCACAAGGGTAACCGCCTAGAGCCCCGACTGAGTTAACCGGGCGGGCTAGGAAAAGGGTCACAACACAAATGTTGATTATAAGAACATAGTCTTGATATTATGCTACAATACTGATTCATAATAATGCAGTTTCATTAGTTTGATAATATGAATTTATCTTTCAGTTTTGGTATAGTATACCTCGCCGACTTTGTTAGTGATACAATCGCTAGAGATGATAAACGTAATTTCCTAACAACAATAAATATAACAGTCGGACAGGAAATGCCAAATAAAAAGTACACATACGCCCCAAACGCACAAGAAGACATGACATTTGCAAAATGGACACAAACTACAAACATAAATAATGGGTGATGAAACTGTAAATAAATGGTAGAAATATGATGTTGTTACATGGAATACTACATACTCAGGACAATGCCTCAACACACAGATCCCCGGGAAAAACAACAGACTACAAAACATTAAGCAAGGGCAAACGTGCATCGGAACAAGGGCACAATGAATGGCCTGGCCAACCATTAGGGCCATTTATTGGACAACCAGGGGTAAGAATGGATGAAATAAAACATGTCAATAAAGTCAAATACAACTAGAGGCCGAAAGGGGGAGAGAAGAAAAGAACATGAATATTATATCAAGTAGAAGATATGTACATTGGGAATGGGGAACTTAACGTACATCTTATACACATAGACTGAAAGTATAATTATAACAACACAGCGATTTAAAGCCTTGTAACTGTCAGGAAAGTACTGGTCTATTAACATACATGTATGTACATACACTAGGTGAATAATGATAGGATATACTTAGTCCAATAACTCTGTATGCAGTATTTGTAATCAATATAAATAGGTAAACATGCTTATTCAATTGTGTGTTCTAATTTGGAACGTTAGTAAAGTAAGTTATCAATTATAACGAGATAAATTGATAAAACTGCTCATTTATGTGCATAAACGACTTGAACTGATTACAATAACGTATATACCGCCTCCTAATATTAGAGATTTTCCGTTCCAAAGTCCCGTTTTTAGTGTTTTCACTTAAGCACAAGTGTTATACTAGGTCTGGTTGGTTATGCCAGGTTAATATGACTGTGTGTGGTGTCATGTCGAGTGCTTACGACATCACAATATCTGCTACAAGTGGACACTTTATATTGTAATTTTGGATTTTCCATTGCTATTATGTTGTATTAAAACAGAGAAATTGCTTGACCAATAAAGTGCGACATATCACAAATTGTCATCCTGATGGTAACCCAATGTTGAAAACTCAATTATTTTATGAACTTATAGGGACAACTTGATTCAGAGATAGACAAATGGTAAACTATAACACTATGAAACTTTAATGCGCATGTTCTTTTCGATTATTGTAGTAGTTGCATTTGGTTAAAGACGTATAAGGGAGTAGTTTACTGTTTTCTTTCACGATGCAAAGATTTTTTCTGAACTTTATAGTCACCAAGCACAATACAAATAATGATATTATTATGTTTAATTGAAGGATTTCGTTATATTTTTGCAGTTTTCCTTCTACTTTCTTTTTCTATATACTTTATCATAAAAAACCGAAACGTCATTGATATTTAAAATTCTACATTTGAAATTATAAAAATGATCTTCAATAAGTATTTAAAACTAAGACATTTTATGAAAATGTAAAACGATAATGGGTTACCAAGTGTATTAAGAGTAAATTGTTTCAACTTTCACTTTCCATATACATGTATATTACATTTGAAACACAACAAATCAATCTTCATCTTAAAATCAAGCAAGGTGACCTATTATTTTTATTTCATATTTTCATTCAGACAATGACTCTCATACAGTATACCAAGTTGTAAGAAAATCTCTGCGCTAGAAAAAATAAAGTAAAACTGTATCGATTTTGTTCTATATTCAAATGAAATATTCACGTTTTAAATCTTCATTATCATAAAATCTAGCAAGGTGACCTATCATTTTTATTTCATATTTTGGTTAGATACATTACACTGATCAAATGTAAAAAAGTTTAAAGGAAATCTCTGCAAAAAGAACGGCCTTATTGTAGGATACGCCTTTAAATGCAGGTGGAGAAGATGTCACGTGATATTAGATAACAAAGGAACTCTGGTTTAAACTGTTCGTATCGACAACTTAAAGATTGGCATGCGAGCGCTCTATCGGCAGCGCTAGTTATGCGGCCTTGTGTGCGTTTAGTTATACATTCATTGACGTAGTATGTAGTGACCATTTATAATTTAGTTAAAATTCGTTGGTGCCAAATTATCAAAATAACAAATACGCAAGAATCAGAAGTAAGGGGAGAGCTATATTCACAAAGCAGGGTGTCCCCAAACAAACTCTTACTTCGAGATGAAATATAGATTGTGGAGGGGTAAACTATTTTGGAGGAGTCTGGGATTGTGGAGGGGAACATGAAAAGAGACATCGAAACATGCAGACATATAGCAATTGTGTAACATATTTAACCATGATACAATGACGGATATGTTCTAGTTACTTCGTGCATCACATTATTAAAACTCTCTTTATTATCTCTGGTTTGAGATAGCGACGACATGTAAACACTGTGCAATAACTTAAGATATGACAAACATTTTTTAAAATGTGCGATAATATCTTTATTCTGTAAAATATAAGTTGTTGACAATGTGAGTAATGGTACAATGTACCCAGATATAAATAATTTAATGTTGCATATCAAAAGTTATAACAGAATTGGTGTATATTTCGCAATGCAAATTAAAAACAAAATGTTTTCAATTGCTGATGCCTTATCATCGTGACATTCGTAAAAAACTACAGCAAACGAACAAACAATATAATGTGTAAAAAAATATCGTTGAATCATACTGAAATTATATGGATCTATAAAAGCGATGTACATATCCAGTATATAACAAAACTGAAGTTTCAAATAGTAAAGAAATGTTGCCCTGCCAAACTATAATTTCTCCAATCATAATCCACCGTTATCTGACCGCATTTGGCGGTGTTCGTTAATGTTGCATGATACAGTAGTTTCACTTCAGTATAGTAAACTTCAATGACATGGCGCTCATACTTGCTATAAATTTAAACGGGTTTGTTTCACCGTCGTGTGATTTATGCATTTGTGAATAAAAAGGCTACACCAGATAACCTAGATGATTATTTCGTCCTTGGTAACTGTGCAGCAAACATTGTATCGCGTAGAAGCAAAGGGAAAACCCCGTAATTATAACTGCTGTAAAATGTCGGTCAATAACAAAATAACGTTCAAAACAAGTTATTTGATCACGTCGTGGCGACATGCAACAGGAAAGTATAACTCCAATTCGCTATTTCTTTAATTATCATGTTTACCTAAATACCGATTATAGGGGTGTTGTATACAACCTGTTCATCCGTTCATTATTGAAAATATGATTTAAACAACCTTCCCACCCTATACCCAATATAATGGATAAATCAATAATGAAAGCCTTATCGAATTGGGTTTATATACTTAAGTACTTTAGTGGGCACACTAATAATTACATCAGTTGGTTACACTTCCAATGAAAAGGAGAATATTGGAGTCCGTGTCATACATGCGCATGTTTGATACATAGTTATATCAACGACTCAACACCATTTTTGATAGTGGATAAATATTCGTTAGTTGCTCTAGAGGTAACGGGTTCCAGTCGCTCGTGCTACTGTTGTACATGTATTTGTCTTCTTATTTGGACAAAACATGTGTCTTTGTTTTTCAGCTAAATTTGGCACTTTTTGACTTTTGTAGTGCTTGAATTCGGATCAATTAGTTTAAACATGTTTATTTTACGTCGATTTGTGAAACAGGTTTTTACATTTTATCAAGTTTGAAAAAAGCTTTTGGTGATACACCCTTCCACTTTCTGGGTCGATAAGCTATGTTCATGTCAAAAAAGGTCATTAAAATTTTTAGGAGTTCAATGATTTGAACCAGGATAACGAGGATTAAGTTGACACAGGAAACACCACAATCAGAAGACAATGCCTCCCCATACAAATCACATATAAAGATAACGCCACACGACAGTATCTTCACATACAGATCGCGGGCACATGAACTCTATATTCACTTGTAAATGCCTCCCCAATAATACAACACAATATGTAATGATCAAACATCTATGGGATTGGGGCAGTAAAGAATTGTCTAGGTGATTATCAAACAACCAATGATAGTAGGAGGGGACAAACTGGAGTAGGGAATCCACCACAGGACTCGCTGAGGACGCACGTTGACCCGAAGACATAAAATATACACATTAACAATGGAAATAATCGATCTGGAGATAAATATATTTGTGTGTAATCAGTTGATACTTAAAAAACCTTGACATGGGCAACGCAAATGAATAGCTAACAAGACATTATCGAAGGCAGAATACATGTACAAGGTCATCAATGTCAACAATCTGATAAGATGATCAAATGTAATACTAAGGTAGTGAATACAAAACATACGTCATATTTGGGACTGTTCGTATACATGCATACTTATTAGGAATATAACAGGAGCACCACAAGCGGATTACAATATTATTGGGACTCTCAAGAAAAACTGAGCTAAACGCTGTATTTATCTTTTCTTATGGACTCACACGACGATGAATAAGCTACGATAATAGCTTCAGTATTTTTATAATAGACGAGCTAAACATTATTATATAAGACTAGCAGGAAATGTTACATACAAAGTGCACAACACAACGAGACATGAACATACAAACATACATGTCGAGTAGACAAAAATAACAAGTGACACAAGACACAGATCATAGGTGAAATAGGAGAAAGATACGGGTATGCATGTAAAGTTTCCAACAGAAGTTGATTATAAATGTGAAGTGATGTATTGTATGTTCTCTTACCTGAACCATTTGTAATGACATCAAACTCACAGAAGAATATTAATGTTCAGTTGTCTGGCATGTTGCAATCTCCGTTGCAATTACGTCGTATGTAGAGATAAAACAAAGTCAATGATCAGATCCAATGTATGTCACGTGATATCACGAGACCAGTTCTTTTCACGAGAGTACTTAAGCTTACGTGTTATGGTATTTGACCGAATTTCGTGTTAAATGACAAGTATGTTTCTATTTAAAATGTGAAGATTTATATCCCGATGCGATGTGTATTTACGTTGTTGATAGGTCTACTTGCTAAAAAGTTTTCAGTAGAATATATGATATCGATCGATGTGAAAATAAGTCAAGCCCGTAATAAGTAATGTTACGTTTGAAGAATGGGTTGTCGACATGTGTACCACGTATTTGCAATCATTCACACTGAATGAATGACAGAAAAGTGTAATGTTCATGGGCAGCCATCGCTGTGGTCACCATTTACAAACTATTGACCTCTGTTACGTTTTACAGTATTTGTTGCTTTGGTTGTTTTATAAATGTGGTATAAAATGTCTTTCTTGATGTTTAAAACATTTTTATCAGCGTGTGTTATAAATGAATGTGAATGTTGAAATAACACATATGAGTCATCTCTGGAGCAACCACATGCAGTCTCGATATAATTGAAAAAGTGTTAGGCACATACACAACACACAACGTTGATTCTCATTTGTAGAACATACTTATGATTTCTGATACACTTGTTCATCACGTATTTGTAATTAGAGGTATCGCTACGTAACATTCTATGCGGTCATATCTAAAGATAGTAACGAAAGTCACGTGCTCAAAATTGCGGACGAACATTGTCCAAATGATCATTGCTTTGCGCATTTATAAAATTAAACATAACGATGTTGTTATGTTATTAAAACAACTTCAGTTTGAATCAATATCAATCGTACATAGAAGTTTAAGAATGTGCGACGTATTCTCCTGATAACGGCGATAACATTTGACATGTTAAACATCCGAAGGTGGGGGACGCGCACATATTGTCGCAACTAAATCATTTTAGATAAATCAGTAAGGATCCCGGCAATCGCCGAATTCAGCATATCAAAAAGAGCTTTATGAATTTATGGGTGATATACATGGACCAGACGGACAATAACAGGTTTTATTATAGAGTAGTGTACTAGTATATACTGGACACCCATCTGCTACTATGTGGTACAGGTTCTCGTACTTCGACTTCGTAATTTTTCAAGTGATGTCTCCTAAGAATTTAAGCAGACCCAGCTTTCAATGCCTCTTAGCTGGCTTATCATTGTGGATTACCCCCCTGGAAAGAGACCCAAACATCTTGCTTCCATTTATTGTTAAAATCAGTAATGTAATGATTTTCATTCATTCTAATGTAGTCAATATTGCGTCTGATAATTGTTGTTGTTGTTTTTTAAAGTAACAATGCGGGTGTAAATACAATTTGTATTGATTGGTTTAAAATATAATAAATCATTTTATACGATTTAAACCGTTCTTTCGTGTTGGACTTCCTACTAATAACCATCATATAGCGATTTACATATTTATCATATCAAGTGAAAGAATATGGTGAATGGGGAACTTAACATACATCTAAAACATCAAAAGAAATAATAACTATACACCGGTTTACGGCCTTGGAAGCGTCAGTAAAATACTGGGGGTTTAAATCGAACTCAAAGTAGCTAACTTCATACTGACACACCGTAAAGTTGGGAAAGGGAACATAAAATAAACGCAAATATCAATTAGATATAAAACGATATATATAGAGAAACAAATAATGAAGGTAACGCTATTAATCAGAAACTTCGCTTCCTGTATTTATATATATTGTGATAAAGATGTAAACATGTACGACAAAGATACTTCATAACTTATATAAACTCATATGTAGTAAATTAAAAACCACAAGGTCTGATATTGATTTATTTTTAATATTGTTTCTTTTTGCCGAATAATAATCCTTGTATTTAATTTATATTCCCAGAAAATAACCTCGCTGTTGATTATTTTTACTCTCATTTCTGCGGCACACTTACCATATGTGTGTAATATAATATAATGCCGTTCAATAATTTAAAGCAGAATCAATTAATAAAGCTTGGAAACACGTTTGACATGCACCCAAGTTGCTTACCAAGATAATTTCCACGTCGAAAGAAACATGAAAGATGGTTTCTAGAAATGTATCCTGAGATATATAATGGCCTTAAAATTATAGTTTGCTTGCTTTATTAACAGTTAAGATATGCAATTATGAGTTATCAGCACAGTTCATATATGTCCTACTTTGTTAATGTGTTAACTCCTACATTGTAAGTGGAATAATAACGAGTAACATCTGCGATATGGTATTGTAGACAATATTGTTTTTATTTTCACCTTAATTAATACTAGAACGAGTATTGTATCTTTTCTTGATTAAATATACAAATGTGTATTGAAGTCACATACAAAACTTGAGGAGACCACTAAATGAATACAATACAACTGAACCTATTGAGCTACTGCTGATTGCTTTTTAATATATCAGTAGTGTCTGCATCAGCCATGTGTTGACTCCGTGTGTTCATTGTGTTAGAAACTTCAAATGATTTCCTGTTTTGATAATTATCCATGATCTTATTTGTGTTTCTGATATATTTTAGATACGTGAAAATATACTTATTCTTATCAAGCGTGTTTAGTTATTTTCTGATTTTAGTGCGTCTTATTTCTCAAGAACCTCGAACTAGTATTGATTCAAAGTTGAGTTTTAAAGTTGACAAGTGATTTGACAGGATGCCGAGTATGGATACATTGTACTAGTCTAAATACAGAAACCTTTAATTCGTTGGTTCTGACCACGGTTTCAAAATTGACCGACGACAGTGATATTCCAAAATAAATTGTATAACCTTGTGTCGTGATGATTTAGTTGTAATTTCATTTCGGCCATTTATATAATGTGTAGAATTATGAGCGGTATGCATGTATTGTTAGTCTCAACAAGTAAGTCTTTTTGAGGACTGAGCATGCCCAGTTTTGTTTGTGGTTAGAGCACGAGGTGTCACCAAGGAAGTCTGGGTTATAACCATCAGCCCTTTTGGTTAGTTTGGTTTAATGACGTTTTCAGTAATTTTCAGTTATATGTTTTGTTATGGCAGTCAGTTGATAACGTAAGGAATACCTTAATCTCATAGTCGAAATACCCAAAATATAGACCTGCCATACATAGACGTGTCAGTACAAGTTATATTGTCTTGTCCCCGTTACTTTAGGAGCCACGAACATAATTATTTAATATCATCCAAAATAAATATCAAACCCCGATGTACCATTTTAGACACGTCGAATTGGAATGGGCTTTTCGAAACTATAGTCTATTAGAAATTACATGACTTCGAATCAACGTGGTCCGACTGTATATGCAAACACTTGTTTTCAATAAGGGAGATAATCGCTGAGAGGAGTTAGCTTTGTAAACATGTATACATCGTATACATAATGGTCCATATAATGCATGTAGTCTAAGTCGAATAGACAGCATTGTAAAGTCATGTTTTGGCGCTAACGGGATTCGAACCCTAAGTTGGATAGACATTCTCGTGAAATTGTCTATACGATATATACACGAATGTTAGCGTATCTATAAGATAATGCCACTCATTGTCAAACCTATACAATTCCGTAGTTTGTAGTTACACTAATGTCCAATATTGCAAACCCTAGCTATTGCTGGCACGATTTCAAGGTGTAAAGCAGTTAATTTGAAATTGATTGTTTTAGGTGACATAGATAAGTTGTCAAGAGTGTTTCAAGCACTATGTGGATAAAGGTTGATTCTTATTCTCAATGAATCCACATGCACCAAACCATTCATGAAAACTTTTAAGAAAATTAGCTTAAGCATAGTCTATTTTTAATTAGTTCAAGTGTTTTATTTTCAATTGTTAGTCATACAGTTTAAGAAATGACGATTATATTTCAGTTTTGAGTTAAAAGAAATATTAAAGTCCCTCTATTTTTCATGAATTTTATCTAGTCATCTTTATTAATGCCGTCATGGAATTTCATGAATGACGTAATAACTAAGTTCTTAATGATATCTACATCCCTATGACAACATTCTGGCTCTTTTGTGCGGCATTATTCCGAGGTCGCACTAGCAGTAATAATAATAATAATAATAATAACATCTTTATTTTAAGAAGGTTGTAACACATTATGATATAAATATATAACTATAAAAACATCATATTTTCAATGTGGCCTTCTGTAAACAAAACATAATAATAATTAAAATTTAACATTTGCACACCATAATAACATGCATACAAATAAGATTTCACATTGTATCTCAATAAAACAATTTAATTCAACATATTAATTTACTTACCGACAGACACTCGATCTATTTTATCATACAAATTGATGTGAACATAATATCTCGGACATATAAACGGTTTATATGTCCGTGATAATATATGTATTTATATATTATGTCAAAATTAATAAAATGAAACGTAATTATTGCGATGCAGAATTTAAAAGGTGATTTTTATATTTGTGTTTGAAGGATGCTAACCTTTCCACATTTCTTATGGCATCTGGAATGTCATTCCATACCTTCATACTGTAATAAGAAAATGAATCTTTAAAATAATTAGTGCGTGGTGTTTTATTTATACATAAGTCATGTTTTGAAGCCGATCGAAGTGAATAGTGTTCATTATTTGCAAAAACAAGTAACTCAGTCAGGTAACAAGGGGCCATACCATTTCGCGTTTTATATACAAGAGCGCCACAGTGGTATTTACATCTGTCTGTAAACGTTAACCACTGAAGTTCTCGTAGTAATCCATTGGATGGCGATCGCTTGGTTTTTTTAAGAATAATTTTTGCAACTCTTCTTTGCAAGGTATTTATTTTATTTATGTGACGATTATTGTCTTTGCCCCAAATATGACAACAATAGTCAAGTATTGGAAGTATATACGCATTGTAAAACATACATTTCATCTCCTCTGTGAGGTAAAATATTACATTCTTTAGAAGCGAAATTTTAGAGTTGAGTTTTTTGCATACAAACTTTATTTGTGTATGCCATTTTAAGTTATTATCTATATAGATTCCAAGCAGTTTTTGAACAGTTACACTTTCTAATGCTATTCCATTGATAGTTAAATTTAGAATGGCAGCTTGCTTTGTCTTATTTGACGTGCCGATAACCATGCATTTTGATTTATTCGGATGTAAAGACATGTTATTTTTAATAACATTTGAAAGCTTCATTCCGTAGACTCTCTTGTTCCATACATTGTCCAAGGATATTCCAAGCCGTTTCCTTGTGACTTAAGTTTGTGTCATCAAGTTTGTGTAGAGCACTCTCTATTTCTTTTCGATTATTCAGACGTCCATATGTTTTGTATTGTAGAAAATATAAGTATGGAAGAGAATCAACGACTGCAAAATCCATCCATTGTTTATCCCTGAGGTTGTGACACTGGATATCTTCTTGTGTTGACCGGGAGTGTTTTAGTTGTATTTCATGTGGTACAATATTGACCTCACGGCCCGTGAAAATCAAACAATATGATACAAAACGTCCGATTGAATCATTCTGGTTTTGGTCAGCTACATTTGCAACCTCTGGTGCAACTAATGTCACATTGTCCTCATGGCATCCACATACGGGCAGCACAAGATTTCTATCATATTCCTGTTCCACATGACGTAATATAATTTCCGTAGCATTAGTTTCACCGGCACTGTAATATGCAGTTGCTCATTTCAACCAACAAGACGATACATCCGAATTTATACCAAATTTGAACCATTCGAATGCAATGCCAGATAATGGTTTATTCAGCATTATATCAAAGGCAGCCAACACAGAACCTATTGTAGAACATAACAAAGGTAGATTGAGTATGTATGCTTCTTGTTCTTAATGGCTAGAATCGGCATACTATTGTTCACATCTGTTAAACATACACAGCAATTGTTGAATAACTACTCGAATATTATCTTCATTATTGATTCCCCTCATATTGCCTATATGAAAACCGATGATGCTGTAAGGAACATTAAGTGGCCATAAACGCACCTACTTATATAAACAGCAGAGGGCAAATTTTCGGGAATTTCCCTAATTATGTTAAATTTTATTTGAAGTCTTGCACCGATATCATCTGTTTGTATTTCAAACAAAATTCTACCATTACTGTCTATTATATGTTGAATATTATTTAACAACCGTGTTGTTGTAGTTCTGCTGATATTCTCCCAGCCATGAGATTGTTCTCGGGAATGATTAAGTGAGGACAGTTGATATTAAAACCCAACTGTTTAATTCCCGTAATATCTGATTAAGACAAAGTAACAAATTAGGTCCTTGCCAGAACACAGTGTTAGTTTGTTCTACACAGTGGAGAACGGCAGTTTTGCACATATAGATTGATATCACATTGTCACAACCATGATTGATGTGTGATTTTAATAACATTTTCATTAATACATAGCATCGCAAGTGTGTGTGTGATGTTTAAACTAAACATTAAGTATCTCTCTGCATGAGACGTTGACATTCTTCATTCCAGTTCATTAATACCATTACGTTTGCTACCTACAGGTACATGGAAACACCCGGATCTTTCCGACGCGGTCTTTAATTGCATTGTCGGCCATCCACTTACACTTCTTCGATTTAGCCAATGTCTGCCTTGTGTCGGCCAACGTTCACAATACAATGCTAGAACATAATCCCTCTCTTGAAAATGTTCACTTGCTGGTATTCTTGCACCTGGTCCATGTTGTACAACGTTACATACATTATCAAAGAGATTTTGAAATTTCGTGTTTTTTCAAAATAATTCTATCTTTTCCATCCTATTAATACTCATTGTCAGGAACATAGAATACTGGGAGAGGAGCGTCATTTTGCAAAAGTTGAAACTGACAGTATCCATGTGCAGTAGTTTCATCTTGTACCATTAACACATTCGTTACATTAGGTTTCCAGTCAGGCCAGTCCTGGACTAAGCTACTGCGACGTTTAACGATTCCGTCTGAGAAACGAATGCGTACGTTTATGAGACGTTTTTATTTGTTTCTCAGCTGGTTTACAGACGTAATTAAACGTTGACAGACTTCAAACTCTGGACATGTTCAAAGTTTGGAACGTCCAAATTCCGATAGCGATTGATTTGTTTCTCTGGCAGTTTTTTTACCGTTTTCACCGTTACTCAGACGGAATCGTACCGGTTTTTATACTTTTATGGCTGTTGGGCAGGCGGACAGCTCGTCCGCCTCCAGCCACGGAACGCACCATACGTCTATGGAACGGTGAAACCGGCAAGAAAACAGCTGAATAACGTCAAAGAAACATTCACTTAACGAATACATGAGCGTCTGACGTCAGGCCATATACAGCGCGCGTAACGGTAGAAACGGATGAATACGGATAGATGAACGTTTATTAACGTCTAATCACGTGTGAATAACGATCAAAACGCCTATAAAAGTTAGAGATAAGTGCGAGAAACGCCATGGCAAAGACCAGATGAGCAGAGACGGACCTGGTATAAAACGTTTGGGAAATGTGTACCCCCTCATTTGCTCCTCTACTTCTATGTGCAATGGATGACATTCCTGATGAATTTCCCGATGATGTGCAAGCTGCCCGGCTGAGACTCTATGAACATTTTGTCCATACAAGGAGGGCAAGGCGCAGAAGACAGCAGAGTCGGCAGCGCAGGTTCTGGATTCGCCAATGGCTTGGCCCCTAGAGGAGGCAGAAGTTTGGTATTTACGACCAGTTAATGGTCCTTCTGCAACCTAATGCGGATGCCACCGGATATGTTTCATGAGATTATTCTTAGAGTCGGTCCAAGAATCACCAAGCAGCATACATGGTTCAGGGCCCCCATCGAGCCTGGAATGAAGCTAGCGATAACGCTTCGACATTTGGCGTCAGGGGTCAAGTACATGGACATGCGCTACGGATGGCGGGTTCCGCATAACACAATCTCAAAAATCGCGAGAGAGGTAAACATGAAATGTTATATTCTTCCCTGGGGGGAGGAGTGGGAGGCTTCTGTATCAGCCTGGCTGGAGCTTTCGCTTTGCCCTTGCCTTTGCTTCTCTTGGCTGGCATGATGGAATGAAGTGTGATGTGACCTGTCTCATCGTTCATTCCTACATCACTGAGTACTTCTGACAGTAGCAAAGATAAGTTTCTATGATCCTGCCGCGAACCTGCCATACTGGAAAAAAATAATAGGAACTATACAACTTATTATAACAGAAACCGCAGTATAGATTTTTCGCAGATCAAAATAATATATTATTTACCATATGTCACATATACATGCAGTAGTAATTCTGTGGTGAAATAAATGTGTAGTGGATACGCTCCTTGTCCAGTATCACACTTAACCGCACATACTTAAAGAATCAACGTGTACGCAGGCACACATGCATACGGCGTAAAAGTGAAATATGCAACAATAAGAGCAGTTTAAATGCATGTATATGTTCACTCATCATGATCACCTATTTCTCTGAGTTCTAATCAAACCGTTTTGTGTTCAATAGTTGAATAATTAAAAGAAAACGTGCATGGTTTCAGTGTTAAAGAGGAAGATCTTAATGCGACTTAATTTTCAATGCTTGGATCCAATCAACTTCAAAGTACGAACCCAATTAATAGGCTGATTTAAGCAGTGTGGAAATGGCGTGTACTCCTGACTCTAAAAACGTGGAAACTTACGTAAAGTGTTGATATGATATCAATAACATATACTGATATTGTACTGTCTTAAATTTCTGCTGAAATACCTGTTTTGTAGTATGTACCTAAAGCTGAAGAAAACATTTTCTCACCTTATCGACATATTATATACCTACACAACTTGGCAATGCATTGACCAACATTTGGTACATTGTTATGAGAACCAGTGAGAAAGCACCGTTGACAAACGCTTTCTGTATACACATCCATAATTTACCACAATTTTGATATCCGCCCCTGTAATAAACAGTGTCATTTATTGGTCAGATCAATCAATTCAGACAATGGAAAGTAGTACATGTACTGTCATGAGTTTGAATGGAACTGAGTTTTATCCAATACCTCGATTACCTGAAATGATCCAATCTATAACTTGGTAATCCATAGATTATCCACGTGCTTAAATTAAATTGTAAATTTTATAATAATTATTTATATGATATCCGATTTTGTCCAAATCGAAATTATGTACTTTTTAAATAATCATCGCTATTGAAACGAATAAAACAGTGAGTTAAATCATAAATATATCTGCTTTTGTAGGATTGTTGTAAATTGTCACCAATATCATTTACGCATACAATGTTATGAGAGTTTATCGGTTGCTTTTAATCTAGATATGAGCATGCCAATTTTAGAAACAGATAATATTACAATGGCAAAAGGGTTTTGTTTTGTGTTAGGCAGATTTAAGTCTAAATACTTCAGTGATAGGAGCATTCCAGTTTTAGAAACAGGTAATATTGAAATGTCAAAAATTTTTTTTTTAGTTAGATCTATATACAGTCTGTTGACAGAAACTAACCAATTAATTTACAACAAGCACAAACACGCCTTCCGGAAGGAGCTGCCTACCTCTCAATGTGGGAGAAAATGACATGCCTATGATTCGAACCAGGATCACCATTGTGCCAGGCTCGAGCTCCGACTAAGCTAACATGGCGGCCTTGTCAAAATTATCAGAAGTAGCAGAAGTTGTATGTTCTTGTACATACTGATTCATAATAATGCACTTTCAATTATAATGCAAAAACATTTTAATATTAATAATGTGTGCAATATTAGCAGTAAATAACTGTGTGGTTTCATTTGTGATATATATAACTCACTGGCTCATTCGGATATTGACGAACAACAGAGATTGAATGACATTGGTTGCCTACAATATTCATTAAACTGTGTCTCTCAGACTTGAAATTAATACAAACCTGTCAATTTAAGGTTGACTCAAAACTATGAATGTGTTATCAGTTGTCTTTCTTAATGTATTATTCGTATGTTAACAAAAATAATCGAAGGTATTTGAGTTTCAATTACACGAATTGTATGAATTGTATCTTCATTATAGTGCATTCATGTCATTTTCTATACTGATCATGTTATGTCAATCGATAATAATATTGTACATGTTCCACATATACCCTGATTTACCATTGGACCTCCTCAGTACCTGATTTTGTGGACTGTTGTTTTCCCGGAGGTCTGTGTGTGGAGTCATTGTATTGTGTATATGGCGTTCCCTGTAGCAACTCATTCTCTCTTCTATATTTATATAATCGTAACACAATTCGTAACAATGTCAATAAACCACAAGCACTCTATTGTAGACATTATGAAATGTACGGCTCAGCCTCTTCCAAGTCAGGATTCAAACTCATGAATATCTGATGCCAAGAAACACTACCCACGTTGAGCAGGATGTCAATATAGGATATAGTGTCTGGCCAATTATGTCGGACATGGAAATATTAAATTATTATAGCTTTTTCTTGTTAAATGATATGACACATAGTGGAAAAGACAGAAAACTCCATTATCAAAAATTTGGATTAAGGCCTGTATGACGATCAAATAGTTAATTATTTATTATGCTATTCTAGAATTAAATATATGTTACATTCAGGTACGGCCGTCAATATGTTTTTTTCTATTATTTTACTGTTATTCGATTATTGTTGTACGGGTTATGACCGTCAGAGTCAATAAGCATTGCATAGCAAATAAGAAAGATTGTGTTGCCTTTAACATATCGTCAGAATTTACAAGTATATCAATGGAAATAATAAGTGCGTGACTCTTTATAAAAAGCTGCTATCATAAACTTAATCGGTGACTGAGCTGAGAAATTACAATCCTATGCAATGACCACTTGTTGAGTATTTTTTATCTAATTTCACTCATAGTATATTCAACTGTTGCCTTTATCATCATTGTTTCCAGATTTTAGTAACCAGCGCAGTAACTTAAGTTTGAGAATTAAATATAACATTGGAATGCGGAAGACGATATTGTGTGAACTGTGTAATACTTTGGTATAATCCCGAGTGAATCGAGAAAGAATGACCTCTCACAAATATGCTTAACGTAATCATTAATACCAAGAAAAGAAGCATATTAAATGCAATGAATGAAACAAGGACAAAAAGAAGAATGTTGTGTATCAAATGAATTCATGCACGAATTATGTCTATCATAGAAAGCCTCAAAACCTTGCGTTTATATACATTCATACACAATTGGTCAGGTCCAGCACTATACTTATGTCAACCTGATTCATCTCGTCTGACGTGTTCAGTACCCTACTGTCAACTATTTCGTGATCACAGATAAAATACGAGTCGTTTATTTCATTGTGGAGTTCACTTATATGCCACTGAGCCTATGCCTCTAAGTAACCAAATTGTCACAAAATCAAATGATAGCACAAACGTACAGAGGGATCATTAAGTGCTTTAGAACGTTACCCACTATTTGTTCCAAATAGTTATTAATTAGTGTTGTCATAGGTCTTCGCTCGATATATTATATGTTCCGATCGACAAGATAAGTAACTGCTGGGAGGACTTTGACCGGTTTTCATTTTCCTAGAATTGCTAAAACTAGCACTAACTTGCCTTCCATAAAACGGCAGACAACTTCTCTACAAGAATCAAAACTTGGGAACAAATGACTTTCATCGCCCTGGAATCGAGCCCAAACCACCAGGGTGACAGCCTTGCGCCCCGACTGAGTTAACTTGGTGGGATTGGAAACAGGGACACAACATAAATGATCATTATATGAACAGCGTCTGAATTTAATACTACATACTGATTGATAATAATGCAATTTCATTAATTTCACAAACTTAGTTTAATATGAATACTGAATGTATCCTTCAGTTGTGGTATATGTATACGTCGCCGTATAATTTAGTGTTACAAACGCTGCAGATGATATGAAAATTACACGACAACAATACATATAACAGTCGAACAGGAAATGCCACATAAAAAGTATACAGACGCCCCAAACACACTAGGAAATTCATGTAAACAATTGCAACTGCAAAAGGGACACAAACTACACACATAAATAATGGTTGACCAGACATTAAACTTAAATACGAATGGTAGAGATATAAAGTTGTTACAGGGAATGCCACATACATAAGACAATGCCTCCCCATATAGATCCCAGGCCAAAACGACAGACTATAAAACTTAAGGCAAGGGTGAACGCGCTTGGGAACAATGGCACAATGAACGGCCTGGCCGACCATAAACATAACTGAGGGCAATTCAGGGGACAACCAGGGATAAAAATGGATGTAATACTTCACTAAACATGTCAAGAAAGTCAATGATAATAAGTGGCCGATAGCGGGTGGGAAGAAAAGAACATGAATGTTATATCAAGTAGAAAAAATGCACATTGGGAGGAGGGAACTTAACGTATATCTTATAAACATAAACAGAAATTATAACAACACAGCGATTTAAAGCATTTTCACTGTCAGTAAATACTGGTATGTTAACATATATGTACAAACAATAAGTGAATAATGATAGGATATGTTTAGTCAAATAACTGTGCATGCAATATTTGAAAGCAATATGAATATATCCTCATGCTTAGTCAATTGTTTATTATAATAAGGAACATAAATTATGTCAAGTAAGTTTTCAATTATAACGAGAAAAATTGATAAAACTGTTCATTGTGTGCATAAACGACTTGAACTAGATAAAAATTACCCCACTACCGCCAGCCAATGTTATGGATTTACCATCCTAAAGTCTTGTTCGTTTTTAGTGTTATCTACAACTTATCACATTCCTGATTATAGCTCATACCTGTGAGGTGTCATGTCACACGCTACGGTGTGATATCACTATATCAGATACAAATATACACCCTATTTTTTGAAATGTCATTAAAATGTATTGCGTATGTTACTAAATAAAGTAGCACAGGTGCACTGCATATACATTATACAGACATCCCGAGGACACTATCTGTGTTAATTTGGCCTGGTCTGCCGAATAGAAATATTTGGCATACTTCCGATAGTACGTCATTGGTTAGCACGGGAAACGTCGACGTTCGGAAATTAAACATTAAACAGACGACCGATGTTGAAACGAGTTATCCGTCGGTTAAGCTTTAAATGTCGACGTTTGTAATTAAAGTGTGTCAAAATGTTTTAGATAATTATGTCCACAAATGTACACTGCTTCATTGATATGATTGTATATACCGTCGATTTGATGATCATTGTTTGTGTAATCAGTTGATACTTGATAAAAACCTGACATGGGCAATATGATATAGATAAATATATAGCACACCGCATATCACCGAAGGCAGAAAACCAGGTCATCAACAATCGTATGAGATAATATAATGTTATAGTAAAATAGATGTCGAGCAGAAAATGGTGCATACCAAGGTACATGTACTATCGCATTGGAAAAACGCCACAAACCAATAAAAACATCTGATGGACAATTTAGTTTTGGACCAAAATCTGGCTCAGGTAAACCTAAGATTGTATGCATGGCAGACGAAAGACAATGCAACAGCATGGAACATGTCCATTACATGCATGTGGTTATAATTAGGAGATATTTTAGCATTTGGTTGTTTGTTTGTGGCATAGCGTCTGCTGTATGATGGAAGATCAAACTCTCTACGAACTCTCCACGAACTCTCCACGAACTCTCCACAAACTCTCCACGGATGGTTTATGAATATACTAGTCATTGAATTATGGAATTTAATTTCGTGTTTTGTCCTATTTAAATAGATGTACTCAGACCTCTTCCGAGAAAAAGACCTTACACTTGTTTAGTTTGGTACAAAGGCGTGTTTGTTTCACATACTTACAACATGACCTTGAGCATCACATTACGCCTTATCACGGACTGAGATGAAGATAACGACAAGGAGTCTGCATCACATGACCTGGTCATATCGTGTGACCAGTATACGACAGTAGTATGCGATAATAGATATATATTGCTATCTATTTATTTAGCAATTAGTTCATGGTGTTTGACCGAATTTCGCGTTACAAATATATCATGCAACATCATCGTGAAAAGCTGTGATTGTGCACTGCCGAGGATGATAAACGTTGTGAGTTGTTTGATTATACGAATTGTATAGTTAACTTTTGCATCTGTTTCTTAATATTGCAGTTGCTATAAACAGAAAAGTAGACGTCTGGTTTTAACAATTACGGTATTAAGTGAAACTAAAATGTGAACTAAAATATGTGTTAGAAAATGTAAAAATCTGAAAATAAATGATTTGATCACCAAAACATGTTTTGACGCTACCAGTCCCACCTCGGACAATTTCTTTATTATATATATTATCATAATACTCCAGCTGATTTAGTTCTCTTTTAATCTGCACTTTACCTCTCACATGCATACACTTTTTTAACGTCGAATAACTGTTGTTATTGATTAACATTTATACACAAAAGTTTGTATATTGGCTATTGTCTATATGTAGATTATGGTACTCTGGTCAAGTTGATCGATTTAAATAACACGGTGCATTGGTGGTGTGTGTGCAGACGCACTATGAGACTCTTTACAATCAATCCGACCATCTTTAAGAGGGTGCTGCAGGTTTGATACGTTACTGCCTACTAGGGCTGTGGATGGTCTGGCCAATGGCAATCCGATTCGAATCGCGAATCAGTATAAGCAAATCACAAATCAATCCACGAACCACAATGGAAACAATATATCTTAAACACTTACTAAATTTTACAAATAACTTATCTAAATCTGTTTTTAAATAAAATTCACTTTCAATCAAGCCAACCATTCACCGACATGTTTATGTACGAAATAAAGGTCAAAAGTCATATTTTGTAATTTCTACTTTTTACTTGGTTGAACAACTTTGGGGTGTTTTGCTAGTACAATATATGTAAAATGATTATCAAATTACTTTGTGACAGTTCGAAACTGTGTGATTCAAAATTGCAATATAAGTAAACAAATGTGCAACAAAAACTAGCATAGTAATCGAACATTTTCGGTTACCACCGATGTTCAGTGCGCATAGGTATTTAGTGCCATGAGTATTCGCCATTTAGACGGATTTGAACTGATATCACTGAATCATTAGAAATAGCCCAATTGTTATTTAAATAATGCAATTGCATAATACAAATGCATATATCAACACGGACTATGATAATGTTTATATGTCCGTGATATCAATACACCGCAGTCGCATGCATGTATCACATGCCTTGGTCATTTACGTATCAGGCGTGTATCACGCGTGAAGTGCTTATGAAATGCATGAATATTACGACAGTATAAGATAGTGTACAGTAAGCAGATAACTCAGCGGACGATAGCAGTAGGCAGAGATACGTATACAAGAAAATGGTGACACAAATATATCCAAACAACAATTATACGTATATTGAAATCATGGCAAATGCAATTTTCCGCATCGTTTCGTTGAATATCTACGATTTACGGCAACTGTTCTAAATTGAATACATTTACATACTTTTTGTTTTATTGTCATCCTGCCTGTAGGTCGGTCGATTGGTTTTCTGTCCAATATACAACATATGTAGTTTGTGTGGCTAACTACTTCTTCAGTTGTCAAGGGATTGTAATGCAATTTGATAATACAAGTACCATGATACATGATTTGTAGATGTGGAAGACATAAATGTGCTGAGCATACATCAAACTGTTTATAAATTATGTCCCTTTCAACTGAAATCTCTCTTTAGAACACAAGTAATAACATTATAGTTTATGTTGCAAAAACGTCAGTTTTCAATGGATTGCATTGGAACATGGCATATACTCAACATTCATGTATTGTTTACTTTTTCTCCATCCATCCTTCTGACTGTCTATACCAATTCTTTGCATACAATCTTGTGTGTTTGACTCCTATATTTTTTAATATACTGACATAACAAGTGTTCTAGAAAGACTAATTGTAATAGATAAATCTAGATGTCAAAGTGACGTCTGTGATATGGAGTGAGCCCCTTGATTTGTTTAAGATTATGCCATACCAAATTGAATTTATTGTTAGCGTCAGATTCATTTTTCAAAACATTCCGACCAGGCCGAAAAAACACATTAAAGTGTCGATAAAAACAAATTTTATTTTTGTCATCTTTAACTTTTTTTGCGTGAAAAATAAAATAAGGAATTTGAACAACAATATATAAAACAAAATACAGGAGTACAGATCTTGATATACCGTGTTGAAATAAGTAATGTTAGCTTTCTGCTATAAGTGCACATGATTGTTTATAGTATTACAGTTATAACACGTGAAATTTTATAGTGATAATTTATGCATTAAGTCTAAAACCCTCATAAACCCGTTAGCTCGAGGGACAAACATTGATAGGTACGTCATGTGTGTTATCTGATTCAATTCTGTTTAACGCCAATAATATTGACAAGAACACGTCTCAAGAAGCCTTGCTCATATTGATAAAGTGTGCTCTTGCAAATATTTCGTTGTTTGGCATCATGTGGCACCCACACAGGTGATGGAACGAGTCTGTTGCATATTCTCTGCAAAAAGAAGAATCAACAACTAGTTTGAGTGAAACAAAATTAATCATCGTAGTATGCAACAACGGCGAACGTGTATATAATCACAACATCATTAAGTCTTTTGCATATAATAATAGAAATGTTTCTGAAATTATCTCCCTAACAATTTTTACTGATCAGGTATCATCCCGTATCAGGTCACTAGATGACTATGTAACTAATATTACACTGTATAATGTTAGCATGAGAGTTAAGTTGTAATAGCGATAAGAGGATAGGTTGGATGTGATTTGTTCACGGATCCCCGTTTTTCTTTAGCATAACTATCAGCATGATCGCTGTAAAATTTAATTATTTATGCAGTCGGCGTACGATAAAGATGGTGCTTCTCTACAAAAACTGTTGCAAATTCGGACAAATTAAATTTCGAGCAGACAGGAATAATCAATTTGCGGAGTACTGTCAATGCCACCATGACTTCACTCGTCACTGACGCACTACGTCGCTTCTTATCAGAAACATCTAACTACATAACATGTTATATTGCCCCATCTCGCTTAATGTTGAAGCATGGCATTGTAGCGTCTATTGCCACGCGCACTCGTATTTCCCTGACATACGTCGTTCGGTACAATCGGAACACCTCGGCCATTCTTACGGAACAACAACGTAGAATCATACGAGGTGTACCGATTGCGGTCGATAGAGCTACATTTTGTCGTTTGTATCGCCCTGTTACACGTCATTTTGTGGCGTGAACTGTTGGATCGATCCGTCGCGTATCATAACGTCAAATTGCGTCGCACATCGTATGGTACGGTTATGTGTTAGTGGCGATAACAATACGCGCTGTAATAACCCAGACAGGTTATCAGTACATTTTGATCTATGTGACTATTTACCTCATACAGACTTCCTTTGGAGGTGATCAACATCAATATACCAACACCTACCATACATACAATTGGTCCAACAGCTATGATGTTACCGATGATAATGGAATACCGAGGGAAAGTGTATCCACTCACGGTGGGTGGCCCATAGGACAGAACTGTTGTAATGATGATTCCCTGCAATATACGTCAACATATCATATTAATATTTCTATTTACAGGGCGTAAGTAGCCGTAGTTGATAAACAAGGCATTACTGCTGTCAGTCGTAAGCCTAAAGTCAAATGATATAGATTAGGGCTGTAACGGTTAACCGAAACAGACAGTTCCCACAATTACAATATTAACCTCACTTGTTCTAATTAGTGAGTCATATTGATATGCAATATTCCTTAAATAATGTAAACAACGATAGCATAATCAGATATACAAAACTAATCTATGCATTATGCTCATGTGGGCAGTTGGCTCAGAAAGTTGACGAAAAAGTGGATGGCACATGCAAATTCTCTTGATATTATCTCAATCAGTAAATCATATTTGGGAATTACTTCTATAATACTTTTTTTAGTGCTTATCAGTTTTGCCTATGAAAATGGCTGATAATTGAGAAGAAGGGAAGGAAATATTATACATATATATATTCAAATTTTAAACACACATTTTGGATTTTATTTTCCTTCTCTGTTACTATAAATCCGAATATTGTACAAGACAGACACATTCTCCTAAATGAATAGTTATTCTGACATAAAATGTCTAATGGCTGTCAATATAAACAAACTTCCGCTAGTTGCGTTGTATTTTCTATATACTCTTGTAAAAGGGAGGTAACCGCGAAATTGTTCCACGTTTGTGTGAATACAGTAATCTCCCTTATTTAGTACGATTTCATAAAAGCTACAGTAATTGACATGATGTATTGATCAGTAAGTGTATTATTGCTTAATTTCATTTCGTAATGAGGCATAAGTTAAATGAATATTCAGAGTAATTGTTAGCTGCTGTACCAATCACGAAGATGGGAGAGCCTGGATGCCCAATCTAACATTATTGTGGGCACTCACAGGTATCTTGGTTTAACTCCTGACCTTTGAAAGACCGATAACAGTTTGTTTGTCAAAATATTTCTGATCAACAGTAAACCAGCTTCTTATTCAGAAATCGAATACAGTAAAACCTCCCTTAAAGACCACTTCACTAATAAGACAACCTCAAAATTAAGAACCAAATGTTCAAATCTATTTTCACAGTTTTGTTCTTTAACCAACCTTAATATTAAGAACACCTCAATAATAAGAAAAAGAAAATAGGATCCAAATGGCGGTCTTATTATTGAGATTTTACTGTATATTGATTATTGTCCAGCAACCATTTAAATAATCATTAAAGAACGAAATCAGTATCATTGAATATACTTCCGTCGTTAGGGCATTTGCGCAGTACTAAAGAACAGCTAAAGTGTCCCCTGCATTATGTGAATGTTCTATAAGTTTTACCTACTTCGTTTAATTCGAACATACAGTGAGCTAGAAGAAATTGTATATGGACACTTTTGAGCACCTCTCCTTATATAGGAAGGGAGTTAATATACAAAATATATTTACCAGCATAAAGATAGGAATCATGACGCACCATATTAACCGTGTTGCCAGTGAAGGTCTCGTTCCTGTCATTGTATCAATGTCTGAAGAGAATCGATTTGCTCCTGGGGAATATAATTCATTAAAAAGTTTCAAATATATTCAGGTTTGAATGCTCAGGAAAAAATATAAGTACTCTGAAATATCGCCATATGATGTATAGTTATGAATTTGCCAAATAATGAACAGTTCTGATATCGGCAAATATTATATAGCCGATAATATCGCCAACTATTGTAAAGCCCATAATATCGCCAACTATTGTATAGCCCTGAATTAGCCAATTAATGTACAGTTCTGATATTGGCAAATAATGTTTAGCCTTGATATCGCCATATAATGTATAGCCTTGATACGTATAGCCCATAATATCGCCAAATAATGTATAGCATTGATATCGCCAAATAATGTATGTTGCCAAATAATGTATAGCATTGATATCCTCAAATAATGTATAGCATTGATATCGCCAAATAATGTATGTTGCCAAAAAATGTATAGCATTGATATCCTCAAATAATGTATAGCATTGATATCGCCAAATACTTTATAGCCTTGATATCGCCAAACAATGTAAAGTGCTGATATTGGCAAATTATTTATGTGAGTACTTTGTTTGTATGATATAATACATCTATACAGTGCAACCTCTCCAGAATGTCACTCATAAGAGTAATTACCTTTTTGTAACAACACTACATGTATTTTTTTCCTGTTGAAAGGATTTACCATAAATTTACATAGAACAGGGCGCTCTACACGCAGCAGAAATGTGTGTCACCCAAAAGGGATTTGGCTCTGTGAAGGTTGCACTGAAAATTGCATCTGAACAACAATTTAAAATGAATATCTGCATGCTACAGAGATAACGTTATTGAATAATAATACAAGTTTTGACTCTACTTAACAAGCACTCGAAGCTAGGGCTATCCTTATTCTTTTGTTTGCGGTTTCCCTACCAACAATATAGGTGTGAGTCGATAGGGAGATTTGTTAAGTTTTTTTAGAGTAAAATATGTTTGCAGAAGCTAGGAATAATTTGAAAGCAATGTTGGTGCCGGATTTGGTCAGGGTACCACGAACAAACGGTTTTTATGGATAGCCATTAATGTCTAACCTGGTTCAGTTAGCTATTCTGACGGACGAACGAACATCTCGTTCGGATGATTATGTGCACGAAATGTACGTAAAAAAACCGAAAAGACACTCTGTAAAAGACCACAATACAAAAAATGCCTTTGTTTGAGGAACAAATGTCAAGAAAGATTAATCTACAATCGTTACAATATGTTCTTATCATACCGCCGTGTACATAAGACGTATATCAATAATCCATGTGCTAAGAGTGGTCAATGCATACATGTTTAGCTGTATCTAAAATAAGAATGTAAAATGTTCATTAAAACGGTAGCGATATATTTAGAATATCGGCAATAACATTATGCGATACCACCACAAGGTGGTAATGCCGCGGAAGTCTCGCATCGCTGTTATGCATTATTTTGTGTTGTCTGTGTTGTTTTATGTTGTTGTGCGTGTTCTTTTTTGTGCTGTCTGTGTTATTCTGTGTTGCTTGTGCTGGCTTCTGTTGGATTGGCTATGTTGTATATGTTAAATTCTGTTGACTTTGTCGTTATGTGTTGTATGCACAAAGAAATTGCTCATTATCATTAAAATGGCAACAATATATAACTAGTCCATGAGGCGGTAACCCTTCGGGATTTTCTCATCGTTCTTCATTATTTCGTATTGTCCTTATCGTTTTTTGTTGTCTGTGTTGTTTTGTGTTGTCTGCGCTGTTTTGTGTTGTATGTGCTGTTTTGTGGTGTCTGTGCTGTTTTGTGTTATCTACGATGTTTTGTGTTGTCTGTGCTGATTTGTGTTGTCTGCGCTGTTTTGTGTTGTCTGCGCTGTTTTGTGTTGTCTGTGATGTTTTGTGTTGTCTGCGCTGTTTTGTGTTGTCTGCGATGTTTTGTGTTGTCTGTGCTGTTTTGTGTTGTATGCGATGTTTTGTGTTGTCTGCGCTGTTTTGTGTTATCTACGATGTTTTGTGTTATCTATTATGTTTTGTGTTGTCTGTGCTGTTTTGTGTTGTCTGCGATGTTTTGTGGTGTCTGTGCTGTTTTGTGTTGTCTGCGATGTTTTGTGGTGTCTGTGCTGTTTTGTGTTGTCTGCGCTGTTTTATGCTGTCTGCGCTGTTTTGTGTTGTCTGCGATGTTTTGTGTTGTCTGTGCTGTTTTATTTTGTCTGCGCTGTTTTGTGTTGTCTACGCTGTTTTGTGTTGTCTGTGCTGTTTTGTGTTGTCTGTGCTCTTTTGTGTTGTCTGCGATGTTTTGTGTTGTCTAGGCTGTGCCACTTTGTTTAAGCTGCTTGATGTTGTCTGTGCTGTTTTGTTTTGTCTGTGCTTCTTCACATTATTTATGCTGTTTAATGTAGCTTATGCTGTTTTGTTTTGTCTGTGCTGTTTCACATTGTTTATGCTGTTTGATATTGCCAGTGCTGTTTCGTGTTGTCTGTGCTGTTTTGTGTTGTCTGTGCTGTTTTGTGTTGTCAGTGCTGTTTTGTATTGTCCTTGCTGTTGTCTATGATGTTGTCTGTGCTGTTTTGTGTTGTCTGCGATGTTTCACTTTGTTTATGCTGTTTGATATTGATTATGCTGTTTTGTGTTGGCTATGATGTTTTGTGTTGTCTGTGCTGTTGTCTATGCGGTTTTTTGTTGTCTGTGTTGTGTTACTTTGAGGTTGTCTGTGCTGTATTTTTGTTTCTGTGCTATTTTACTTTGTTTATGCTTTTTGATATTGATCATGCTGTTTTGTGCTGTCTGTGCTGTTTTGTGTTGTCTGTGATATTTTGTGTTGTCAGTGCTGTTTTGTGTTGTATGTGTAGCTTTGTGTTGTCTGTGCTGTTTTGTATTGTATGTGCTGTTTCACATTGTTTATGCATTATTTCGTATTGTCATTATCGTTTTTTTTTGTTGTCTGTGCTGTTTTGTGTTGTCTGTGCTGTTTTGTGTTTTCTATGCTGTTTTGTGTTGTCTTTGCTGTTTCACATTGTTTATGCTGTTTGGTGGTGTTATGTGTGTTCCATGCTAGATGCCTTGTCGGTTTGTCGATCGGCTTTGGAAGGCCTAGTCAATTACATGCGTTGTTCCCAATGAATCCGTCGTTTTTCTATTAGCATCGACATCGGCACAAGTATCAGCACTACTGTGGTTTCTACAAACACTACTGACATTACTGCTACGACTGACAACTTCACACATGTCGCATCGATTTATAAATGAGCGCCGCTGCTTTGGGATTTACAACCTCTTCTGTAAGTGACCTCATTTCACGAAAATACAACAATATTTACTCCATAAGGTTACTTCATTTTCATACTGCAATATGCAGCGAATATTGCTTACTGTCGGCACATGGTGACGTCACATGTGACGTTTTCTGGAAATGACGTCTCTTAAATAAGAGGTCGGAAATCGTACAGCAACGCTCAAATGAAACGATCTATTCGGAAACAATAAAGTACCATATATCCAACACACAACAATACATTCCAGCAAAGCTGTGATTGCGACATTGAACGTGAATGCGTACCAGTCTA
Source organism: Mactromeris polynyma (assembly GCA_032209605.1). Taxonomy (NCBI): domain Eukaryota; kingdom Metazoa; phylum Mollusca; class Bivalvia; order Venerida; family Mactridae; genus Mactromeris; species Mactromeris polynyma. Next base: position 386,369 of record JASFXZ010000084.1, read on the forward strand.
CCAGAACAAACGTGTAGTACCCGCCCTGAAACATAGCACAAATAGAACAGAGAAGATCATTGTGAGACAACACAGAGAAAGGAAGGTCACGTGTCAGAACCTGAATGTGAAATTGGACGCAAATGTGAAAACGCTTTACCAGCTATATAAATGTGAAATAGTTTTACCTACTATGTAAATACTTGCAACAAATGTGAAATAGTTTTACCTACTATGTAAACACTTGCAACAAATGTGAAATAGTTATACAAGTTATGTAAATACTTGCCATAATTGTGAAATAGTTTTACTAACTATGTAAATACTTGCTACAAATGTAAATTATTTATACCATCTATGTAAATACTTCTCACACAATGTGAAATTATTTTTACCACCTGAGTAAATACATGCCACAAAGGCCAACTGCTGCATAAAAGTCAGTGCTGGGTGACAGATTGATTTGGATGTCTTATTTTCAGTCGAATTGTCACGAATCCCAGTTGCATTAGTTTTAAAACAAGAAACCAAAATGCTTTTATAATTATACAAAGTCATACTCACTGATGTCGTCAATGGTAAAGACACGATAAATATACCAACAATAAGGACAGCAGTGATCAATGGTCTGTATTTGTTTAATTTTGCATAATTGGTATCAATTATTGAATTGTTCACTGTCTCAAAGGCCCCGAACTGTAAAAAATAGTACAATATGAATGTTACCAGACACACTCATTATTTGACACAGGAAATGTAAACATCACAATAACTCCAAATAAGGTAATCCAACAGGTAATCTCATTAAATATAACAGTAATCAAAGAAAATTTGAATACAGACTTCGAAAAGATAAATGCAGCACTCAAAACACACAGCCTCCGCGACAGTGTACATGTACCAGGAGACATGAAACTATACGCATACGTGAATAAAATATAAACAAATAAAAAACGTTGAAATAAAACAGTAGAAATGTGGATCTTACCAATGAATCGACACCCACAAAGACAAGGGTGAAAAAGAAGAGCACAGACCAGACATTGGCACCAGGAAGACGGGTTAACGCTTCCGGATAAGCAATAAATGCCAGACCAGCACCTAGGGGAGATAATTCAGTACAATCAGATATAGAAACCGAATAAAATGGTGTACAGTAAAAACTTCAATAATAAGACCACCATTGGGACCCTTGGACACTGGTCTTAATATTTAGATGGTCTGGATGTTTAGGTCTTATTATTGAAGTGGTCTTTAAAGTTATACTATGCTCATTTTTTGTTCATTTGTTTAATTAACCAAACATGAAAAATATATTTCCTATGGTTAAACATCACTAAACATGCATTTATAAAGAATGAACTCATAATGTATTAATCCATATTTGTTGAAGAAAGATGTCTGTACATCATAACATTTAAAAAAACTTCCAGTTTGTTTAACAATCAGGCTATTTTACCGGTTTTGACTGTAAGTTATATGATAAAAAAAGATTTTTTCAATCGGTTTTACATTGCAATGGCTCTTATTACAGATGTTTTAGCCAATGCAACAACAATACTGGAAAAAGCCAATTCAAACATTTTATGTTCAGATGAGCCAGATACATCTTTAAGTAAGGTTTTACTGCATGTATACCTACACAATTGTTCCAAATATTATGAAAATAAGCGCGCTGTTACGTGTTTTTCATTAAAAAGTATAGTACTTATACTATTTCCTTAATATTAACGCTTCATAAATAAATTTTATATTAATTATATATGTACATGTGTGGTAATATAGTATTTGTAACAAAATATAGGCATAAAGTGAACGAACTTTTGCATCGACCCTCATATGTGATTAATCGGTTTACTGGTTGATCTAACAACTATCAAGCTAACTGGTACACGTTCATCGGAAGAACTGGGGGATATCTACTATCTATACGTAACGAATCAAGTTTACCTGAGAATGGTAATTGGTCAAGGGGTGTCCCAGTGACTTTGGAGAGGAATCCAAGTACAGAGAACACAGCAATACCTCCATACAAGGCAGTGAACGCGTCCACAAAGCATACAATCACCGTATCCCTGTAATGTATAAGTTTCAGTCTTCAAACACAATATCATTTTTCATGCAGTAAGAATGTACTAGAAATGTAATCCCCCAAAGCAACAACCTTTATACAACGACCAGGAAGTCTCACAAAGACAGTCGCTTTAAAAGTCTGCGTAGTTTTTGCAAATGAATATGAAGTCAAGAAGTCGATTTGCATTTCCATATTATTGTACTGTTGTATTATTGTTGCCCCATTTTGGTACAAGCTATGCAGTCAATTCTGTATACGCGGGAGAAAAGAATATCGCATTGGAAAAGATGTACTAATGGTATCGAATAAGAAATATTGCATTGGAAAAGATGTGTATGTGATTAGGTACATGTATTATATAATCTATAAATAAAAGCGTTCTGATTGGTCCAGGAATAAAATATTTTCGAGGCCATACTATGCGAAATTCACCATTTTCACCGATATTTACTGGTTTATTAATAGCAACAGGGGAAATCCAATAAGCTTTACTAATATGGCAGTCGTATTGCCGACGCGAATTCCGGTGACTATGATTAGTACATTCAATCGGTGCAGTTGCAGAGATCATTAAACGTTAACACCAAACGACAGGTATAACATCTGATCTCCGGCTCGCGTCCAGCCCATTGGTTAAATAGCCTGTTCGTTTGTTCAGACAGGAATGACAAAATGTATGTAACAAAACAATTATGGACTTTTAAGCTGCTGTACATGATGTTGATATGAAAAAAAATCAACAGTATTATCATTAATAATGATTTATTTCGGTGCATATCACATCATGAGCAGCAGCTGCGAGGTCCAAAATTATATACATCAATCAATATGTTACCTCAATGCACTGTGGTGGAATTTGTTAAAGCTCGCCATTGTGATAACACTTCCGTATGCAGGTCCAAGAGAAATGAAACATTGAATAGCGGCTTCGATCCATACCTGTTCAAATTTAAAAGAAAACACATCAAATTTGTCTCAAGTGAGTATTTACTCTACTAATGTATTGAAATAATTCATCGTTTTAAAGTTGTTCAAAGTACCATAACCCAGATTTCGTTTTAATGTCATGGGATATTAAATTTTAAAGGTAGAACTGATACTTTTTTATTTCAAATGGCATGAATTGCAAACAATCTATTGGAACATTCTGAATTCATTTTTCGGTTTAAAACTGGATGCATAATTTTACCATTAAAACAGTGATAGCACATACAATGTAACTGTACGCCCCTCAACTGATTTGGTTCAATGTAAACTTAAAGAGAACAATTATTTGCTGTTCGTAGTTACGATTATGACCACAGGTATGATTAGTAAAAATATTGTATTTGTATTTCTTGAATTGTTGTTTTCTTCGAGGCGTATAGTACGTATCGTACGCAGTACCGTAACGTAAGTTACATTGCAATATGTTGTTTTATCGACCCACCTGGCCTCTAGCTAGTTTGCTCCAGTCGGGAATAAAATAATATCGAAGCCCATTCCATGCGCCGTCAAGAGTCACACCACGAATAACAAGCACTGTTAGTAGTACATACGGTAATGTAGCGGTCACGTAGACTACCTGCAAACATAAACCGATATACATACAGTAAAACCTCAATAATAAGACACACGAAAACTGGTCTCCTTATCGGGGTGGAATAAAAAGCAAAACAGTGAAAATGTACTTGACAAAATGTGTTCTTAATTTTGAGGTGGTCTTATTATTACTGTAAATGAGAAGTTTAGTTTGCAAATCAAAAATCGAGCTACCATTGACATGGTGCTATCTTCTTACACGTAAATTACGATTTGCAATATAGGCTCCGATATAAACAAGAAATATCTTTGAAGGTTAATATTTGTTGCGCAATCTAAAAAAATACCAAAATGTTACGATTGCTGATCACTCCAGTTCAAAATGGATTCGGTACAATCACAAAGTAACATGCCCCTTATCGAAAGTGTAACCAATCCGCTTTAAGGTTACAAATGTTGTTCGTTTGAAGAGAACTTGGTTTAGATGTTAATGTAAGATTTGATTGGTATACACAACATTGCAAATAGCAAATCCATGGTGTTAGTACGGCTACGCTGAAAATTGAACATAAATTCTGCAAACATTAAAGACAGACATTTAGTCGGAAACGGCAATGTAGTCATTCACAAATAGTGTACATGTATTTGTAAAAATCTCCGTCTACGAATGGTGATAAAGAGCAAATTTAAATTTGTGGTATGTTTATTTCATGGATTAAATCAAATGTGGCAGTCTCTGAGATATTTGGCCTAAATGAAATATTTGGGTGAAATTAAGTTATTCACATTTCTGAATGCAGGGATATTTGTAGGTCACTAAAAAACAAAACAAAATTGCAAAACGACATATTTTTAGGGAATAACAGCAAATTTAATATGGTCATCAAGATTAGATTTACACACATTTCTGAATTTCTGAACAATACAGCAAATAAGTTTTCAGATACAATAATATTTTGCAAAGAAATGTATATTATTATTTTCTTTAAGAAAAGGGGCCGTCTCACTGTTTACCGATACTTGTTTTGCTTCTGCTCGCCGCCAAATCATAAATCTTTTACTGGAAATATTTCAAGAGGCTGTTGTAATTAATATGAACATATGACGTTATACTATTAAAACTTGACGTCATCTTTATTGCGTTTTTCTCAGAAACGAGGCTGCATTTGGGCCAAACATCTCGGAGACTGCCACAAATATCCTATAAGCAGACACTGCGAAAAAAAACACATACGTATGTAAGTAACGTTACCTTCCCTAGACTTTTCACCCCTCTACACAAACACAGGTACACTAGAAGCCAGGCTACAAACATACAACCCACCAAATGTAGCTGAACAGATCCCAGTTCATCTATCCCCGATGAAAGGTCAAGTACGTTACGCCTGAAATAAATCAATGATACTTCATTAAGTGATAGGTTTAATTCGTTTCTAGTATTAACGCCGATACCGCGCTTATGATTTTTCATCAATTTTAATCAAAGGACTGAAGGGCCGGGAAGGCGATTCCAATGCAAGACTGCACGTTTTTTATATTATCGTATTAAAAATTAATTAGCGACTTTTTAGGTAAACTAATTCGCCAGAAATGACATATAATCCAGAAAAGCTATTTATATCAAACTCCCGCCTTTCCACAATTGATATATCCCTGACAAATCAATCATTTTTCTCATCAAAATTAGACTAGAATCAGATGACTATGGCGGTACTTGGAGTAGACCATCCGGTTTACGATGATATCAATGAGACGATAAGTGCTAAGGAAAGAAACATGTTATCATATTGTGATTAAATAATCTCCCCTTACCGATATGATTCAGGAAGATCACGTGGTAATGTGAACATAGTTCTGATCGTATTTTGTAGTCAACAATACAAAGTAGTATGCATTTTAATAACTACCGTCCGATTATAGACATAATGTTGCGTTGAGACAATAGTAGAATATTGATTAAGGAGTATAAAATACTGTATATAAATTTTTCATAAAAATAGTGTTGTACATTGAACATACAATATGCCATTATTCGTAGGATGGTGACATTTTTATAACGACTCTTTCACGACTTATTTGAAACAATTTATAACTTTAAAAAAAAGAAGCTTTTCATATAAGAATTAAACTATGACACGTATAGTTCATAAGCACATTATGCTATATTATCGTCGATTTAACATAAATAGATTGACTAAACGTTATCAGGCCCGGATACAGAAATTCCCGACTGGGGGGGGGGGCAACATGATGAAAATGCCCTGAACTTGAGTGCACAGCACCGAGTGGGGGTAGGTTCGGGAGGGGTTTATTCCCCTCCTTTAAGGGGGTCCGGGGGATCTCCCCGTAACAAATATATGTATATGGAATGGTGGCTTTTGTTGTATTTCAGGGTCAAACTTTTAAGACTTTAAGAATTGTACTAGTATTATCTTGTAAAAAATACAGAACGTCCAAATGATACAAGTACAAACATTTTAACAAATTTCCAGGGGACAGCCCCTCCTGGACCTACTCCCAGTCAGCCTGCAGTACAAATGCTTGTCACAAGTGAATAAGGGGTCATTTCGTCATAAACTCTGTGAAATAATGTAGATATTAAAACTTTCGGGCTGATTTGGCAGAAGTTGACTATTTTTAATGTCCAAATTGAACATTAGCACACTTATAAACTGTATTAACTGGTTACGGCTTAAATTATATACTTAAACTACTAACAGGTTTATGTAGGCTCCCTGAAATAAAGGGCGAATTTGTTTTGCAAAACCTAGTAAAGGTTTGAGGTTTCAGTTTTGTTGTAGTTTGGTTGAAAAACTTAAACCAGTTATGATGAAGATTTGCAAACAAACAGACGGTTTAGTCGAATAAAAATGACCCATATGATTTTGATTGTATACGAACTTAGTGTCAGAAGACCATAACGATTTAGTTGACACAGTCGCATCAAAATCTAATTTCATTTACTGCAGTTTTGTGATTGCAGACAGATTGGTGCTCGATAAGAAAGTCAGATTTGAGAAATTTGTTACTTCTGTTTTGCAACATTACAATGTGGACGATTTTATAGCCAGGTTCCGATTAAGCAGACATACATTTGACCTGTAGGTTCGACTGTAGGTTGGTGATTTACAATAACATAAAATTACTACATTCTATACCAATCGTTGTAGCTTAATGCGCAAAATATATATACATGCATGTTCATGTTTAAAGTGGTGTAACAAAACAAAAGGAAACATTTGAATAATTTGTCGTTAAGGTATTTGTATTAGCTATCTTAATAACAACTAAGTAGTTATGTTTCAAATTCAAATATATCTTTCAGAAACATGACTGTTAATGTTCGGAACGCCTCTATATAGTATTCAAACATCCAAGTATATAGGTCCGTGATATCACACTGCAAAACTTGCTTGTATGAAAGGACCAATTATGATGGTGTCTTATTACTCAATCTTTTGAATTATTTAATTTTCCTTATGACTCGGTAAAGCCGCGATAATACGAACGTATTCAAAACACAAAGAAAACTATTGTGTGTTTAGTTTGAATACAAATTCTTTATACGATGAAGAAAATGTAATTTAAGATTTAAGCATTTTGAAATGCAATTCTAAAAAGGAAAATGTGAAAATATGAAAGAAGGCTTGTTCTAGAAAAACTAAATTATTTTATTTTGCGGTGGATCCGGGTCTGGTTATTTTGAAATGTAAATGTATAAATACATTACTGGTTGAACTGATCCTAGACAAAAATATATGATACAATGATAATAATACAGTATGTAGCAATATATACAATGAAAGTACAAAACAAAACATGTTTCTTACTCCCAGAATTCTGTACCGGAAGTTCGGAATGTTACGTCTGTAGTGTTTGACGTCATGTTGATTCTCTTCTCAGTCAAATTCGTCGTCGAATCTAAAGTTAAAAGTACATGAAATGTGGATTTAAAGAATAAAGATAAAAAATACACGCTGAATAACTGGTTTAATTTGTAACAAGAACTATGACGATTACATGTAATAAACTGATAAGAAATCGCAGGGATACTTATATTTCTTTTTGTGTGATTATACCAGACCACTGGGTTACTATGGTAACAATATATCATCCCTTTATGGTGACAAATTCGCGAAATGAAAGAAAACGAGAAATGGCTGGGTCAGATGTTTGGACGAGCGTATCTTCCGAAAACTGGGGGCACATCATAATATTCAATATACAATAAAACCACAAACTGAATAACTAAAAGTGGACACACTAGTTCTAAACTACCTGTCACGTTGCAATGGACTGTCGTGAATAATAATAGATAGAGAATATCGAATGCGTGTTGTCTAGTATCAAATTTATTGAACTCGTTGAATAAAAATAATTATGAAGCGAGCCTCTGGCGAATTTAATATTCTATTTATCACATACCCGACAATTTAAGGTAAAAACACATTATTAAATTGACCGTTTAACATTGACAGTACTTAGCGTCCCGAAAGTCAAAAGGCTTTTTTAATCAAAGAGCCGAAAAAGTAAACCCATTCACAAATTCTTTATTTCTATTATTAGAATGCAACCTACATTTTCAGCCAATGAAATGACAGAACGGCTCCCGTTAAGTACTACGCTTATTCATTACGAAATTTCGACTTTCGCGGGCTTTTTAAGCTCCGCCTACTGCGAATCTGTGTGAGCGTTATTATATTTGGAAATTTACTATTCTTGTCCGTTATAGCTTTTATTTGAAATTTGCATGCGTATCGGCCAATCAAAATGTAGGTTACATTCTAAGTCAGTTAGTAGATATTAAGTAAAATCTTATTGGTTAAGAAGTGGGCTCGCTCGCTCCGCCCCTTCTTAATCAATAAGATTTTACTTAAAATCTACTAACTATTACTTATCCTTAGAATGCAACCTACGTTTTCAGCCAATGCAATGACAGAACGGCTCCCGTTAAGTTCTACGCTTATTCATTAAATTTTCGACTTTTCGCGGGCTTTTTAAGCTCCGCCTACTGCGAATCTGTGTGAGCGTTATTATATTTGAAAATTTACTATTCTTGTCCGTTATAGCTTTTATTAGAAATTTGCATGCGTATCAGCCAATCAAAATGTAGGTTACATTCTAAGTCAGTTAGTATATATTAAGTAAAATCTTATTGGTTAAGAAGAGGGCTCGCTCGCTACGCTCGCTCCGCCCCTTCTTAATCAATAAGATTTTACTTAAAATCTACTAATTATTACATAGATCTATTAATATTTTATCATTTTCCAGTTTAATAAAGATATCTTACAATTCGCTAATATTAGGGATAACTATAAAACGTAAATACAGGAAAAAACCTTCCTCAAAAATGTCATCAATAATGACGTCACAACATAAACAAGTATATGACGTCATACACGCGTTCAGTGAATCTGTTCTATCTACCTAACTCGAATCGCTATCAAGTGTGCAGAATATGATTCATGTTGATTGATTTAGGACTCAGCTCATCGAACAAAAATAAATTAATTGTTACAACTACCTGTGTACACTGGTGATGCGTCGATGTCCACTGAAACTCGAATGGTTTTGGATGGAATTAACTTACTGAACTGGATAGGTAGGTTGGGAGAATTTTGGTGGACATCCTTAGTAGATTTGTCATAACTTGCATGTTAACGGTAAATGTTATCATGTTTATAGTTGAGTTTGCTGCAGCGTACATGAGCATTCTTATTTAATAAATCAAAAGTTGCTAACTTGCATATTCTTTATCATTACTCGTTCTGTAAATTGTAAACAAGCAGAGTATGGATTTCATTAGGCTTTTTCGCATACGCATAATAGAAACCTGCACGGCTATGTGATAAAGCTGTTTATACAATCCGACTACAAAATCTTGCAAAGTGTACCATATCGATTTCAAACGTTTACTTTTTGACCTGAGATATTTGTATTATGTGTAATTTAATTCTATTTTACAATTGAGTGTAATGGATATCTTGAAAAGTTTCTTTTTTTCCCCTTATGTAAATCATGAAATATGATTATCCTGGATTTTAAGAAGCATTTTAAAAAATACAGGACTGACACATCGCTAAAAGTTTGTCATTTTCATATCCATGTGTATGTATCTCGCTGTGTATGTATCTCGCTGTGCACGTATCTCGTTGTGTATGTATCTCGGTGTGCATGTATCTCGATGTGTATGTATCTCGGTGTGTATGTATCTCGATGTGATTGTATCTCGATGTGCATGTATCTCGGTGTGCATGTATCTCGATGTGCTTGTATCTCGATGTGCATGTATCTCGGTGTGTATGTATCTCACTGTGTATGTATCTCGATGTGCATGTATCTCGATGTGCATGTATCTCGGTGTGTATGTATCTCGATGTGCATGTATCTCGATGTGCATGTATCTCGGTGTGTATGTATCCCGATGTGCAGGTATCTCGATGTGCATGTATCTCACTGTGTATGTATCTCACTGTGTATGTATCTCGATGTGCATGTATCTCGGTGTGTATGTATCTCGATGTGCAGGTATCTCGATGTGCATGTATCTCGGTGTGCATGTATCTCGCTGTGCATGTATCTCGATATGCGTGTATCTCGCTGTGTATGTATCTCGCTGTGTATGTATCTCGCTGTGCATGTATCTCGATGTGCGTGTATCTCGCTGTGCATGTATCTCGCTGTGTATGAGATGTCTTCGTGCGATGGGTCACTTTAATGATTTGTAATCGATAAATTTCAAAATAAATGTTAGTTTTAATACAGTGTATATTTAACAGTGATATTAATCAGTGATATCTCTGAAAATCTCTGATATTCAGATAAGCCGTGGGACTACTCCATAAGTTATTTAACGATAAGCAAAGAGAAATTCTCACCCACACAAAGATCTGTATTCCAAGAGTTGTTACAGTTGGACCAAGGAATAGTTGGATAAAATGAATTGATCAGAAAATAGATAACCCACGACAAAGCCAGTCCGAATTCCCAGGCATACATTAATGATACACTAACCATCACGACACCAATTCCTGTAAGACAAAATTATCCCCATAGTAGGAATTTGCACGCTAAAGTTTTAATGAACAGCAGCATCAGTTGTTTTCATCATATTATCATCAATGTTCTACCGTCATACTATGTTAACATTCTATCATCTAACAATTTAGTATTGTCTTCCTACATTTCTATCATAGCATGTGATAATATATTGGTGATAGTCTACTGTATGACACTTACCGAACAGGACACCCCATTTACATAAAATATCATACTAAACATTGAAATAAAAACGATGTACATGGAAATAACCGACTAATATACCCATACACTCAAATGTTTCTCTTTTCGGTCACTGATACATAGAAGTTTTTGTCAAAATAAGCGATAAAACTCAACAATATTTCTTGCAATACGCACATACCCATTCACTAGTAACACTCTTAAAAAATGTACGACTGCAAAAAATAGCAACTTGTAGCGGTTTACCGAAACACGGAAATTATTTTACAACATTTACACATGGGTGACCAATAACAAATGTGTTTCAGTGAATATTACGAAAGATATTATTTTGGAATGGTAATATGTATTCTTTGCCATAAAACATGATTTTGCTGTTTATTGCATATACTGTCTCTCCCGAGAACCCATGTATAATATCAGTTACATTTTATGACTATTTAAAAACAAAGAAACTAACAATAACATGATTTATATCTCGATAATTGAGCACTGCTATGTGATTTACAACCTCTTCTGTAAGTGACGTCATTCAAAGAAAACGCAACTTGTGATGTCACTATTTGCAAGCAGGAAACACTATTTACTCTATATGGTCACTTCGTTTTCGTATTGCCATATGGGGCAAATATTGCTTATTGTCAGTACTTGGCGACGTCATATATGACGTTATCAGGAAAACACGTCACTTAAAGAAGAGGTTGGAAATCGTACAGCGGCGCTAATATATTTAAATTTCTAAGATTCACATACTTAAATTACATGCTTTCATGCTTTTACTACTTTGTAAACAAACTATCTTCAGCGTTCAACATGCAAATCAAATATATATATCTATCAATACCTTTGAACAATGGACTAATGTTCCACACACTAAGTGGTGATTTCCCCGAGTATTGTCCGAGACATACTTCTATGTAATACAATGGTCCACCACATGTTATCATAAATATCAGGAATGGAATGATTGCAATGCCTGAAATAAGAGTGAAAAATGCCATTGAAAGAAATAAAGCTATTCTATTAATATTACAGTCGGACCTCGGTCATACGAATTCAACGGGTCCGAATTTTTTTATTTCGAATAATCTACGTGCTTAATAAGATCCATCGGGACCTGAAATTTTCGGATGATACCGACATTTCGGATAAAAGCTTGCCGAATTAACGAGGTCGGACTGTATTTGTTTGCGGTACCGGGACTGACCCACGGGAATTTTGCCAATTTATTTTCGGTTATTCCCATTCTCATAAATATGTGGTCCAACAAAATTTCGAAACATCGAAATAAATACATCAAACATGTCATTGAACGGCCGGTTTACGTTATAGCATATCCATCAGCCATTTCATAGAAGGGATGGTACGCTATATGTCATATACGTCAACCATTTGTTGGCATTAGAAATATCATAGACATCAACATTTCCATAGAACCACCGGTGCAGAATGGGAAACATACCTCCTCCATTCCGGAAACAGAAGTATGGAAATCGCCAAATATTCGATAATCCGACTGTAAATCCAACAACGGATAGTACGAATTCGTATTCACCACCCCAGGTGTCTCTGTCTTTCTTCCCGTCTGTCTTTGATATTGAACTGTTTTCATCATCACTAAAGTCACCAACTTCATCCTCACGTGCCACTTTGAACTTCTCTATTTCTTCCTTAGTATGCGTAGCCATCTTAAAAACTGTTGATAGAAAATATTTGAAGATGGAAATAAGACATGACGTACAGTTTGCAGTGCATGATCTATATTCTCACTATGAATTACTGTACATTTCTCGTTAGTGGCCATGGCCCGTTGTGAAAAGGCTCCTTGGGAGAAAATTCTCCTTAGTTATCAAACTATTCAATACTATTTACTAAATTTTTACATATGAGCGCCGCTGTACGATTTCCAACCTCTTCTGTAAGTGATGTCATTTCCAGAAAACGTCATATGTGACGTCACCATGTACTGACAGTAAGCAATATGTGTCTCATATTGCAAAATGAAATCGAAGTGACCATATGTAGTAAATAGTGTTTCCTGCTTGCAAAAAGTGACATCACATGTTGCGTTTTCTTGAAATGACGTCACTTTCACTTACAGAAGATGTTGTAAATCCCATAGCAGCGACCATATTGGATCACATATATTACCACATACACTGTTACTAGAACTACTAGATGAATTGTCATCTACAACTTGAAAGTATCTACTTTCTCCACCAACATGCTCCGACTAGAATGAAGTCATTATTGCTCACCTTGTTCAAACACGTACCTCTACATTCATGTTTCCATGTATACCAAAGAGTATTAAATAGTGTCATTTAATTATATATAGTCCCCTTCCGTCGTTAGGATATTTTATCAATATATGGAGAAAACACACTATTTGTTTAAGCGGGTGGTGTCCATAAATGACCGAGGAAAATGGTTTAACAAAATCCATGAACAATGAAATCGTGAACTACGAAAGCGAGAGTTCATAATTTTATAATAAATAATTCCGTGTGTTTAGCGAGAGTTTCGTGTGTTCAGGATACGAATAGATCAAATAGATAAATAAAAAAGTCATCTCTGGTCTTTGTTAATAATTAAAGTCACATAAATGGTTCAGTGTTGAAAATGAGCGAAAACTGATTTATATGTTATCAACATTAACAGCAAAATTAGTTAACTTAATTTCACTGAAATACAATAAATGTGACAGCATACGTTATGAAATTCGGTGAAAATTTTATAACATTAGATTTTTCATTTTTTTTATGAAAAACTACGTTATTAAAAATACGTTTAAATTAATATAATAATTAAATACACAAACTCGTTTAGGAACTGCATCTGAATCTAAAGTATTATGAATAACAAAACAATGTACAGCCTTTTAAACCTTAAAGTCAGCATTTTAATAGTGTTATAAGTTCAGGCATTTCGTTTTGAAGATATAAGTTTTGATAATATATATATTCTGATTTCATATATCCAAGTAGGGGTAATACTAACAATCCAGAATTTATAAACACACGACGCGAGCTTATAATAATAATAATAACAACTATAATGATAACAATACTAATTATAACAACAATTATAATAACGACAATAATAATAAAAGTAAAAAATGCAGAATGGGTTTACCTTATTGTTTCAATGTGTTGGTTTAAGGGTCCCTTTAAACAATATTTGCAATAATTAACAAACTTTGTCAAGAAGAACAAATGAAATAAAGTTAACGTCAGTGTTACGCAACCATGAAAGATACAATTATACTAACAGTTGAGTGATGTATATCTAAGTTAAACGTGGACAATTATCTCTATCAGTAACAACTTTCAGGTCCGTATCTAGATGTGTACGAAGTTTGGGGAGCACGCGGGGGTAGCGCCTTTCATCATACATGTATGTGCACACAGCGATCAAAGATTTGCAATCTCATTGCTTATTTTCAAATAAACCGACCATCTGTTCAGACGATATATACTCAATACATTTAGATACGCACAATAAATATGATCTCAAGTTTCATGGACTTAGATAGGAATACCAGAAATGAACATAACACAATAATAGTTCATGTTTGTGCAACATATAGGCCATATCCCATCACAATCAACAGGTCCACAATCAATATACATAGAGTTTAAAATGCAATAAAATGACGCTTTGCAAACATTTCGCAGGACAAATACTATGGGTTGTAAATGTACTGAGTATAATATTAGCTGAAGACATATCTTACTTACTCGCTTTACAGTATTACAATGTATGTAAATCCATGTGTTACTCTATACCATTCGTTGTAACTGGCACATGCTCATATACGATCCCTGATTGTAACATTATAATAAATAGATGCGTGTCTTTGTTTCAAGTGGTCTCTTTTGCTTGCTTTTTAACATAAATTATAATGACATTGTCCAATGCATGTACTTATATTGTCAGACACATTAAAAAAGGATGAACTTGTATTTTTGATGATGGAGTGCAATTATTTGATATCATATTCATTTATTTATTAAAGTCTCATTTATATACATTGTACATACTACTAACTACAACAAATATATCGTAAACACGTATATCACTACTACAATTGAGTCATAAGAGACTAAACAGTAAAACAACACACACTATTTAACCATTTTAATAACGACATGACTCTTAAATACATAAAATTATGTCATCCAATATTTCGATCGCCATCGGAGCAAATTGGCGAATTGGCGATCAAAATGGCAATACAAAATCGCAAAAATCACACAGTTCTTTAGTTTCTTTTCATTTTTTTTTCAATTTTCCTACCATACTACATTGGACTTGTATTCCAATTACCAATTAGATAATACGTTGCATGACTTTGTTTGTATGAATGTATGTTTGTTCTGTATGTGTGTATGCATGCAATGACTGCCTTTATGTTGTTTTGTGTTAATTAACCCAAGGCACGTTTGTGCCGAGTATGTGAAATAAAGATATATATATATATAAAACCAAGGAACAGTCATTAATCGTTATTTTAAAAACGTATTAAATAATGATAATAAAAAAATGAATTTCAAAACGGGTACTTATGCACAATTGACAGCTGCTCCTTGTATGAAAATAAAACTTATCACACATTAACTATAAAATATGTGCATTGATGACTATATCTAATCGATAGTAAATATTCATGCGCGTTGGAGCTGGGGCCGCAGGGGCCGCGGACATTTCATGACCCCTACTTCTCATATGCATCTTAAACTAATAGAAACCAGCCATACATTTTATTGGCATTCAGCCACGATATTTAATACGCATCACCAAGTGTTATCATTGCCGCCAGACAGGGGCCGTCGCGAGTACCCTGACTGCCACATAGGGTGTGAAAACAGTCGGCGTATTAATGAAGACATGAAAGCATGAAGCATACTAACCAGGTGAATATATATTTGTTGTAAATGAGTTCGTTAATGACATGGATCATCGCCATGCAGTGTCTGGAAAATTTGGCGCGTGACTATCTAATTACCACCGAATGTGATTACATTTGTTTGTATAATTAAAAACGACATGTGCTACTTTACTAATATGTTCTTGTTTAACCTTGAGGATAACACATCTGTTGCATTTGTGTTTTGTGAACTATTGCATGTAATGTTTTCGTGATTTATATTGCTTTCATGTACCTTAATGAATACATTCAAATGCGACTGAACTGTTTCAAAATATCACCAACGTATCTTTTTACAAAATTACACATATGTATGAATAAATGTAATAACTTACAAGCAGTAAACACATTTTCGGAAAATATTATGTTAAAAGTGATGGATTTTGCGCCTGTGAAAGGTGATTTCGTAAAACGTCATCATACAGTTCTAGTGCTTCTTCACACAAAGTTTGACAAATAGTCAATTTAATTTCAGGAAGAAAGATATCTCTGAAGATGATATAGATGGTCTAAAAAGGTTGAGAAATAGTTCAATATCCTATCTCGTGGATAATGCCTCACCAAAAGGTGTGCTAACTCCATTTGGTTTACAGTCTCCAGGTTCTGCTTTGTCATATGAAATACCACCAACCTTAATCCGATTAAATGTCTGGCAGTTGCTGCATTATATGCATAAAAAGCACCACAATATAGACGACAATTAATAATTACCAATCAAAACATGTTGACCATTGATAAATTCGGATGTATGTAATTTTCATCGGGCAATAAACTGCCTGTAGGGCTGGTATTGATACAATCGATGTATCAACATTTTTTTCTTTCAATCAATAATTTATGCACACTTTCAAATATTAATATAATGGCGAGAAAATACAGGAATTTAGATACAGTCTAAATTGTGACAAAATAGTGGAATGTCGCTTTGTAGTCTGCTGCTTGTTGAACAGTGCCTGTAGTGGATAGTGCATCTCAAATGCCGGCAATATAATATGATGTTATGATATACTGTCTGTAAAGAAGTATGTCTGTTAACCATACAGAGCAACTGAACGCTGTTTGTTTGAAGGTACTGCATACATTAATAGCATTTTTTACTTTATTAAAAAAATCATGAAATTTGTAACAAAACAACAAACAAACCAAATTTGATCAATACAGCTGAACAAGACTCAAATCGATTATATGGCTTAGAATTTTGAATGCTTTAATTCTTGCAATGGCTCGGTCTACGTGAACACGATGTCTTGCATTTTGTTCGGTCAGTTTATGTCTGCCTAGCTCATGTGTGAACAACTGCGCTTAAAGGTGGAATGTTCAGTTTCAAACCCAGTTACTCGACTTCATCATTGATTGTGAACTCCTTATTGACCATTATGCCATCCTCTTCCATTAGCATTCCATTTTCTTTCAGAGTGTTAAGTCTTTTGAGGAATCCAGGTTCAGTAGTGATTTTCTTATCAGATATTTCACCACTGAACAGCATTGATGCAAACACGACACCATCACGTGGTTCTATTCCGACAAGTCCTTTCAGTGTATTGGCAGATTAGTAGTCAGAATAACAGTCATAGAACTCGGTTTTTGGATTTTAAGTTCGGTTCCATCTATAATGGGGGATTCATCTCTAAATTTGTCTGGCATCGTTTTATTATGATTTCCAGATGTGGCCGCATTAACACTGTGATGAACATCCAAAGAACATATATTGCAGCCAATTGCGGAATAAAGCGCTAGCATCCTGTTGCGAAATTCTATAGATATTTCCAATGTGTACAACATCAAAATTTTGTCTTAATTTCATCACGACCAGTAACACTTGGTCTTCAGTGCACATATTCTTTTAATTAGTTACTGTTCTCATCATTTAAAATGGTAATTCATTTTCACTTATTAGCACATTGTAGCATATAAATTCGTATTTCCTCTTATTTTCCCGCAGAGATGAAGCACTCATTAATCGAGGGTGTGCAGACTTCTTAGCATTGTGGCATTGAACTGTATTATGTCGCAACATGTGTTCATTTTCAATCAAGAACCTTGCTGTCTGTCTCTTAAGAGCTTCATTCTCAGCCACTAGAGCCAATAAATCCAGAGATCCATCAACTGAAATAAATGTCAGAAATTTAGCACTTGGTCTTTATATTATACTTTATATTTGCATCATTTTGTTTTCATGGTCCATTAATAGATTTCATTCCACATACAAGGGATGTTAGATGATATGGAAGCCTTCAGCTCCCTTTAGATGTATTTGTTAATGAGGAATGTGGGTTTTTGCTTGGAAACCTTCAGCTCCCTTTAGATGTAGTTGTTGATGAGGAATGTGGGTTTTTGCTGTCGGAAAATGAAGCCGAGTGGAGTGAGCTCAACATGACACATTAAGAAGCATTGGCTTTGGAAAAAAGAACTACACTGCAAAACAATTCCAAAGTGTGGCACGAGGAAAGGAAAACAAGACTTACAGCTTCCTCATTCGGAGCTGTTATGATTAGGAAGAAGGCCATTAATTTGAGCTTCTTGAACAATACATTTAACAAAAAAAACAATGATCTAGTAAACCAACGACTTATGGTCAAGTTAATGAGAGTGTAGCAAATGCGATTAATATTAAGAGAACGGGTACACACATCCATGACATTAGTTTAATGGTAAACCCTAAATTTCCATGTATAAGTGCCTCTCCTGATGCTGCTATATGTTGTGACGGACAGACTGGATTAATTGAAGTCAAGTACCCTTATTCAGCCCGTGACATGACACATACTAAAGCAATTGATCGAATTAAAGATTTATGTTTACATTTGAATGGAAAAATGTAGAGCTGAAATATGCCCATGTTTATTCATTCCAAGTTCAAGGGCAGTTGCTAGTAAGTGGAGCCCTATTCTGTGATGTTGTCGTGTATACAAAACAAGACTTTTTCATTCAACGTATTTACCTAGATAAAAATATAATGAGCTTGTTGAAAACATTTTGTAAAACATATGTAGAGCACTTTAAGCTATTCCAATCCATGAATAAGTAAAAAAAAGTGAAAACTTACCATTTGTAACTTGATAAGATACTGAAGTTTCATCCAAGGTGTCTAGATAACCTGGCATATTTATAACATTGTCAATGTTTCTGTTGTTTTCTTTTATATTATGATTTGTTTTGTACCATATATTTATTTTATGACTTTTCACGTAAGCTGTAATGTTTAAAACATATAGTTAGCAGTGTTGTCGTTTATTTTGGGCCACATACAAATGTGTGATTCAGGGAACATGTAAAGAAAATTCCTTCTATAATTCCTTCATTCAAGTGTTTGGTTTCGCACTTCATATTGATTTTTTTAGTTCATAATTGAAGAAGTGACACAGACAAACACAAGGTTGTTTAGTTAACTGTAGCACACATTTGTGTTTAACCTTATGATCATCTATACACTTTTCACATAATGTATAAATGTCACATACCAAGTAGCTTCATCTAGGTAAATTCTTCTCTTTTTCTTTGGTGGTTCTGACAGTGAGCGTATTTTCGGTGGTCTACGTGCTGGTGTAAATATATTGACAGCAATAGCTGACAGTGATCGTATTTTCGGTGGCCTACGTGCTGGTGTAAATATATCGACAGCAATAGCTGGCAGTGATCGTATTTTCAGTGGCCTACGTGCTGGTGTAAATATATCGACAGCAATAGCTGGCAGTGATCGTATTTTCGGTGGCCTACGTGCTGGTGTAAATATATCGACAGCAATAACTGACAGTGAGCGTATTTTCGGTGGCCTACGTGATGGTGTAGATATATCGACAGCAATAGGTGGCAGTGGATCTGGATCTTCTTCAGTAGGCTTCCCATCAACAAAGTGCAGAAATTATGATAGTTGCATTAATAGAAAAGAACTTTCTACTTGAGTTGTTTCGATTGAATACTTGTAAATAAATCAAGAATTTGCAAATATCCAGTTCTCAATTTATCTTTAACTTGACTTCCATGCAAATATCATGGTTAAAATCACACTCGGTCATTAACAAAATTAAATGGAAAAACACGGTAATTTATCAAATAAACATGGTAGACATAAAAAATCACACATTCGAATAATCGTGTATTAACAAACTTCTAATGATAACTTTAAATGGTGTTCTGAATTAAGGGCGAATCTGCTTGAGGACGTTATGTCAAGGTACATTTAATGAAGCAAACTCGTACAGTATTTTACATCAATACATTATTTTATGTGTGCAATAAGCAGGCATTTACACAGCTTCGTCGACGAGAATATCAGATAAAAACATTTGAATTTGAATTAGTGGACACATCTAGTTACTCGGTATAATCATTTCTGAGGTCGAATCAACGACACAAAGTGACAAATGATACGGATTCATGTCGGAACACAACACAAACGATAGTTCGAGACTTTTATTGCTAACAGGACACAATACTGTAGGTAAACATAATATTATGTCCAGATACCTTTACACAGACGTAGAAATGTTTCGATTTAATAGGATCGTGCAGTTTGTTCTCATTCAGTTGTTCGTGCGGCCTTCCGCAGATATCATTCTCTTGTCGGAGTTTGTCAGCTTCTCGGAGAAACTGCGGATGGCAACACGCCTAATCGCAGGCGCTCGCTGATTGGTCAGTTCCAATGTCTGCGAGCTGTCAATCATTATCTGGCGTAAGGTCATTTGTTTTATTGTTAACTGTCATTGGGGGCGTGAATGTGCTATTTTTAAATGACATTTGTAAACAAACACGCGACGGTTAGTATGCAGTGCAGTAGATTGTACAAATAGGGGTTAATGAACTGTTGGATAAAATTTTCCCGGTTCCAACTGATGGTGCACAGCGCCAACGATGGATCCAGGCAATGAAGAGAAAGAGTCAATGACCCGTCTAAGACATGGGAATCGAAACCGCATGATAGGATTTGTTCACAAAACTTTATTTGAGGTAAGTTATTACAAAAATAGCCTTTTATTCAATACATATCAATAACTTAAGTATCAAGTGATGTTATGAATGTGCATGGACGTAAGAGTCATTGGCATCCCACGTAATTGCAGTTCATCTATATAAGATGAATTACAATTACGTGGGATGCCAATGACTCTAAAATTGCCCGGTTCCATCGTTGGCGCTGTTCACCATCAGTTGGAACCGGCATCATTTTATCCAACAGTTCATTTACCCCTATTTTGTTTTCATTTTTGGCAAAAATCAAGCTACGCTGTCTGACTATACATAGTTCTCACGTCTAAAATATTTACCTTCCTTGTTCTGAATTGTCGGCCACTTTGATAGGCAAATTTCCTTAAAGTTTATGGGGAATATAATTTAAACGATGATAAACTAATCCGATGGATAAAACATAATTTATTCACTATGCACATGTGGGCATTTGGCTCAGTAAATTGAGGGAAAGGTTGTTGTCACGTGCAAGTTCTCTTGGTATTTTCTCAATTGTCACATGTTTAGAAATTACTCCTATAAGGGCTTATCAGTTTTGCCTATCAAAATGGTCGACAGTTAAATACAAGGGAGGTAAATATTGTAGATGTCGGAACTATGTATTGAAGTGAAATTCTGCATATGAAAAGTATTCAATGTATATTTTTCATTGAATGATCTCTCTTTCATCGAAAAACGATAAAAAATTATCAAACCTAGTGGTATAAAATTTATATTATATAAGTTATGCAGGCTATTTGTCTATATAATGATAACTTATGTCACGGACATATAAACCATGGTTTTATATGTCCGTGCTTCTGTATTACAATATTAATATCATATTTTCAATTTTTAATATAAAGTTTATCAATATCATTATATAAATTATATTTATTGTAATCTAGTTATACTGTTTTAAATTTCACACCTTTATAGGGTAAAATGTCAATATATTGTCACCCTATAATCACGGACATAATGTTATAAACCCTATTACCGTGCTGTAATTAACCACACCAATATTTTATTTCAAGGCTATTCTATAAGATGTCACATTTTCTCCAAATGATTCCCTATAAAGCGGATTAATTGTTAATTAACAGCTTGTATAATCGCTGCATCCGGCTTTATCACTTCAATCAGATGTCACGCTACGCGCGCAGTGTTGGATACCGATCACGCGTACAACGCGATATATAGTGTATTCGAAATTATAGGGCAATTTTTCACAAATATCGTTAAATTGGACAGAATAATAGATGACCCACATTCATTCTAAAAAGTGCATTCGAAAGCACATATTTTGAACTCTAATATATCTCTGCACACAGTATCTACCTCTATTGAAGCTGTTTAAATTCAGAGATATAGTTTTAGCCCCTTCTCATTTCAATGTAAAAAAGGGGATCTTAAAAAAACTCAAAAAAGACAGTGATATAGAAATCAGAGAAACATAATATTTATACCATCATAAAGTAGAAGGTTTGATCTCTAACATTTGTTTGCACACGAAAGATACCTAATATATTTTGATTTATCGCGGTTTAAAGATAGTTTCATTCTATAATTCTATACGAAGTTGGTCGGACCGCAGTAGGGTATGTCAGTGTTGTAAAAGAAAGATAATCCTGGCAATCTATCAAATATGATATTTGATAAATTGCCAGGATTATCTTTCTTTAACAATACAATGACAAAGTCGGCAAATGAAGAATAAGTAAGAGTGAAAGACATTGGTGTCTTTAGATATTCAGTAAACATTGTCTCTCGGGCGTGAAGTAAGAGTTGAAACGAGAACCTGTCTATAATATTTTGACACAATACATGACTAGTAGTATTTTTCTGTTAGTCATGTTAACAGTTGTCTTTCTTAATTGATTATTCAACTTTCAACAAAAATGATCGGAGTCGCTTTAGTCGTATGAATGTAATATCCAGTGTATTCATGTGATTTTACATATTTTACAATGACATCACTCGATCATTAAAGTTCACTATAGTCGTACTATTTCAATAGATGTAGTCACTATGAGAGACGCATCAAGTTGATCATTTGCGCAGTTTGTAGACATTGTCTTACCAATGTGGCATTCCCCGAAACAACTTCACCCGTCCTTGCTACGTGGTTAAGTTAAGTTATAGAGACATATTAATTGTCCTTCCCCTTATATCATTATTTGGTTTGACATGATGGTGTTTTTTTTTTTATCGCCTATTTCTCCTTGGTTTGCCCGTACTAATCAACTGCTAGTTTTTCGTGTCCTGCTTTTTCGTTGGGCCATATATGTGGAGGCATGACACTTTCACGCACTTAAGGTAAAAATATTCTGAATTTTGGAGACCGTAACATCGATCAAGGATACAGAGTTTTGGAGCCCAGTATACAAACACTGCTTTTTACACATAGAAACAACAGTATTGATTTTAAAAAGACAAATTAAATCAAATTATATCTGAATATGTATCGGCAGTATCTCCGTTTGAATTATATGCCTGTTGCATCGAATGTTGAATAAGTTAAACACGTTATAGTTACATGTATTCACTCTCAAAAGACACTTTCCAATACCCGCGTCTATTGTAGACATTGTAAAATATATGGTTCATTCTCTCACACGTCTTCGAACTCTTGACTATCAGGTGTCAAGAAAGAACATCAATATCGAGCAGGATAAGCACTCCGGTAAAATTTGATCATGACATACACATGTATAATAATGCGTAATTATTGCGTATTTTTTTGTTTAACGGAATTCTGTTAGTGTATATAATTTTACCATTGACATGTGTTTGGTATGAATAAATTCTGATCTATTGCATGTTGCCATATTATACAGTTGTACATGGTTTTATACGTATATTTTGATATATTGCTGTGTTTGATATGAATATATTCCAGTCTATGACCATGGTATAGTTTTGTTTGTAACAGTGCTGTATTCATTCCATGTATAAGTCTGAATATGATTTCCACGTCGCTTTTTTGAAGATTTGTTACAGTATAATTGATGAACAATTATATTACTAGTCTTGCTTTGATATAATAAGTCATTAACTAAACTGTGACCTAAAGTTGTTTGAGGCTATTTGTAATCATCAAATGACAATCCGTTAATATTAAACGATATTATCAAAAATCAAGGGAGATAATTCGGAACAGCAGTAATGTCGAGATATGGTTCTTTTACACATCAACTATACTCATTACCTTCTGATCCTTGTGTGACATTTCAACAACACAATGTGACCCACAGTAATCATATTTAATACAACAAATAAACGTTCTGTTCTGTTCTGTTCTGTTCTGTTCTGTTCTGTTCTGTTCTGGTCACATATCATTCTAATACCTCTTTTCTATAAATATAAAAGTCATAAGAAGCTTATGTATACCGTCATAATTGATACAATATTTAAGCTTTAAAAATTTGATTAAAATTTTGTAAAAATGTATGGTGTCATTTTTAAAAGATAGAGTCATATATTCATAAAATAGCTACATGTAACCAGTAAATCATCTACATGTACATTTCATAATAAGATAACTAATTGAATCAATTATATTCATATACGCACCGTGCAAATACTCACTATGTAAATGTCCATTCTTGCGAATATTTTGAGCGTTTGTATACAAATTTTATCAATAGATTAAACTCACCCAAGTAAGTTCAACACTATAAATTTGAAAACAATCACGGTTGTGTAAAGACCAGTATTATTTTAAATCCCTATGGCAACATTCTTGCTCGCTGTGCGGCATTATTCCAAAGTCGTAGTAGAAGTTATCTTTCATAACAATCGAACAGGTAACTCTATTTTTTATTTCATAAAGTTGATCCAGGCATCTTTACTAATGCCGTCATGAAATTTCACGAACAACCATAATAACATTCTGGCTCGGTGGATTCGTGCGGCATTATGACGAGGTCTCTCTAGAAGTGATCTTTCATAGCAATTGAAAGCTTCATTCGGTAGATTCTCATGTTCCATACATTGCCCAAGGAGATTCAAAGCTGTGTCCTTGTGACTCAAGTTTCGTTCATCACGTATAACTTGTTGTAGTTTGTGTAGAGCACTCTCTTGTTCTCTAAGGTTATTCAAACGTCCATATGTTTTGTATTGTAGAAAATACAAGTATGGAAGTGAATCAACGACTGCAAAATTCATCCATAATTTATCCATGAAGTTGCGACACTGAATATCTTCTTGTGTTGACCGGGAGTATTCTAGTTGCATTTCATGTGGTACAATATTACCCTCGCAACACGTGAACATCACACAATACGATACAAAACGTCCGATAGCATCATTCTGTATTTGGCTAGCTACATTATCAAAGCCTGGTACACGTTCTGTCGCCTTATCTGGATGGCATCCACACATGGGTATCACAATATTTCTATCATATCGCTGGTAAACGTGACGTAATATAGTCTCCGTTGCATTATTTTCACCGGTACTGTAATATACAGTTGCTAATTTCAACCAACCTGACGTAACATCCGAGTCAACTCCTAACTTGAGCCATTCAAAAGCAATGTCTGATAATGGTTTTTTCAGCATTATATCAAAGGCAGCCAACACAGAACCTATTGTAGAACATAACAAAGGTAACTTGAGTCTGTATGCTTCTTGTTCTAAACGGCTAGAATCGGCATACTGTTGTTCACATCTGTTAAACATACACAGTAATTGTTGTATTACTACTAGAATATTATCTTCATTATTGAATTCCGCCATTTTGAGTATGTGCATAACGATGATTTCCCTTGCTATATTGTACACAATTTGGCTAGAAACAAGCATACGTATAAATACAATAGAGGGTAAACTTCCAGGAATTTCCCTAATTATGTTCAATTTTATCTGAAGTCTTGCACCGATATCATCTGTTTGTATTTCAAACAAAATTCTACCATTACTGTCTATTATATGTTGAATATTATCTAACAACCGTTTTTGTTGTTCTGCTGATATTCTCCCAGCCATGAGATTGTTCTCGGGAATGATGAAGTGAGGACAGTTAATATTAAGAACATAATTATACAATTCCCGTAATATCTGATTAAGACATATTAGGTCCTTGCCAGAATACAATGTTCGTTTTTTCTGCACAATGGAGAACAGCAGTTTTGCAAATATAGCTTGATATCACATTCTCACAACCACGATTTATGTGTGATTTTAATATTATTTTCATTAATACGTAGCATCGCAAGTGTGTGATGTTTAAACTAAACATTAAGTATCTCTCTGCATGGGACGTTGAAATTCTCCATTCAAGATCATGAAGATCATTAAGTTTGCTACATGCAGGTACAAGGAAACACCCGGACCTTTCCGACACGGTCTTTAAATGCATTGTTGGCCATCCACTTACACTTCTTCGATGTAGCCAATGTCTGCCTTGTATCGGCCAGCGTTCACAATGCAATGCATGAACACAATCCTTCTCTTGAACATGTTCTCTTTCAGGTATATTTACGGCTGGTCCATGTTGTACAGTGATATCTAAAAAATCAAGGATATTATGAAATATCGTATTTTTCACAAGAATTCTCCCTTTTCCATCCTTATAACTTGCTTTATGAGAAACACGGCTTCCCGGGAGAGGAGCGTCCTTTTGCAAGACTTGTAGCAGACAGTATCCCGGTGCAGTAGTTTCATCTTGTACTATTAACAGATTCGTTACATTAGGTTTCCAGTCAGCACAGACCTGGATTACATGCCATCCTTTTAAGCACGTCAGTAGATCGTGATCGGAATTTATTCCTATTGTAGTTGTCCCTTCGGACTGACTACCGAAGAAATGTTTATTTACATGACGATTTGTCATTACACTCTCCACACATTGAATCGATTCTCTCAACAAAGTACCATTTCGTCTCCGCATTACCACCTCATCGTTCACTCCTACATCACGGAGTACTTCTGACAGTTTCAAAGATATGTTTCTATGATCCTGCTGCGAACCTGCCATCCTGGAAAAAATAATTGGATCTATACAACTTGTTATAACAAAAACCGCAGTATACATTTTTCGCATATAAATAATAATTACTTAATTGCCATATGACGCATATACATACAATTGTATATCTCTGATGCAATAAATACGTAGTGAATACGCTCCTTTTCCAGTATCACACAACCACGCACACTTAAAGAATCAACGTGGAAGCAGACACACAATTAAATCGATCGAAGGTTTAAGGGAGTGATCGGATGATGTCACGATGTCACTAAGAGCTATATAGAAACATGTAGATGTTCACTCATCTTGACCGCCAGTTTCTCTGAATCTAATAAAGCGGTTTTTGTAATATGTACCTAAAACTGAACAAATCATTTTCTTACCCTATTGATATGTAACAAAAATATTACGTCTGGCGATACTTTGATTAACATATAGTAAATTGCTCTTGAGAATCAGCGAGAAAACGCCGTTGACAAAAAACCCTTGTTTCCCTATCCATAATGTATAAAAATTCAAAAAATGTCAAAAATTCAAACGGAAGCTCAAAAGGATCACGGGATTGTTTAATGCTTTAGAACGTTTCCCATTATTTGTTCCAAATAGTTATTATCCATTGTTGTCATATGCCTTTGCTCAATAGATTATATTTTCCAGAAGGATAAGTTTGTGGTAATGGTTACTTCCGAGCGACAAGGGGAGTAACTGCTGGGAGGTGTTTGACTGAGACTGAGTTTCAACCAATATATTTAAAAAAATATGTTATAACAATGTAATGCTCAATTTAAAACATGATAATCTATCAACTGTCCGTAAGATTTAACTATGTAGTCTTGATAATAACGATACTTTTAATAACCGAACTTTGTCGAAACTGAAACTGCATATGTATTTAAATTTCAAACGTTTTAAAACGAATAATACAGCGAGTTTAACAATAAAAATATATGAAATTCTGTAAATATATCTTCTATTGTAAGTTTGTTCCACGCATAAAATACAATGAAATTTAATGGTCAAGTATATTTTTAGATAGGAGGATTCCAGTTCAAGCTATACAAAGGATTTTGCTTTGAGCTTCCTTTTTAAGTTAGATCTATATACACATTTTCCTAGAAATCATTAAGAGCAAACAACTTATATACTTAAAAGTTGGGGACAAATGACATTCCCCGCCCAAAGTCTAGAAGCGTGATGGGATGAAATGATTTGTTCCTGCAGATGTTTTATTTAGCTTTTATTAATTGAATCATATATTTATGTATCTGGGGTATATACAATAAGCCTTTCGTAATTGTAAGATGTTTAACTATGCATTCTTATAATCTTCTAATATATGTTTAGATTCACTATGTATTTACTTACAATATTTGTAAGCAATATAAATATATGTGCATAATAATGCAATTGTTTGTTCTTATTAGGAACGCTACTTAAGTAAGTTATCAATATAACGAGATGAATTGATACAACTGTTCACTGTGTGCATAAACATCTTGAACTTGATAAAATTACACATCTAACGCTTCCAAATATCAGAGATTTTCCGTCCATTGGTCACGTTCGTTTTAAGTGTAAGCTACACCCATAACAGTTTCCTGATTGTATTCCATACCTGGTTGTGGCTGTATTGATTCATGTGACTGTGGGTGGTGTCATATCACGTGTCTAAGGCTTGGTATCACAGTGTGGTATTACTATAGGTGCAACATATATACACCCTATTTTGTGAATGTAACTTTAGATTGAGACTTTATGACAATCTATAGTAAAACATATACACTGTGTGACGTATTGCGAGTGGTCATCTTCATGATAAAATTATGTGTAAACAAAGTCTAATTGAACTGATAGGGAGCACAACGTGAATCAGAGATGGACACATGGTTTTAATTTCTTCGCAACAGACAATGTCTCCAAAGTATTATAGATAACTTACTAACGGAATAACAGATTAGTGCGATATATATATAGGGTGACAGGAAGTGTGAAACAAAGTCAATTTGAACATGTATGGATTCATGTGAGAAAGTTGTCATTTCCTAGATTAAAAAAATGGGTGTATCCCTCTCCCTTAAGTAGGGTCCGGGGATCTTCCCAGGCTAATTTTTACAATATACAGATATGTATATACATGTAGATAGATATTTATTTGCATTGAAATGTTTTTTTACAAAGCAGCAGTAATCATTTTTGATTATGAATAATTTTCCTTAAAATGTACAAGGACATATAAACCATATTACATGTCCATGTCATGTATATTATTAGTTATACAGGTTGTTGACAGGGTATATGGGGGAATATAACCAGTTTGTGTGCCATATAACCCGAGGCGTCAGCCGAGGGTTATATGAATCACGGACTGGTTATATTCCCCCATATACCCTGACAACAACCTGTATAACGAATTTATAATACTACAATTCCATGTTTTCATACGAATTTAGTTAAACAAGCAATGTTTCGATGCCTAGCTCTCTAGATCTAATAATTAGATCTGTGTATTTTTGGTGTTTTTGGTTCATAAAATTGTTTAGAGTGTTTTAGTTTTGTAAAATATCAGTTATTAAAACGTATTCCTTTAAAAATATATCGGGAATTACTTGTTGTAAATCAAATTTCTTTTATTTCACTCACACGTTATAATGCCTAAAATTTAATTGCATTACCCCGTAAGGTACCTCAATACACATGGTTAAGCGCGCGCTTGCACTCTAATTTTTATTTTCAAGCGTCTGATCTCATGGACTTTATCGAACTGAATTTGGTTCAAACCTTAAAAAATCTATCGTTTTGAATATTAATACTAGCACACATGTAATCTGTTCAATATTTATTGAATCATGTGTGAAGATCAATTGTCAATTTCTAGTAACTTGCCGATATCAAGAGATAAACGTTTTCGAGTCGAGCCGTCAGCGAAAATTGTCACGAGGCGCATGAAGGGAAAAACGTCATTTACCCTGTCAGCGCCGTGTATATAGAATCATATACGCGAGCCTTTAACCAATGAAATTACTGGATTTTTCTTTGCAGTATTATAAATATAGATATATATGTATATACATGTATACATGATAAGGAAATTGAATAATTTTCCTTATCATGTACACGGCCATAGTAACCGTATTATATGTCCGTGTCATATATATATATATATATATATATACATGATAAGGACATTAAAAGCGCCTGGGTGATGTAGAGTGAAAATATATGATTCTTCTGCTGTGGTGTAGTGGTTAGCATAACGGACCGGCAATCCTGGGCAGACCTGGGTTCGATTCCCATTAGCACCATTGACCGATTTTTCGTGTTTCTCAAACATGACTTTATTTTTTAGACGGTCTCAAGGCCGATGAGCACAATAGGGGGCCAACATTTAGTGCACTTCCTTCCATTGTATTGGTAGCATACAATAGGAAATCGAGCATAAATTAATGTATTGCATTTTAAGTGCTCAAGGAATAGTAACCTTAAGACTTCATCAGTGGAAATAATTTTATATTAGGTATAAAAAAAGGTCACTCCACAGCCGACTGGGCCTGTCATACTAACTGATGCAACATGTCCGTCAGTTATATGATAATGTTCAAAACAAATATGTGTATCGCGTTGTGGTGACGTGCATCAGGGAAGTACAGGGTACAAAGTTAGTAGGGAACGCATATCAGCGGATGAGATGTCATTAAAATACAGTAAAACCTTAATACTTAGAACAATGCATAGAAATCTTTGTCTTATTGAGGTTGTCGTAATCCTGAAGATGAATAAAGAGCAAAACAATGAAAAGGGAGGTTTGTTATTGAGGTGGTCTTATTATTGAGGTGGTCTTATTATTGAGATGGTCTTATTATCGAGGTGGTCTTATTATTGAGGTGGTCTTATTATTGAGGAGGTCTTTAGGTGAGGTTTTACTGTAAGTAAATTTACTGCATACGTTACTCAATTAAGTTACATAGTTGCACTGTACATACATTGTATACATTGTATGGACAACCTCAGGCCAATATCTATGATCAAGTGACCTGGTCTGCCGACCAAAAATAGTTGGCATACATCCGATATCACGTCATTCTTTAGTACGGAAAACGTCGACGATCAAAAATGAAACATTAAACTGAGTGCCGATGTTCAAATGGTTGGTCTCCTTTTGGGATTTAACTGTCGAAGTTTGTAATTTAAGTTTGTCTGTTTAGATAATAATGTTAATTCTGAATAATTACTAAAATGTTCAATTATGTCATTATCAAACTTGTTTACATGTATAGTTATCTTGTTTTCGGATAAAACTAAAAACACTACGCTTCATTGGAGTCGAACTTATGAATCAAAAGTTTTACAACCAGCCCTGTATAATAGCATATATAAGTATAAAAGCAATGATAAAATAGATAATAAAATGCAGCATAAAAGGGTAGAGCCACCAAGAAACCTCAAGAAAGGAATGCATGTACAAGACAATGCCTCCCCACATAGATCCCAGGGAAACATCAGCATACAAAACATTAAGAGTTAAGGAGTTGTATGGGCCCAACACGTATGTGGATGGGGTAATAAAGAATTATAAAAATAAGCAATGGAAGTAGGCGGTGACAAAAATTGGAAAGGGAATCATTTACAGGACAAAACAAGAAAGCAAGTGGGCAAGAAAACATGACATTTTACACTCGTGTATATGTAAACAATTACCATTCCTTTATTGATATGATTGTATGAATCGTCAAGTTGATGATAAAATTGTTTGTGTAATCAGGTGATAGTTGATAAAAACCCTGACATGGGCAATATTATGAAGATAGATAGCACACCACAGATCATCGAAGGCAGACAACAATCGTATAAGATGATATAATGAAATATTAAATATAGATGTCCAGCAGAAAATGGCTCATACCAAAGTCACAGCCACCTCAAATGCACGAGGAGACATGCACATTTTAACATAATCACTTGTTAGGCAAACAAAGGCAAGAGTGGTATACTACACAAACATACATGATGGGAGGGGGTCAATAAGTGTCCATTGGCGGCACTAGATCTCACTGGAACGTTCAGAAGCAAACACGCCACGAACCAATAAATAGTTAATTTAGTTCATAAAAACGTTGATTTCAAACCTGCACAAAATACTATTTTTGCATGAATGAACTAAGGGTGATTTCAAACTACCATATAGACATTTCAGAAGAACAAACACATGCAATGCCGCTTTAAATTCGAGAAATAAGCAATAAAACGACTGCATGAATCACTTTGTTTGAAAACTTACACTTGTTTAGCTTGGTACAAAGGCGTTTTTTCCACATATTTACAACATAACCTTAAGCATCCCATTTCTTTTTATACGGTGCGACAGAAAATAAAGAGCCTCATATAGAATGCCACGTTCAGAAAACCGGGACTCACTAAACTGATTTTCATAGCAACGAATTGAAATATACCACGAGGGTCGCAAAAACGAAACCTCAGGAATATTTGGAGTGGGGTAATATTAGATAAATGTTACGGGAAACGATCGAATACAATTGGGAGTACAGAATGAAACCGACAAAGACAACGGACAACATTTATGCTCTCCGTGATTTTTTCGTAAAATAGACGAGCTACAAATATTATAAAAGTCGAATGTTCAACTACAAAAGCACAAGGAGCATACATTAAACAATGAAAACATGAAACGAAAGTTTGTATATTGGCTTTCGGCTAGGTGTCAATTATGATACTCCGGTCGCATTTTCGATTTAAATAACACGGTGCATTGAGTCAGGGTATCCACTCGCACTATTGTACTCTTTCCAATCAATCGGACCATTTTTAGAGGGAGCTGCAGTATTGATTTTAACGCATCATCGCATGTATTAATTTTATTTGTTCAATCTGTGGATTTATGACATAGAATAAATAACATTATTATTATGTTGTTTATCATCAGATATCAAATGTAACGTTTTGTCGTCCAGTCATACAGCTACCACAGTGGTAAATACAGAACAAATCTCAGCTTTGCATTTTAAGAAATGATACTGTTTCCGTGATAAACAAGAGTAAAAGTGGGATTAATTGGCGCTAACTTCCAGCAATAGTATCAAAAGTATGGATTACCTTACCTTAGCACTATGTTTTCGGGACGTACTATTTTGAAGTAACACAGGAACCAGACTACTTTACGTTATCTGGAAGAACTATTTGGAAGTACAACGGAAACCAGACTACGTTACGTTATCTGGAAATACTTTTTTGAAATACAACGAGAACCAGATTACACTACGTTATCGGGACGTTTTATTTTGAAGTACAACAGGAACCAGACTACATAACGTTATCTTGAAGTACTGTTTTGAAGTACAACGGGATCCAGACTACACTACGTAATAGGGACGTACTATTTTGGAGAACAACGGGAACCAGACTACACTACGTAATTCGGACATACTATTTTGAAGTACAACGGGAAGCCGACTACACAAGGTTATTGTGACGTACTATTTGGAAGTACAACGTCAACCAAACTACACAACGTTATCAGGACGCACTATTTGGATGTACAACGTCAACCAAACTACACTACGTTATCGGGACGTACTTTTTCGAAGTACAATGGGCACCAGCCTATACTACGTTATCGCGACGTACTATTTTGAAGTACAACAGGAACCAAACTACATTACGTTATCGATACGTACTATTTTGAAGTACAACAGGAACCAGACTACATAACGTTATATTGAAGTACTGTTTTGAAGTACAACGGGAACCAGACTACACTACGTAATTCGGAAAACAACTATTTTGAAGTACAACGGGAACCAGACTGCATTGCGTTATCGGGACGTACTATTTGGAAGTACAACGGGAACCAGACTACATAACGCTATCTTGAAGTAATATTTGTAGTACAACGAGAACCAGACTACACTACATTATCGAAACGTATTATATTGAAGTTAAATGGGAACAAGACTGCACTACTTTATCGGGGCGTACTATTTTGAAGTTCATTGGGAACAAGACTACACTACGTCATCGGGTCGTTCTGTTTTGAAGTACAATTGGAACCAGACTACAGTACGTTATCGGGAAGTATTAATTTGAAATACAACGCGATCTACACTACACTACGTTATTTTGAAGTACTCTTTTGAAATAAAACGAGAACTAGACTACACTACGTTATCGGGACGTACTATTTGGAAGTACAACGTGAACCAGACTACACTACTTTATCGAGACGTACGTTTTTGAAGGTAACGTCACATACACAAAACAACGTATCCCACACAGACCCCCGGGAAGACCACAGTCTACCTATTATTAGGCACTGAGGAGGTGCAAGGGTAAACATGTATGGGATATGGCAAGGAATTATCTGGCCGACCATAAAATACTATGGATAATTTAGTGGACAACACGGTGGAAGTTTAATAGAATGCATCACGGAACATGTTAAGAAAGTCAGTTATAATATAGGAAAATGGGGGTAAATAACATGAATATTATATTAAATAAAATAATGTTTGTTTTCGATGTTCGCTTTATCGATTATTTCAATAAGTTTTATTTCAAATTTGTTGTCTGATTTTGCAGGAATAACATTTTAATAAACATTTTTAAAAACAGTAAATACGAAAACTTAAAATCATACTCTATTCTATTTAAATTATTTAAAACCTACCCACTTTGTACATCTATGCAACATAGCCATACGGATAAGAGTATTTGTTAACGTGCATTTATCACTTTTTTTACTTCGCGAATATGGGAAAGGGGAACTTAATATTTACAGTCTAGCGACTATCCCGAAATGTCTTACTGGTTTCCATTATTCTTTGATCTTGATACTTTATACTATCTAATAAGTTAAGTGAGTTTACAATGACATTTAGATAAAGCCCAGGCAATAAATCACACTATATAATGCCTAAGTGTCTGATAAGCCACACTCACATTGCTGGGCATTGTTTTTGTACATGAATAGCACATACCATGATACAGAGGATTACAAAATTATATGGAAGATGATACTTTTGCAGCAATTCAAGTATATTATTCATAATTATTTTGGTTAATACACTGTCACCTTTCAACCCCTGTATTGCAACAACCTCTCGACAACAGCCAAAATATGCATAACCAACAGGGTGTTCTGGTGACGATGTAGGGCCAATACTAAAGAAACTACATTAGCATTAAAACTGGCGAGATAGTGTTTTGTCCACATAATAATGAATGTAGAAGTTTATTTATGACAGACAAAATTGTTGAAAAACGAAGTAAATACCGATGAAAAAATGAAATCTTAGTTTCCAATCTTAGAATATTAACTGTTTTATAATAAATAACAACATTCGGAGTAAATCAAGATGTTATGTTATCATATTGTGTTAGGCAAATACATGTAATGTGAAAAATATCTTACCTTTTATTTTCTATATATCTCCAAAAAGATCTAATACATATTCAGGGCCGTAAATTACATGGAGGCATGTAGGCAGTTGCCTCCTATTGCCGTTTAGAAAAAAAAATCATTTTTTGTCTAAAAAGGGTCCAAAAAATTTCCCTTCCAGGGGAGGCAATTTACGGCCCTGATATTAATACCAAATTTGTGTTTTGTATTCTCCACACCAGTCAAAGTACAGTAGTAAACATGTCTAGCTAAGTGAGTTGCAATGACTGACCTGTCGAAAGTGAAACACTTTACATACATACTAAATAAGGAAGTTTTATATGTTTCGCGAACTTGGAAAACTTCAACAAGTAAGGCAACACCGTCACAAGCGTCTAAGCATCCGTGGTACTAGTATATTACGGAATATTTCGGTTCGAAGAAAGTGCAGAAGGTGAACGTACCAGATTAACAAATCTAAACGGCCATATACAGATCAAGGAAAGGGTAGGAGACACACATAGGGAAGGTCATATCTAGGCAAATGGAGAAAGCACACATATGGAGGGCCGCATTCTCGAAATACATATTGACAAATCTAGGCAAAGGGAGGAGGCGCACACATGGAGGGATACATTCACAAATCAGAACGTCCATAGACATATCTAGACAAGGGTAGGAGAAACACACATGGAGGAACACATTCACAAATCAAAACTTCTCTAGACAAATCTAGGCAAAGCGACGAGGTGCACGCAGGGAGGGACACATTCACGAATCAGAACTTCCCTAGACATATCTAGACAAAGGTAGGACACACACACAGGGAGGAAGACATTCACAATTCAGAACTACCCTAGGCAGATCTAGACAAAGGTAGGAGACACACACAGAGAGGGACACAAACACGAATCCGAACGTCCATAGACATATATAGACAAGGGTGGAGACACACACAGGTAGGTTCATATTAATGAATCAGAACTTCCCTAGACAGATCTAGGTAATATGATATTGTATGTTAAATCTAACTGACAATAGTTATGCGCCAATGATACCCCGGGTGTATTTATATGTTGACATTAGCAGCTGGTGTATGTACCAACCGAACGGAATAAAATACAACGAAACCTTTTAGGACGCTGAAAATCTGACAATTAAAAATGCAACCAGTAAACGCTTGTTAGAAGTTCCAGTTATAGCGTTGTGTCGAGTTGCACATTTAGCATGATGTGATTACTATTTACATTTTCATACTCTTATACTTAATTTAAAAGACTATGAGGTTATATGAACATACATGTTTAATCACCACATCTACATGTATTTGACATTCACCGTATTTCAGTCATTCTGCGCCGCGTACTACTTATACATCTAAAAAAAATAACGGAAGTACAAATGTTTTCAGTTTTATAAATGTTTGAAAATAATAAAGTTCACGTTAGATCAGTTTACATTATAATTTGATTGAATTATTACATATATATTGAGTATAGATTTACATGTAAGATCAACCACGTGATAGACTTAGTTGCCAGAACTTTTAGGATGCAATTGTTCACAACCAATTATACAATGATCATTTATTAGTGAATAAGGAAATTTTACGTCGCTTACACCTTGTATGCTATATACAATGAATAATGTATTATGACTCTTCAGAAACATCCGTTCGGCACCCTTGCATTAATTGAATTTCAAGTGTTTAAGTGGTGAATCTTCATATCGAACGTATACAATACGCATGTATATCTAGCTAGTGTTTTGCTTTGGTTGTCGAACGCACTCAATTGTTAATGAGTAACATTTTTAGTTCAGCAGAAAAAGTCAAATTTGATTGTAAGTGCTAAAGTGGTGCATAATGTGGAACTGCAATTTTATTTCATATAGAACGAATACAACAATGCGTGTATATATATTAAGCTTTTTGTGGTTGTTGAACGTATTTAAATAAAGATACACATGTACATTAGAAATACAACACAGACCATTCATTGCACACCTATTCCCATATGCGTTTACCCTTGCACTTCCTGAGTGCCTAATGCTTTGTGGACTGTTGTTTTCCCGGGGGTATTTGATGGGGAGGTACTGTCGTGTGTATGTGGCGTTCCCTGTGACAACTTAATCTTCCTTCTATAAAAGTTTAAATGACATATTACATACACATATTGAATATTAGGTTTGATGTGCTTGGCAAAATGGGGCGTCGAATTGTGGATACACAAAAACAACTTAGGACCTACCTTATTATATCTTAGTGCAGTTCTAAGAGAGGCGTGTATGTTGTAAGTATTTGGTTTGTAAATATATAATACTACTTCAAATGTAAAAGGTAGAACCTTTAACGTTAATATGTAATCTGATATTACATACTTACTCGTACTTGCCTCAACTGCGGTTTACAATACGTTGGTCAAACTGGCCTACAAATTAAACACGTTTCAGAGAACATAATTTTATATATAAAATACGACATGGTAAGAAATATAAGAACTTCATTTACAGACATTTTAAAATCTCCCAACATTCACTTAGCAAAGTTACATTTCAACCATTGGATCAAATAATATACAAAGACAACGCAACAGTTTCACAAAGAAATAGAACAAGACATTTAAACAAGTTGGACCGTATAACGAAGTTACTATCACCCTATCCGCTAGTCCTGAATGACTATATTTATGAACACAGTAATATCTCTCAAAATTAAGATATAGATATATTTTCACTGGCACAAACTCGAACACGCCGCTGTCCAAAGATCACATGGTACTCGGATTAATTGAAATATCAAACGAAAAATAAGACATGAAATTACTATTTGTGATTGAAATACTATTCTAAAAAATGCAGGTAGACATATTATGCTTAGCAAATTAGCCTCACTACCTATTTCCACTCTTAAAACACTAGAGGACTTCTACTTACAGGTCAACTTCTAAAACAAGGTTATCGTAATCATAAATCATATACGTTTCAAATCACTACTATATACTATTTGTTTAATTATTAGCTACATGTTTTTCTGGTTTACTTTACATTAGGTTATTGATTTGGTATTTTATGGTTATTTCGCATTCTAATAATTTAGTTACAATTTAGTTTAGCTGGCAAAGTGCTGGATTATGCACAGTGTGTCTGTTTTATGTAAGTAATGGTAAGTTGTCTTTAATGGGTCCTACTTTGTCAGTTATGTGGGAGGTTAGCTAGCTGTGAAATCGATGTAAATCCCCAGTATTTTACTGACAGTTCCAAAGCTGTAAATCGCTGTATGACTTTTACTTCTATGTGTGTTTTAGATATAATTATTCTAAATGTCCCTTCCCCTGTAAAATTCGTTCACTTTATATACTATTCATGTTATTTTCTCCCAACTTTCGGCCTGTGTGGAAAGGCACTGTCTTGTGTACGTGGCGTTCCATGTAGCAACATATTCTCTCTTTTTAACATTTTAGATCAACCACCTGCTTGACTAAGTTTATAGAACTCGTAACAATTAAATACAACGATCATGCATTAGGGAAGTTATTACGATTCTTATACTGAGTAAGACAGACATGCGAATAATATATCATGGCTCATCAGAAACATCCGCTCTGCGCCCTTGCATTAATTGAATGTTAATTGTTTAAGAGGTGAATCTTGGATAATTGAAATTATTGTTACGGACATGATTTTGAAAAATCATTTATGGAACGCCGTAACGTGTTATTATGTCAAATTGTCGTGGTAACGTTTGTTTATAGAACATACTCTTGAGATATATAAAAGCCTTAAAATTATGTTTTAATTACTAAATTTACAGTTAAGGAAGTGCAATTACGAGTTACCAGCATAGTTTGCATATGTTCTACTTTGTTAACTCCTACATTGTAAGTGGAATAATTAAGAGTAACATCTGCGATATGGTATTTCAGACAATATTATTTTATTTGTTTACACCATCATTAATGCTAGTACGAGAATTGTATTGGAATGATAGCTTTTTTGTGATTTAATACATAAATGTATATTGAAGTTACATAAAAAATACACATCCACTACAAAAAGCTGGATGAGACCACTAGAAGAATACAATACACTTGCACCTATTGAACTAGTGGTGATTGCTTTTTAGTGAGACTACTGATCACTTATCATTCTTTAAGATATATCAGTATTGTCTGCATCAGCCAAGTGTGGACTCTGTGTGTTCATTGTATTATAACTTCAAATGAGTTCCTGTTTTAATAATTATCCATGAACTTAGTTGTGTTTCTGTTATAATCATCAGCCCTTTTGGTTAGTTTGGTTTAATGACCTTTTCAATAATTTTCAGTTATACATTTTGTTATGGCAGTCAGTTGATAATGTAAGATGCCTTAATCTCATAGCAGTCCAAATGTTTACCCTCACAGAAATGTTTTGAAGTATATGTGTTAGAATAATACTGTATAAACAACATATTAAAAGTCTAACAAAATCTATGATGCAGAAAGTGAAGAAAAATGAAAATTACAAATGTAAAAACACCTTTGAAGGAATAGCGCATATTGTACACCATGTTAAACATATTACTCCCAAGCGCCAATTGATCAAGATGGATTCGTCAGCACACACATGTAAACAATGTATAAAACCAGTATAAATACTGCTGGCAATAAGGCGAGTATTAGATTTTTAATACTGTATTAACATAAAAGTACTTAAAATATATGTGATAGTCATTCCGATGCAGATTAGATTGCTATCATGCCATATTTAAGTGATTGTCAATGATTTCTTCTTGCCTTATTTTTTCGTTTGATATGTTTAGATTATTAACTAAAAGCACACCAAAGCGTAAATTGTATACATAAATCAATCGCGAACCTTTGCTATTTTAACGAATCGGATGCAAATTAATGTTGTGACCTTGAAATATTTCGTGTCAAATTATTTCCTACGGAAGCTGGTATGTGCAAAGATTTTGCCAAAGATTGAAGAATGGCGAAATATTCATTTGTTCGATGTATGTCTATCTCAACCATAATATTAATTGTAATAATTGTTTTTTTTATTGTTGAAGCCTCAAAATGTGCAAATCTCGTAGCATGCTATAAAATATTGATGTTTTTTTTCTGCGAAATGGAACAAATCAAGATAATTATGCTGAATCTTAACATTATTGTTGTGTTCAATGATTATTATATCACTAACAGAGATAACTAGCAATATTTCATCAATATGTTAAGCAAGTACTTCGATGAAAGTGGCTGTAATGTATTTCACAGTGCTGGTAAAGTTGATAAAGTGGACCTTTTTATCTGTAACGGCATTTGATTGTTTTTCTCGTTGTGATACAATCATTGTAAGGAGGATACATAATTGTATTATGCTGCTTGTCTGACATTACCAGCAACAATATGCAATTTGTATATGGTACAAATACGAAATATATTAAGCGTAAAGAAGCTTGGAACATCATTTGTACTCAAACTAAACTTGGAGCTGAATTGTGTAGTAGCCTACCATTCTTTCATTTATTCATTCATTTACTGGATGTGGCACAACGTATTTTTGGTAAAGGTCTTGCCTTAAACAAGTTCATAAATAACAAGTAGCACGTGTATTCATTACAGCGTGTGTAGCACAGCAATATAAAGTTAAATCTGGCGAAGAAGTAATGACACGTTTGTATATCGGATTACATACTCGCCTTTACCATTGGGCACTTACCTTGAAAACTTCATAATCGCACATTGCTTTATAACTCTTGCACAACTGATATGTCTAGTTAAGACAGGCGTTTCGGTATGTGTACATAGCCAATCAGAGACCGGCTTGCCAAACAAGTACAATTAACATATGGAAATAACGATTATATGATTGTTTACCGAGTAGTGAGCTTCACTACTTTAGTACATACTACAAATTTATGTACTAAAACAATGTAAGTTCAATGGTTGAAGAAATCAAACATAAGTGACCAACATTACGATGTCATGTCAAATTATAGATATGGCCCAACATGTACACCATTATGATAGGGGTGGTTGGAGAAATTCTTGAAATAATTGACCAAGTTTTCAAAGAGATGGAACAAGTTACCGAAGCAAAGAATGGGTAACTAACACATGCACTTGTACTGTAGTGCACATAAAGGGCCATATATGCCAAATTATTTTCTATGCTTATAAATGCGCAGTAATTTAAAGCCATTCATACAGCTGTCGGTGCTGCGGATCCAGTGTATTTTAATATACGTCATCCCGTGACTCAGCATTCAAGTCACCACAATATATTTAATGCATATTACTACACACTTCTTGATGCTGGAACGAATCAATAAATTATGTAAGGTGCTCTCAACGTAAAATCAAACAGATTACCCAGATCATCAAATACTCCCTCGATACGCTTGGTCATGACATTGTATACATATTTAATTATTACTAAAACGGAAAAAATACCTGCCTACAGAAGAACTTCGAAACCTCGAACTGCCGTGGAATCTAGCAATGAGTTCGAGCAATCTATTGTGCGAGGTGCCTATGGTAAACATGTGTATGTACAAACTGACTGTCACAGGTACATGTTGGTGTTGTCATATTGAATGCACTTCGATCAATAGTCATAGCATAATCCATAATGATATTAAATAAAAAAGAAATAAAAAGAAACCATGAACAAATTTAATTGAATATTGTGTGTATTCTTATTTACATCACGAAATTACAACGACAATGTACTATTTTTAGAATAGTAATGTCGTTCATGGAAGACATACAATAAGAACATGTATACATCAATTAATGATTAAAATCAAATATATTTCGGGTCGAATTAATACCAGTAATGACATAGGATTTGACAATGAAGTCTGCCCTATTGTTTATTTATCTACTTAACTAATATTTGTCAAATACGTACATAAAATGTTATATATACAATGAAGTTCACAGTCAAGTACTTAGCACGATATGCATGTATATAGTACAACAGTCAAGGAATGTGCACGACGTGCGAATAAAATGTGTTACCAATAAAACTTGTCAACAAACAAAAGAATATCAACTGATCAATCAAAGTTGATGTGTACTGTATTGTTCGACATATTTATGGGGAAAAATGAATAAAATGTTAGTTCGAGTGATCTACTGTTAGATAATATGAACTAATAAGGGATTTTGTCGGGACTTAAGAACCTGTTCGAGGTATCTACTGTGATTGAGCTAAAACTGTTCGAGGTTGAGGTTCTACTGTAATATAAACTCAGAAGTCACGTGCCTTACCAACCAATGAAAATTAGTACAACAAAGCAGTTATACTGTATACTGCGATATCTCATTGGCTAAATCAGACATGTTAAAAGGTCAAATATCAAAATATGCTATGACATAATGCACTAAATCAGCGGTCCTGTAATGAAAGCGCTGCATACATGTATGGAAGCGTAACCAAAGTCATGACAAACACAATTTCCAAGCGCAACATTGGTTAAGAGATACTAATAGTATGAATCCATGGATTTGGACCGAGGATGGAAATATGTTGTCGCCAATTAAGACCCATGTGTGTCCTGCATGTGTTTATTGAGTTTATCAGATGTAACTGTAAAACTAAGTGTGACACCAAGCGTTGCACTTGCAGGAAGCATGGGTTGGATTGTTTATCAAAGTATGGTGAATGTCAATGAATAAGTTGTTCATATTAGGACAAACCACATCAGATGACGATATTACATGTGCAGCATATAAGCCTGAAGAGAAATAGCGTAAATATAGCAATGAATATTAATAAAATGCTTAAACAATGGTTCTTCCAGCACCTTTTTCTAACCATTTTTGCTATTTCTTTTTTTTTTGAATATTATAACTATTTCAGGTGTGTGTTTTGTTTGTTCTAACATATTTACTTTTTGTCTTTATGTATCACATGCAATTGTGTCGACTAACACTTTGGAAATAATACATGCATTAATACGAGAGTGGGTTGGGAGCTATTTCTGTGAATTAGAATCTTCTGGGAACAAGTTTATTAACAGCAGTAACATAATTTTGTTTAATGTTTATTGTGTCATTGCTGTGATTGTTGTGGATGGTTATACT
Source organism: Mactromeris polynyma (assembly GCA_032209605.1). Classification (NCBI taxonomy): domain Eukaryota; kingdom Metazoa; phylum Mollusca; class Bivalvia; order Venerida; family Mactridae; genus Mactromeris; species Mactromeris polynyma. The sequence continues at coordinate 429,500 of JASFXZ010000084.1, forward strand.
GCACTGTTATTTAAGCATTTAATCGGTGGGTCTTATATTACAGTTTATTAGATTTGTATTCATGTACTAGATGTTGTTAGTCTACTTATGTTTTTATCAATCCACTAAGATGTATAACGATGTATAACATTTTTTCTTGTAATTGGGCATAGTTCTTTATAAATACACAAATGGAGTCTATATATAAATATTCTGCTGTCAAGAAATTCTTTGTAAAAAGCTTCAATACGCATTGTTCCAGTCTTATTGGCTTTTGATTTCGTATAATGTATGGTGTCATTTTTAAAAATTAAAGTCATCGAAGACGTGTGTGAGAATGAGCCATATATTTTGCAATGCCTGCAATATACGCGGGTATTGGTAAATAGTTTTTTGAGAGTGAAAACATATAACTATAACGTGTTTAACTCATTTAACATTCAATGTAACAGTCATATTGTTCAAACGGAGATACTGCCGATACATATTCAGATATAATTTGATTTAATTTGTCTTTTTAAAACCAATACAGTCGTTTCTATCTGTAAAAAGCAGTATTTGTATACTGGTCTCCAAAATTCTGTATCCTTGTTCGATGTTACGGTCTCCAAAATCAGAATATATTTACCTTAAGTTCCTTTGCGAGTATTGTCCGTGTAATTATTCAAATCGAAACTAATAATAAAATGGTTGACTTGGTTTTAGTACCACTTTAAGTTGAAGCTAACACTAAGGAAGGATTAAGTAAGAAATGTCATGCCTCCACATATAGAAAAACTAGCAGTTGATTAGTACGGGCAAACCACGGAGAAATAGGCGATAAGAAAATGAACATCAACATGTCAGACCAAATAATGATATAAGGGGAAGGACAATTAATATTTCTCTATAACTTAACTTAACCACGTAGCATGGACGGATGAAGTTGTTACAGTGAATGCCACATTGGTAAGACAATGTCTACAAACTGCACAAATGATCAACTTGATGCGTCTCTCTCATTGTGACTATATCTATGGAAATAGTACGAATATAGTGAACTTTAATGATCGAGTGATGTCATTATAAAATATGTAAAATCACATGAATACACTGGATATTACATTTATACAATTAGTGTAATTGACGACTTAAACTACTCCGATCATTTTTGTTGAAAGTTAAATAATCAATTAGGAAAGACAACTGATAACCTGAATAACAGAAAAATACCACCAGTCATGTATTATGTCAAAATAGTATAGACAGCTTCTCGTTTCTACTTTTACTTATCGCCCGAGAGACAATGTTTACTGAATAACTGAAGTCACCAATGTCTTTCACTCCTACTTATTCTTCATTTGTCGACTGTGTCATTGTATTGTTAACGAAAGATAATCCTGGCTATTTATCAAATATCATATTTGATAAAATGCCAGGATTATCTTTCTTTAACAACACTGAAATACCCAACTTTCGTGTCACTGCGGTCCGACCAACTTCGTATAGAATTATAGATGGAAAATATTTAAACCGCGATAAATCAAAATATGTTAGGTATCTGTCGTGTGCAAACAAATGTTATCGATCAAAACTTCTACTTTATGATGGTATAAATAGTATGCTTCTGTGATTTCTACATCACTGTCCATTTTTTAGTTTTATAAGATCCCCTTTTTTTACATTGAAATAAGAAGGCTTAAACAATATCTCTGAATTTAAATACGTTCCAATAGAGGTAGATACTGTGTTCAGAGATATATTAGAATTCAAAATATGTTCTTTCGAACGCACTTTTCAGATTTAATGTGAGTGCTCCATTATGCTGTCCTTTTTAACGATTTTTGTTACAAATTGCCAGTTTTCCCACACTTGTACATAATATATCACAAATAAATTTATATTTACTATCAATTAGATATTATCATTTATGCACATATGATGCTGGTATAAATAATTGCATTCCATAGTCAAACATACAAGAACCTTTTTTTAAATGTAACAGACAAAGTAAGTAGTTGTATTGGTCAGTGTGATTATAATTTCTGTTGAAAAAAGACAAATGTATCTTTGCGATGCTAGAAAGCTAAGTAGCTACCATCATCAGAATCAAAACACAATGCAAAACCTTATTGTGCATAATTCAATATATTTGTTTCGAAAGGGGCTACAATATAAGTATCATAAATTTAAAATACATTCTGATAAATCAGTACGGCCCGGGCAATCAAAGACCTAAAATTACTGGGGGGAAATGTAACGTTTTATAGAATAGCATTGAGATACATATTGGTGTGGTTAATTTTATGGTGACATTCGACTTTTTAATCTGTAAATGCGTGAACTTTAACATATAGTTAAACTTAATTAAATATTATACATCATATCAGGCGCGTATGAGGGTATTGAGCATTGGGGCCGCGTATGGGGTGGGTGTGGAAAAATGTTTCCCCTCCGGATGAGAACAGTTTTAGGAAATAACCTTTCACAGGCGCAAAATCCATCACTTTAAAAATGATATGTATGCAATATTTTAACATTATTCTTTATTTTGAAGTGGCGAGAATCTCAATAATTTACAAGAAAAACACTAAAATACAGTTAGAACTATTTGTTTCTATTGGTAAATGTTGACAACTTCATTAATTTAATTAATTATTAAAAATTAAAAAAGTACTTACATATTTGTCTTTATTGGAAGAGAAATTAAGTTGTAGTTGAAAAATAACTGCGATAAGTAGCCGGTTGCTTACAACGCCGTACTGTCAACATGGTGAGTAGCGTCCCTTGAGTAGAATATGCCGTAATTCGGATAGGTCGCAGACGCGGATATCTAGTTAATTTATTTTGTCTTTTGTGTGAAAACAAACATATTATTTGGTTTAGTTGTGATGTATTTGTATAATGTTGAAGGATAAGTTAACTTAATTTAACTACAACGCGTGTTACCGACCAGTAAGTTACGTAGGTCGAATAGCCGCCGTTTGTCATTCAACAACAATTAAACTTGATTTTAGGATAGAAGGCATATTACCGACACCTTTATATTTTAAATATATACTTATATAGCGATAGTTAAGCTGTATGCAAAACATTTTGGTGTCGAAAAGGTGCCTTCATATTTTTTAAAGAGAAAAAATAACGTGAAATTACGGAAAATATGCCAAAATGTAAAAATCGGGTCTACTTATTGTCATGTTATTTTAAAAAATAACTAGTAATTTGTGAAAAATTGGTTATATATAACACAGGCAAGTATTATTTTATTATAAGATCGGGTTACTTACTGGAAACTTTTAACTTTATAAAGTATGGTTTCGTGAACCTAGCTCTTTGTTTGCTGTTTGTAAGTTATTACATTTATTCATACATATGTGTAATTTTGTAAAAAGATACGTGAGGGATATATTTTGAAACAGTTCAGTCGCATTTGAATGTATTCATTAATGTACATGAACGCAATATAAATCACGAAAACAATACACGCAATAGTTCACAAAACACTAGTGCACCAGATGTGTTATCCACAAGGTTAAACAATTACAAATGAGTTTATTAGCACATGTCATTTTTAATTATACAAAAAAATGTAATCACATTCGGTGGTAATTAGATAGTCACACGCCAGAATTTTCCAGACACTGCATGGCGATGATCCATGTCAATAACGAACTCATTTACAACAAATATATAGTCACTTGGTTATGCCCCCATCACACCTTACTAAGTTCCCACTGCGTCCTTGGAGTTCTAAACAAAATGCTAGGACTCAGCGACAATGCCGTGGTCTAAAGAAAATGTGAAATTGTCACGTCCATGCTACGTGCGTGCGGCGTCGGACGGGTTCTCACTACGTCCTCGCTACGTCCGTGCATATTGAGACGCGTTGTAGTTACGTTTTACAAACACTCTTTCAATTCTGACGCGTTGTATATCTGTGCATCAGACATCGATCCGTGTCCACCTACATTAATCCACACAAACTAATAGTCTGCATCGACCAACGCCATCAGGAAACCTTTGCAATTAAAATACAAGGAACCGGAGCTGGGTGGCTTCCTGATAGCAGCATGTTTTACATCAATGGCAGCGCAGGCATGTGGGACATTCCATGGTGTTACTGGACAGGAGATTACTTCGTCTTTCAATACATCAACAATGGCCTGACATACTTCTGGTATGAAGACGAAACATGTGTTGCGAGCAACTCTGAAGTCATACTGGAGGATTGAATACTTGTCACCAGATGCTAAGTGGCGTATAGTTACAGCGAGTTTCAGGCCTGCCTCTTATGCGTTCCTGTAGCGGGTGTCTTGTAGTGGACGCGCAGTTGACAAGGACGGAGTTGTCACTGCGTTGTTGCTACGCTCTAACCGTCAATACAACGTCTCCGCTATAAGTAGGTTTGAACATGTCCAAAGTCCACGTAGCAGGAACGCGGTCTCAGTAGAACATGGAGACCATACCACGTCAATTAAAAGTCCCCACTGCGTCTTCAGTACGTTCTAGGAGTTAGCACTGCGTTCCGGCCTTTTTCATGGGCGCAGCGAGGTCTTCGTGGACGCAGCTCTGGTGTGATGGGGGTATTAGTATGCTTCGTCTTTTCATGTCTTCATTAATACGTCGACTGTTTTCACACCCTATGTGGCAGTCAGGATACGTACGACGGCCCCTGTCTGGTGGCGATGATTACACTTTGTCATGCGTATCAAATATCGTGGCTGAATGCCAATAACATGTATGGCTGGTTTTTATTAGTTTAAGATACAGATGAGCAGTAAGGGTCAAGAAATGTCCGCGGCCGCTGCGGCCCCTGTGGCCCAAGCTCCTACGCGCAAGAATATTTACTATCGATTAGATATAGTCATCAATGCACATATTTTATAGTTAATATGTGATAAGTTTTATTTTCATACAAGGAGCAGCTGTCAATTGAGCATTAGTACCCGTTTTAAAATTCATTTTTTATTATCATCATTTAATTCGTTTTTACATTAACGATAAACGACTGTTCCCTGGTTTTATATATATATATATATTTAGTTCACATACTCGGCACACACGTGCCTTTGGATAATTAACACAAAACAGCATAAAGGCAGTCATTGCATGCATACACACATACAGAACAAACTTGCATTCATACACACAAAGTCATGAAACGTATTATCTAATTGGAATACAAGTCCAATGTAGTATGGTAGGAAATTTTATCGCCACTTTGATCGCAAATTCGCCAATTTGCTCCGATGGCGATCGAAATATTGGATGAGTTATGTCGTTATTTAAAATGGTTAAATAATATGTGTTATTTGACTGTTTAGTCTCTTATGACTCAATTTTAGTAGTGATATACGTTTTTACGATACATTTGTTGTAGTTAGTATTATGTACAATGTATATAAATGAGACTTTAATAAATAAATAAATATGATGATGATATCAAATAATTGCACTCCATCATCAAAAATACAAGTTCATCCTTTTTTAATGTGTCTGACAAAATAAGTACATGTATTGGACAATGTCATTATAATTTCTGTTAAAAAGCAAGCAAAAGAGACCACTTGAAACAAAGACACGCATCTATATATTATAATGTTACAATCAGGGATCGTATATGAGCATGTGCCAGTTACAACGAATGGTATAGTGTAACAAATGTATTTACATAATACTGTAATGCGAGTAAGTAAGATATGTCTTCAGCTAATATTATACTCAGTACGTTTAAAACCCATACTTTTTGTCCCGCGAAATGTTTGCAAAGCGTCATTTTATTGCATTTTAATTTTGTTCTGGTATTCCTATCTAAGTCCATGAAACTTGAGATCATATTTATTGTGCGTATCTAAATGTACTGAGTATATATCGTCTGAACAGATGGTCGGTTTATTTGAAAATAAGCAATGAGATTGCAAATCTTTGATCGCTGTGTGCACATACATGTATGATGAAAGGGCTACCCCCGCGTGCTCCCCAAACATCGTACACATCTAGATACGGACCTGCAAGCTGTTATTTATAGAAATAATTGTCCACGTTTAACTTAGATATAAATCACTCAACCTTTAGTATAACTGTATCTCTCATGGTTGCCGTAACACTGACGTTAACATTATTTCATTTGTTCTTGTTGACAAAGTTTGTTAATTATTGCAAATATTGTTTAAAAGGACCCTTAAACCAACACATTGAAACAATAAGGTAAACCCATTCTACATTTTTTACTTTTATTATTATTATTATCATTATTGTTGTTATTATTATAATTATAAGCTCGCGTCGTGTGTTTAGAAATTCTGGATTATTTGTATTACCCCTACTTGGATAAATGTAATCAGAATATATATATTATCAAAACTTATATCTTCAAAACGAAATGCCTGAATTGATAACACTATTAAAATGCTGACTTTAATGTTTAAAAGGCTGTAAATAGTTTTATTATTCATAAAACTTTAGATTTATGTGCAGTTCCTAAACGAGTTTTTGTATTGAATTATTAGATTAATAAAAACGTAGTTTTAATAACGTTCTTTTCCATAAAAAATAATGAAAAATGTAATGTAATAAAATTGTCACCGAATTTCGTAACGTATGCTGTCACATTTATTGTATTTCAGTGAAAATAAGTTAACTAATTTTGCTGTTAATGATGATAACATATAAATCAGTTTTCGCCCATTTTCAACACTGAACCATTTATGTGACTTTAATTATTAACAAAGACCAGAGATTACTTTTTTATTTATCTATTTGATCTATTCGTTTCCTAAACACACGAAACTCTCGCTAAACACACGAAACTCTCGCTAAACACACGGAACTCTCGCTTTCGTAGTTCACGATTCCATTGTTCATGGATTTTGTGAAACCAATTTCCTGGGTCATTAATGGACACCATCCGCTTACTAAAATAGTATGCTTTCTCCATATATTTATAATGTCAAAATGCTAACGACGGTTGGGGACTCTATATAATTAAATGATACTATTTGATATAAGAAAAAATACGCTTTGGTATCAATGGAAAGATGAATGTAGAGGAACATGTTTTAACAAGGTGAGCAATAATCACTTCATTCTAGTCGGAGCATGTTGGTGGAGAAAGTAGATACTTTCAAGTTGTAGATTACAATTCATCTAGTAGTCCTACTAACAGTGTCTGTGGTAATATATGTGATCCTATATGGTCGCTGCTATGGGATTTACAACATCTTCTGTAAGTGAAAGTGACGTCATTTCAAGAAAACGCAACATGAGATGTGCTTTTTTGCAAGCAGGAAACACTATTTACTCCATATTGTCACTTCGATTTCATTTTGCAATATGGGACAAATATTGCTTACTGTCAGTACATAGTGACGTCACATATGACGTTTTCTGGAAATGACATCACTTACAGAAGAGGTTGGAAATCGTACAGCGGCGCTCATATGTAAAATATTAGTAAATAGTGTTGACTAGTTTGATAACTAAGGGAAATTTTCGCCATAGGAGCTGTATGAAAATTGTCCCGGGTCACTAAACGAGAAGTGTACAATAACTCATAGTGAGAATATAAATCATGCACTGCGACCTGTACGGCATGTCTTATTTCCATCTTCAAATATTTCCTATCAACAGTTTTTAAGATGGCTACGCATACTAAGGAAGAAATAGAGAAGTTCAAAGTGGCACGTGAGGATTAAGATGGTGATTTTAGTGATGATGAAAACAGTTCAATATCACAGACAGACGGGAAGAAAGACAGAGATACCTGGGGCGGTGAATACGAATTCGTACTGTCCGTTGTTGGATTTACAGTCGGATTATCTAATATTTGGCGATTTCCATACTTCTGTTTCCGGAATGGAGGAGGTATGTTTCCCATTCTGCACCGGTGGTTCTATGGAAATGTTGATGTCTATGATATTTCTAGTGCCAACAAAAGGTTGACGTATATGACATGTAGCGTACCAGCCCTTCTATGAAATGGCTGATGTATATGCTATAACCTATACCGGCAGTTCAATGAAATGGTTGATGTATTTATTTCGATTTTTCAGTGCCCATCTTTTACGAACGAAGAAATTAAAACCAAAGCCTGCACGAAATACCAAATTCTCACATACCAGAGGTCTAACCGTTCCACTAGGGACGACAATATTTTTTGTTGGACCACATATTTATGAGAATGTGAATAACCGAAAAGAAATTGGCAAAATTCCCGTGGTTCAGTCCCGGTACCGCAAACAAATACAGTCCGACCTCGTTAATTCGGCAAGCTTTTATCCGATATGTCGGTATCATTCGAAATGTTCAGGTCCCGATGGATCTTCTTAAGCACGTAGGTTATTCGAAATAAACATTTGGGACCCGATGAATTCGTATGAACAAGGTCCGACTGTAATCTTTATAGAATAGCTTTATTTCTGTCAATGGCATTTTTCTCTCTTATTTCAGGCATTGCAATCATTCCATTCCTGATATTTATGATAACATGTGGTGGACCATTGTATTACATAGAAGTATGTCTCGGACAATACTCGGGAAAATCACCACTTAGTGTGTGGAACATTAGTCCATTGTTCAAAGGCAATGATAGATATGTTTATTTTATTTTCATGTTGAACGATGAAAATTGTTTTTTTACAAAGTAGTAAAAATCCTTTTTACAGCTTGACAAATGGCGTGAAAGCAGGTAATTTGGGTATGTGAATCTTAGAACTTTCAATATATTAGCGCCGCTGTACGATTTCCAACCTCTTCTTTAAGTGATGTGATTTCCTGATGTAACGTCACCATGTACTGACAATAAGCAATATTTGCCCCATATGGCAATACGAACGCGAACTGACCATATAGAGTAAATAGTGTTTCCTGCTTGCAAATAGTGACATCACAATTTGCGTTTTCTTGGAATGACGTCACTTACAGAAGAGGTTGTAAATCACAGAGCAGTGCTCAATTATCGAGATATAAATTATGTTATTGTTAGTTTCTTTTTGTTTGAATAGTCATAAAATGTTACTGATATTATACATGGGTTCTCGGGAGAGACAGTGTATGCAATAAACAGCAAAATCATGTTTTATGGCATAGAATACATATTACCATTCCAAAATAATATCTTACGTAATATTCACTGAAACACATTTGTTATTGGTCACCCATGTGTAAATGTTGTAAAATAATTTCCGTGTTTCGGTAAACCGCTACAAGTTGCTATTTCTTTGCAGTCGTACACTTTTTAAGAGTGTTACTAGTGAATGGGTATGTGCGTATTGCAAGAAATATTGTTGAGTTTTATCGCTTATTTTGACAAAAACTTCTATGTATCAGTGACCGAAAAGAGAAACATCTGAGTGTATGGGTATATTAGTCGGTTATTTTCGTGTACATCGTTTTTATTTCAATGTTTCAGTATGATATTTTAAGTAAATGGGGTGTCCTGTTCGGTATGTATCATACAGTTGAATATCACCAATATATTAACACATGATATGATAGAAATGTAGGAAGACAATAATAAATGGTAAGATGATAGAATGTTATCTTAGTAGGATGGTAGAACATTGATGATAATATGATGAAAACAACTGATGCTGCTGTTCATTAAAACTGTATCGTGCAAATTCCTACTATGGGGATAATTTTGTCTTACAGGAATTGGTTTCGTGATGGTTAGTGTATCATTAATGTATGCCTGGGAATTCGGACTGGCTTTGTCGTTGGTTATCTATTTTCTGATCAATTCATTTTATCCAACTATTCCTTGGTCCAACTGTAACAACTCTTGGAATACAGATCTTTGTGTGGGTGAGAATTTCTGTTTGCTTATCGTTAAATAACTGATGGAGTAGTCCCACGGCTTATCAGAATAGCAGAGCTTTACAGAGATATCACTGATAAGTATCACTGTTAAATATACACTGTATTAAAACTAACATTTATTTTGCAATTTATCGATTACATTAAATCATTAAAGTGACCAATCACAAGAAGACATCTCATACACAGCGAGATACATACAAAGCGAGATACATACAAAGCGAGATACATGAACACCGGTAAACATGAACAGCGAGATACATCCACAGCGAGATACATGCACAGTGAGATGCATACACAGCGAGATACATGAACAGCGAGATACATGCACAGCGAGATACATGCACAGTGAGATGCATACACAGCGAGATACATGAACAGCGAGATACATGTACAGCGAGATTACATGCACAGCGAGATACATACACAGCGAGATATATACACAGCGAGACACATACATAGCGAGATACATGCACAGCGAGATACATACATAGCGAGAAACATACACAGCGAGATACATACATAGCGAGATACATACACAGCGAGATACATACACAGCGAGACACATACATAGCGAGATACATACACAGCGAGATACATACATAGCGAGATACATACACAGCGAGATACATACACAGCGAGACACTTACATAGCGAGATACATACACAGCGAGATACATACAAAGCGAGACACATACATAGCGAGATACATGCACATCGAGATACATACACAGCGAGATACATACACAGCGAGATACATGAACAGCGAGATACATATACAGCGAGACACATACAAAGCGAGATACATGCACAGCGAGATACATACACATCGAGATGCATGCCCATCGAGATTACATACACAGCGATATACATACACAACGAGATACATACACAGCGAGATATATGCACAGCGAGATACATGCACATGGATATGAAAATGACAAACTTTTAGCGATGCATCAGTCCTGTATTTTTTTAAATACTTGTTAAAAGCAAGGATTATCATGTTTCATAATTTACATAAGGGGAACAGAAAAAGAATCTTTTCAAGATATCTATTACACTCAATTGTAAAATGGAATTAAATTACACTTACTATAAATATCTGAGGTCAAAAAGTAAACGTTTGAAACCATTTCTAGATCAGGTTGGCTGGGTCTCTTCAAATATTTTATCGCCCGAATGCATTGAGAACTATCCAGTTACGGTCGTGGTGATATGAGATATACTATTCTGAGGGTTTATAAATGAGAAACACATAATTCTGCACATTTTGACGTTCGTTTAATATGGTACAATTGGCAAGATGTTGTAGTCGGATTAAATAAAAAGCTTTATCACATACCCGTGCAGGTTTCTACTATGCAACATATATCATATTGCGCAGTATGCATATAATATGCAAATGAGCGAAAAAACCTAAATGAAATCCATACTCTGCTTGTTTACAATTTACAAAACGAGTAATGATAAAGAATATGCAAGTTAGCAACTTGATTTATTAAATAAGAATGCTCATGTACGCTGCAGCAAACTCAAATATAAACATTATAACATTTACCGTTAACATGCAAATTATGACAAATCTACTAAGCATGTCCATCAAAATTATCCCAACCTACCTATCCAGTTCAGTAAGTTTATTCCATCCAAAACCATTCGAGTTTCAGTGGACATCGACACATCACCAGTGTACACAGGTAGTTGTAACAATTAATGTATCTTTGTTCAAGGAGCTGAGTCCTAAATCACTCAACATGAATCAGATTCTGCACCTTTGATAGCGATTAGGTAGATAGAACAGATTCACTGAACGCGTGTATACTGTATGACACTTTTGAGGAAATGTTTTTCCTGTATTTACGTTTAATACTTATCCCTGATATAAGCGAATTGTAAGATATCTTTAATAAACTGGAAAATGATAACATAATAATAGATCTATGGATACTAATAGAAATAAAGAATTTGTGAATGGGTCTACTTTTTCGGCTATTTGATAAAAAGCCTTTTGACTTTCGGGACGCTAAGTACTGTCAATGTTAAACGGTCAATTTAATAATGTGTTTTTACCTTAAATTGTCGGGTATGTGATGAATTGAATATTAAATTCGCCAGAGGCTCGCTTCATAATTCTTTATATTCAACGAGTTCAATAAATTTGATACTAGACAACACGCATTCAATATTCTCTATCTATTATTATTCACGACAGTCCATCACAACGTGACAGTTAGTTTAGAACTATTGTGTCCACTTTTAGTTATTCAGTTTGTGTTTTTTTTGTATATTGAATATAATTCCCCCCAGTTTTCGGAAGATCCGCTCGTCCAAACAGCAAACATTCAGTGCTGACCCAGCCATTTCTCGTTTTCTTTCATTTCGCGAATTTGTCACCATAAAGGGATGATATATTGCTACCATAGTAACCCAGTGGTCTGATATAATCACACAAAAAGAAATTTAAGTATCCCACGATGCCTTATTAGTTGATTACATGTAATCGTCATAGTTATTGTTACTAAAAAAACAGTTATTCAGCGTGTATTTTTTATCTTTATTCTTTAAATCCACATTTCACGTACTTTATTTTTAGATTCGACAACGAATTTGACTGAGAAGAGAATCAACATGACGCCCAACACTACAGACGTAACATTCCGAACTTCCGGTACAGAATTCTGGGAGTAAGAAACATGTTTTGTTTTGTACTTTCATTGTATACATTGCTACATACTGTATTATTATCATTGTATCATATATTTTTGTCTCGGATCAGTCAAACCAGTAATCCATTTATACATTTACATTTCAAAATAACGTTTAGTCAATGTATTTATGTTAAATCGACGATAATATAACATAATGTGCTCATGAATTATACGTGTCATAGTTTATTTGTTATATGAAAAGCTTCTTTTTTTAAGTTGAAAATTGTTTCAAATAATTCGTGAAAGAGGCGTTATAAAAATGTCACCATCCTACGAATAATGGCATATTGTATGCTCAATGTACAACACTATTTTTATCAAAAATATATGTACAGTATTTTGTACTCCTTAATCAATATTCTGCTATTGTCTCAACGCAACATTATATATGTAATCGGACAGTAGTAAAATGCATACTGCTTTGTATTCTTGACTACAAAATACGATCAGAACCATTACCACGTGATCTTCATGAATCATGACCTACACAATTTAATATCTCTGCATTCAGAAATGTGAATAACTCAATTTTACCCAAATATTTCATTCAGGCCAAATATTTCAAAAACTGCCACATTTGATTTAATCCATGAAATAAACATACCACAAATTTAAATTTGCTCTTTATCACCATTCGTAGACGGAGACTTTTACAAATACATGTTCACTATTTGTGAATGACTACATTGCCGTTTCCGACTAAATGTCTGTCTTTAATGTTTGCAGAATTTGATGTTCAATTTTCAGCGTAGCCGTACCTACACCATGGCTTTGCTATTTGCAATGTTGTGTATACCAATCAAATCTTACATTAACATCTACACCAACTTCTCTTCAAACGAACGACACTTGTAACCTTGACGCGGATTGGTTAACCTTTCGATAAGGGCCATGTTACCTTACCGAACTCCAATGAATTTCGGTGATTGTACCGAATCCATTTTGGATCTGGAATGATCAGCAATCGTAACATTTCGGTATTTTTTTTAATTGCGCAACAAATATTAACCTTCAAATTCCGTCGGCCATCTATTTTTAAGATATTTCTTGTTTATATCGGAGCCTATATTGCAAATCCTAATTTACGTGTAAGAAGATATCATCATTTCAATGTTAGCTCGATTTTTGGTTTGCAATCTTAAATTCTCATGTACAGTAATAATAAGACCACCTCAAAATTAAGAACACATTTTTTCAAGTACATTTTCACTGTTATGCTTTTTATTCCACCTGGATAAGAAGACCAGTTTTCGTGGGTCTTATCATACTACTTTTACTGGAAATATTTCAACAGGCTGTTGCAATTAATGTGAACACATGACGTTATAATATGAAAACATGTCGTCATCTTTAGTGCGTTTTTCTCATAAACGAGAGACTGCGCCACACATATCCTATAAGCAGACAGTGTTCTAATGAGCAGTTGCGAAAACAACCCACATATGTATGTAAGTACAGTTACCTTCCCTAGACTTTTCACCCCTCTACACAAACACAGGTACACTAGAAGCCAGGCTACAAACATACAACCCACCAAATGTAGCTGAACAGATCCCGGTTCATCTATCCCCGATGAAAGGTCGAGTACGTTACGCCTGAAATAAATCAATGATACTTCATTAAGTGATAGGTTTAATTCATTACTAGTATTAACGCTGATACCGCGCTAATGATTTATCTTCGAACAATTTTAATCAAAGAACTGAAGGTCCTGGAAGGCGATTACAAGGCAAGACTGCACGTTATTTTTATATTATCGTATTAAAAATTAATACGCGACTTATCAGGTAAACTAATTCGCCAGAAATGACAGATAATCCGGAAAAGCTATTTATATCAAAACTCTCACCTTTCCACAATTGATATATCCCTGACAAATCAATCATTATTCTCATCAAAAGTTATAATCGAATCAGATGAATATGTCGGTACTTGGAGTAGACCATCCGGTTGACGATGATAGCAATGAGACGCTAAGTGCCTTAAATATTTAGCTAAGGAAAGAAATTACTAAATTATCTTCCCTTACCGATATGATTCATGAAGATCACGTGGTAATGTGAACATAGTTCTGATCGTCTTTTGTAGTCAAGAATACAAAGCAGTATGCATGTTAATAACTACTGTCCGATTACAGACATAATGTTGCGTTGAGACAATAGCAGAATATTAAAGTAATACTATGTTCATTTTGTGTTCATTTGTTTGATTAACCAAACATGAAACATATAGTTCCTATGGTTAAAACATCACTAAACATGCATTTATAAAGAAATATTTTGAAATATATTTGATGAAGAAAGATGTTTGTGCATCATAAAATTTAAAAAAGATTACAGTTTTTTTAACAATCAGGCAATTTTACAGGTTTTGACTGTAAGTAATATGACAAAAAAAAGATTTTTTCCATCGGTTTTACATTGTAATGGCTCTTATTAAAGCCAATGTAACAACAATACTGTATAAAGCGAATTCAAACATTTTATGTTCAGATGAGCCAGATACATCTTTAATTAAGGAGTACAAAATACTGTACGTATATTTTTCATAAAAATAGTGTTGTACATTGAACATACAATATGCCATTATTCGTAGGATGGTGACATTTGTATAACGCCTCTTTCACGAATTATTTGAAACAATTTTCAACTTTAAAAAAAGAAGCTTTTCATATAACAAATAAACTATGACACGTATAATTCATGAGCACATTATGTTATATTATCGTCGATTTAACATAAATACATTGACTAAACGTTATTTTGAAATGAAAATGTATAAATAGATTACTGGTTTGACTGATCCGAGACAAAAATATATGTTAACATGATTATAATACAGTATGTAGCAATGTATACATATATATGTATAATGTAATGAAAGTAAATAACAAAACAAGTTTCTTACTCCCAGAATTCTGTACCGGAAGTTCGGAATGTTACGTCTGTAGTGTTGGACGTCATGTTGATTCTCTTCTCAGTCAAATTCGTTGTCGAATCCAAAGTGAAAAGTACGTGAAATGTGGATTTAAAGAATAAAGATAAAAAATACACGCTGAATAACTGTTTTTTTAGTAACAATAACTATGACGATTACATGTAATCAACTAATAAGGCATCGTGGGATACTTAAATTTCTTTTTGTGTGATTATAACAGACCACTGGGTTACTATGGTAACCATATATCATCCCTTTATGGTGACAAATTCGCGAAATGAAAGAAAACGAGAAATGGCTGGGTCAGCACTGAATGTTTGCTGTTTGGACGAGCGGATCTACCGAAAACTGGGGGGAATTATATTCAATATACAACAAAACCACAAACTGAATAACTAAAAGTGGACACAATAGTTCTAAACTGCCTGTCACGTTGTGATGGACTGTCGTGAATAATAATAGATAGAGAATATTGAATGCGTGTTGTCTAGTATCAAATTTATTGAACTCGTTTAATAAAAATAATTATGAAGCGAGCCTCTGGCGAATTTAATATTCTATTTATCACATACCCGACAATTTAAGGTAAAAACACATTATTAAATTGACCGTTTAACATTGACAGTACTTAGCGTCCCAAAAGTCAAAAGGCTTTTTTAATCAAAGAGCCGAAAAAGTAAACCAATTCACAAATTCTTTATTTCTATTATTATCCTTAGAATGCAACCTACATTTTCAGCCAATGAAATGACAGAACGGCTCCCATTAAGTACTACGCTGATTCATTAATAATTTCGACTTTTCGCGGGCTTTTTAAGCTCCGCCTACTGCGAATCTGTGTGAGCGTTATTATATTTGGAAATTTACTATTCTTGTCCGTTATAGCTTTTATTTGAAATTTGCATGCGTATCGGCCAATCAAAATGTAGGTTACATTCTAAGTCAGTTAGTAGATATTAAGTAAAATCTTATTGGTTAAGAAGAGGGCTCGCTCGCTACGCTCGCTCCGCCCCTTCTTAATCAATAAGATGTTACTTAAAATCTACTAACTATTACATAGATCTATTAATATTTTATCATTTTCCAGTTTAATAAAGATATCTTACAATTCGCTAAAATCAGGGATAACTATAAAACGTAAATACAGGAAAAACATTTCCTAAAAAATGTCATCAATAATGACGTCACAACATAAACAAGTATATGACGTCATACACGCGTTCAGTGAATCTGTTCTATCTACCTAACTCGAGTCGCTATCAAGTGTGCATAATCTGATTCATGTTGATTGATTTAGGACTCAGCTCATCGAACAAAAATAAATTAATTGTTACAACTACCTGTGTACACTGGTGATGCGTCGATGTCCACTGAAACTCGAATGGTTTTGGACGGAATTAACTTACTGAACTGGATAGGTAGGTTGGGAGAATTTTGGTGGACATCCTTAGTAGATTTGTCATAACTTGCATGTTAACGGTAAATGTTATCATGTTTATAGTTGAGTTTGCTGCAGCGTACATGAGCATTCTTATTTAATAAATCAAAAGTTGCTAACCTGCATATTCTTTATCATTACTCGTTTTGTAAATTGTAAACAAGCAGAGTATGGATTTCATTAGTTTTTTTCGCATACGCATACTGCGCAATATGATATGTATTGCATAGTAGAAACCTGCACGGCTATGTGATAAAGCTGTTTATTCAATCCGACTACAAAATCTTGCGAAGTGTACCATATCGATTTCAAACGTTTAATTTTTGACCTGAGATATTTGTATTAAGTGTAATTTAATTCTATTTTACAATTGAGTGTAATGGATATCTTGAAAAGTTTCTTTTTCTTTTCCCCTTATGTAAATCATAAAATATGATTATCCTGGATTTTAAGAAGCATTTAAAAAAAAACAGGACTGACACATCGCTAAAAACTTGTCATTTTCATATCCATGTGCATGTATCTCGATGTGTATGTATCTCGATTTGCATGTATCTCGATGTGCATGTATCTCGGTGTGCATGTATCTCGATGTGCATGTATCTCGGTGTGCATGTATCTCGATGTGCATGTATCTCGATGTGCATGTATCTCGGTATGTATGTATCTCGATGTGCATGTATATCGATATGCATGTATCTCGATGTGCATGTATCTCGATGTGCATGTATCTCGGTGTGCATGTATCTCGATGTGCATGTATCTCGATGTGCATGTATCTCGATGTGCATGTATGTCGATGTGCATGTATCTCGCTGTGTCTTGTATCTCGATGTGCATGTATCTCGATGTGCATGTATCTCGGTGTGCATGTATCTCGCTGTGTATGTATCTCGCTGTGCGTGTATCTCGCTGTGCGTGTATCTCGCTGTGCATGTATCTCGCTGCGTATGAGATGTCTTCGTGCGATGGGTCACTTTAATGATTTGTAATCGATAAATTTCAAAATAAATGTTAGTTTTAATACAGTGTATATTTAACAGTGATATTAATCAGTGATATCTCCGAAAAGCTCTGATATTCTGATAAGCCATGGGTCTACTCCATAAGTTATTTAACGATAAGCAAAGAGAAAGTCTCACCCACACAAAGATCTGTATTCCAAGAGTTGTTACAGTTGGACCAAGGAATAGTTGGATAAAATGAATTGATCAGAAAATAGACAACCCACGACAAATCCAGTCCGAATTCCCAGGCATACATTAATGATACACTAACCATCACGACACCAATTCTTGTAAGACAAAATTATCCCCATAGTAGGAATTTGCACGCTTAAGTTTTAATGAACAGCAGCATCAGTTGTTTTCATCATATTATCATCAATGTTCTACCATCCTACTATGATAACATTCTATCATCTTACCATTTAGTATTGTCTTCCTACATTTCTATCATAGCATGTGATAATATATTGGTGATAGTCAACTGTATGATACTTACCGAACAGGTCACCCCATTTACTTAAAATATCATACTGAAACATTGAAATAAAAACGATGTAAATGAAAATAACCAACCAATATACCCATAAACTCAAATGTTTCTCTTTTCGGTCACTGATACATAGAAGTTTTTGTCAAAATAAGCGATAAAACTCAACAATATTTCTTGCAATACGCACATACCCATTCACGAGTAACACTCTTAAAGATTGTACGACTGCAAAAAAATAGCAACTTGTAGCGGTTTACCGAAACACGGAAATTATTTTACAACATTTACACATGGGTGACCAATAACAAATGTGTTTCAGTGAATATTACGTAAGATATTATTTTGGAATGGTAATATGTATTCTTTGCCATAAAACATGATTTTGCTGTTTATTGCATATACTGTCTGTCCCGAGGACCCTTGTATAATATCAGTTACATTTTAAGTCTATTTAAAAACAAAGAAACTAACAATAACATAATTTATATCTCGATAATTGAGCACTGCTATGTGATTTACAACCTCTTCTGTAAGTGACGTCATTCAAAGAAAACGCAACTTGTGATGTCACTATTTGCAAGCAGGAAACACTATTTACTCTATATGGTCACTTCGTTTTCGTATTGCCATATGGGGCAAATATTGCTTATTGTCAGTACTTGGTGACGTCATATATGACGTTATCAGGAAATCACGTAACTTAAAGAAGAGGTTGGAAATCGTACAGCGGCGCTTATATATTTAAAGTTCTAAGATTCACATACCCAAATTACATGCTTTCAAGCCATTTGTCACGCTGTAAAAAGGATTTTTACTACTTTGTAAACAAACTATCTTCAGCGTTCAACATACAAATAAAATAAATATATCTATCATTACCTTTGAGCAATAGACTAATGTTCCACACACTAAGTGGTGATTTCCCCGAGTATTGTCCGAGACATACTTCTATGTAATACAATGGTCCATCACATGTTATCATAAATATCAGGAATGGAATGATTGCAATGCCTGAAATAAGAGAGAAAAATGCCATTGACAGAAATAAAGCTATTCTATAAAGATTACAGTCGGACCTTGTTCATACGAATTCATCGGGTCCCAAATGTTTATTTCGAATAACCTACGTGCTTAAGAAGATCCATCGGGACCTGAAAATTTCGAATGATACCGACATATCGGATAAAAGCTTGCCGAATTAACGAGGTCGGACTGTATTTGTTTGCGGTACCGGGACTGACCGACGGGAATTTTGGCAATTTCTTTTTGATTATTCCCATTCTCATAAATATGTGGTCCAACAAAAATTTGTGTCGTCCCTAGTGGAACGGTTAGATCTTTGGTATGTGACAATGGGGTATTTCGTGCTGGCTTTGGTGTTAATTTCCTCGTTCGTAAAAGAAGGTCACTGAAAAATCGAAATAAATACATCAACCATTTCATTGAACGACCGGTACAGATTAGAACATTATACATCAGTCATTTCATAGAAGGGCCGGTACTCTATATGTCATATACGTCAACCTTTTGTTGGAACTAGAAATATCATAGACATCAACATTTCCATAGAACCACCGGTGCAGAATGGGAAACATACCTCCTCCATTCCGGAAACAGAAGTATGGAAATCGCCAAATATTCGATAATCCGACTGTAAATCCAACAACGGATAGTACGAATTCGTATTCACCACCCCAGGTGTCTCTGTCTTTCTTCCCGTCTGTCTGTGATATTGAACTGTTTTCATCATCACTAAAGTCACCAACTTCATCCTCACGTGCCACTTTGAACTTCTCTATTTCTTCCATAGTATGCGTAGCCATCTTAACAACTGTTGATAGGAAATATTTGAAGATGGAAATAAGACATGACGTACAGTTTGCAGTGCATGATTTATATTCTCACTATGAATTATTGTACACTTCTCGTTAGTGGCCATGGCCCGTTGTGAAAAGGCTCCTTGGGAGAAAATTCTCCTTAATTATCACACTTTTCAATTCTATTTACTAAATTTTTTACATATGAGCGCCGCTGTACGATTTCCAACCTCTTCTGTAAGTGATGTCATTTCCAGAAAACGTCATATGTGACGTCACCATGTACTGGCAGTAAGCAATATGTGTCTCATATTGCAAAATGAAATCGAAGTGACCATATGTAGTAAATATTGTTTCTTGCTTGCAAAAAGTGACATCACATGTTGCGTTTTCTTGAAATGACGTCACTTTCACTTACAGAAGATGTTGTAAATCCCATAGCAGCGACCATATTGGATCACATATATTACCACAGACACTGTTACTAGAACTACTAGATGAATTGTCATCTACAACTTCAAAGTATCTACTTTCTCCACCAACATGCTCCGACTAGAATGAAGTGATAATTGCTCACCTTGTTAAATCATGTACCTCTACATTCATTTTTCCATTTATATCAAAGAGTACTTTTTTCATATTAAATAGTATAATTTAATTATATAAAGTCCCCTTTCGTCGTTAGCATTTTGACATTATAAATATATGGAGAAAGCATTTTAGTAAGCGGATGGTGTCCATAATTGTCCCAGTAAAATGGTTTAACGAAATCCATGAACAATGAAATCGTGAACTACGAAAGCGAGAGTTCATAATTTTATAATAAATAATTACGTGTGTTTATGATACGAATAGATCAAATAGATGAATAAAGAAGTCATCTCTGTTCTTTGTTAATAATTAAAGTCACATAAATGGTTCAGCAAAATTAATTAACATAATTTCACTGAAATACAAAAAATGTGACGGCATATTTTTTATGGAAAAGTACGTTATTAAAAATACGTTTAAATTAATATAATAATTCAATACACAAACTCGTTTAGGGACTGCATCTGAATATAAAGTATTATGAATAATTAAACTCTTTACAGCCTTTTAAACCTTAAAGTCAACATTTTCATAGTGTTATAAGTTCAGGCATTTCGTTTTGAAGATATAAGTTTTGATAATATATATATTCTGATTTCATATATCCAAGTAGGGGTAATACTAATAATCCAGAATTTCTAAACACACGACAAGAGCTTATAATAATAACAACAATAATAATAACAATAATAATAATAACAACAATTATAATAACGACAATAATAATAACAACATTATAATAACAACAATAATAATAACAATAATAATAATAACAACAATTATAATAACAACAATAATAATAACAATAATAATAATAACAACAATTATAATAACAATAATAATAATAACAACAATTATAATAACGACAATAATAATAACAACAATTATAATAACAACAATTATAATGACAACAATAATAATAACAATAATAATAATAACAACAATTATAATAACAACAATAATAATAACAATAATAATAATAACAACAATTATAATAACAATAACAACAATTATAATAACGACAATAATAATAAAAAACAATTATAATAACAACAATTATAATAACAATTATAATAATAACAACAATTATAATAACAATAATAATAATAACAACAATTATAATAACAATTATTAGAATAACAATAATAATAATAACAACAATTATAATAACAACAATAATAATAACAATAATAATAATTACAAAAATAGTAATAACAATAATAATAATAACAACAATAATAATAACAATAATAATGATAACAACAATTATAATAACGACAATAATAATAAAAGTAAAAAATGTAGAATGGGTTTACCTTATTGTTTCAATGTGTTGGTTTAAGGGTCCTTTTAAGCAATATTTGCAATAATTAACAAACTTTGTCAACAAAAACAATGAAATAATTTTAACGTCAGTGTTACGCAACCATGAGAGATACAGTTATACCAACTGCTGAGTGATTTACATCTAAATGAAACGTGGACAATTATTTCTATCAATAACAGATTGCAGGTCCGTATCTAGATGTGTACAATGTTTGGGCAGCACGCGAGGGTAGCCCCTTTCATCATATGTGCACAAAACGATCAAAGATTTGCAATATAATTACTTAATTTTAAAATAAACCGATCATCTGTTCAGACGATATGTACTCAGTACATTTAGAAACGCACAATAAATATGATCTCAATGTTCATGGACTTAGATCGGAATACAAGAAATGAACATAACACAATAATATTTCATGTTTATGCAACATGCAAGCTATATCCCATCACAAGGTATTTTTTTTATATAAATAGAGTTTCAAATGCAATAAAATGACGCTTTGCAAACATTTCGCGGGACAAAAAGTATGGGGTTTAAACGTACTGAGTATATTATTAGCTGAAGTCATATCTTACTTACTCGCATTACAGTATTATGTAAAGGCATTTGTTACTCTATACCATCGTTGTAACTATAACATGCTCATATACGATCCCTGATTGTAACATGATATTATATAGATGCGTGTCTATATTTCAAGTGGTCTCTTTTGCTTGCTTTTTAACAGAAATTATAATGACATTGTCCAATGCATGTACTTATTTTGTTAGACACATTAAAAAAGGATGAAGTTGTATTTTTGATGATGGAGTGCAATTATTTGATATCATCATCATATTTATTTATTTATTAAAGATTCATTTGTATACATTGTTCATAATACTAACTACAACAAATATATCGTAAACACGTATATCACTACTACAATTGAGTCATAAGAGACTAAACAGTAAAATAACACACATTATTTAACCATTTTAATAACGACATAACTCTTAAATACATAAAATTATGTCATCTAATATTGCGATCGCCATCGGTGCAAATTGGCGAATTTGCGATCAAAGTGGCAATACAAAATCGCGAAAAATCACACAGTTCTTCAGTTTATTTTCATTTTTTTTTCAATTTTCCTACCATACTACATTGGACTTGTATTCCAATTACCAATTAGATTATACGTTGCATGACTTTGTTTGTATGAATGTATGTTTGTTCTGTATGTGTGTATGCATGCAATGACTGCCTTTATGTTGTTTTGTGTTAATTAACCAAAGGCACGTATGTGCCGAGTATGTGAAATAAAGATATATATATATATAAAACCAAGGAACAGTCGTTTATCGTTAATGTAAAAACGAATTAAATGATGATAATAAAAAAATGAATTTTAAAACGGGTACTAATGCTCAATTGACAGCTGCTCCTTGTATGAAAATAAAACTTATCACACATTAACTATAAAATATGTGCATTGATGACCCTATCTAATCGATAGTAAATATTCATGCGCGTTGGAGCTTGGGCCGCAGGGGCCGCGGACATTTCATGACCCCTACTTCTCATATGCATCTTAAACTAATAGAAACCAGCCATACATTTTATTGGCATTCAGCCACGATATTTAATACGCATGACAAAGTGTTATCATCGCCACCAGACAGGGGCCGTCGTATCCTGGCTGCCACATACGGTGTGACAACGGCGTATTAATGAAGACATGAAAGCATGAAGCATACTAACCAGATGAATATATATTTGTTGTAAATGATTTCGTTAATGACATGGATCATCGCCATGCAGTGTCTGGAAAATTTGGCTCGTGACTATCTAATTACCACCGAATGTGATTACATTTGTTTGTATAATTAAAAACGACATGTGCTAATTTACTAATATGTTCTTGTTTGACCTTGAGGATAACACATCTGTTGCACTTGTGTTTTGTGAAATATTGCATGTAATGTTTTCGTGATTTATATTGCTTTCATTTACCTTAATGAATACATTCAAATGCGACTAAACTGTTTCAAAATATATCACTAACGTATCTTTTTACAAAATTTAACATATGTATGAATAAATGTAATAACTTACAAGTAGTAAACACATTTTCGGAAAATATCATGTTGAAAGTGATAGATTTTGCGCCTGTGAAAGGTGATTTCGTAAAACGTAATCATACAGTTCTAGTGCTTCTTCACACAAAGTTTGACAAATAGTCAATTTAATTTCATGAAGAAAGATATCTCTGAAGATGATATAGACGTAAATATGTCAAGTAATACATCATTTTGTTCGTCTTGATGCCAACTATTGAAATATATATATATGTGTATACTTGCATCTAAATTTACGGCTTATGCTGCCCCTGACTGACTACGACAGACTCTGACTGACTCTGACTGGCTCTGACTGACTCTGAAATGGATAGATTGCATAGCTGAAGACATTTTTGTCGACGGAGTAGGTAGGTCTTTAAGTCCTGAGAAAATGAGCAAAATCGGAGAGAAATATTTTTTTTCAGAAAAATGAAATTCTATCACGGCTAAGACCTGTACGCGATTTCGATTTTTAGCGAAAATTTAGTTTTCACGTAAATATGTCAAGTAATACATCATTTTGTTCGTCTTGATGCCAACTATTGAAATATATATATATGTGTATACTTGCATCTAAATTTACGGCTTATGCTGCCCCTGACTGACTATGACTGACTCTGACTGACTCTGACTGGCTCTGACTGACTCTGAAATGGATAGATTGCATAGCTGAAGACATTTTTGTCGACGGAGTAGGTAGGTCTTTAAGTCCTGAGAAAATGAGCAAAATCGGAGAGAAATATTTTTTTTCAGAAAAATGAAATTCTATCACAGGTCAATCCTGTACGCGATTTCGATTTTTAGCGAAAATTTTGTTTTCACGTAAATATGTCAAGTAATACATCATTTTGTTCGTCTTGATGCCAACTATTGAAATATATATATATGTGTATACTTGCATCTAAATTTACGGCTTATGCTGCCCTTGACTGACTATGACTGACTCTGACTGACTCTGACTGGCTCTGACTGACTCTGAAATGGATAGATTGCATAGCTGAAGACATTTTTGTCGACGGAGTAGGTAGGTCTTTAAGTCCTGAGAAAATGAGCAAAATCGGAGAGAAATATTTTTTTTCAGAAAAATGAAATTCTATTACAGGTCAAGACCTGTACGCGATTTCGATTTTTAGCGAAAATTTTGTTTTCACGTAAATATGTTAAGTAATACATCATTTTGTTCGTCTTGATGCCAACTATTGAAATATATATATATGTGTATACTTGCATCTAAATTTACGGCTTATGCTGCCCCTGACTGACTATGACTGACTCTGACTGGCTCTGACTGGCTCTGACTGGCTCTGACTGACTCTGAAATGGATAGATTGCATAGCTGAAGACATTTTTGTCGACGGAGTAGGTAGGTCTTTAAGTTTGAGAAAATGAGCAAAATCGGAGAGAAATATTTTTTTTCAGAAAAATGAAATTCTATCACAGGTCAAGACCTGTACGCGATTTCGATTTTTAGCGAAAATTTTGTTTTCACGTAAATATGTCAAGTAATACATCATTTTGTTCGTCTTGATGCCAACTATTGAAATATATATATATGTGTATACTTGCATCTAAATTTACGGCTTATGCTGCCCTTGACTGACTATGACTGACTCTGACTGACTCTGACTGGCTCTGACTGACTCTGAAATGGATAGATTGCATAGCTGAAGACATTTTTGTCGACGGAGTAGGTAGGTCTTTAAGTCCTGAGAAAATGAGCAAAATCGGAGAGAAATATTTTTTTTCAGAAAAATGAAATTCTATTACAGGTCAAGACCTGTACGCGATTTCGATTTTTAGCGAAAATTTTGTTTTCACGTAAATATGTTAAGTAATACATCATTTTGTTCGTCTTGATGCCAACTATTGAAATATATATATATGTGTATACTTGCATCTAAATTTACGGCTTATGCTGCCCCTGACTGACTATGACTGACTCTGACTGGCTCTGACTGGCTCTGACTGGCTCTGACTGACTCTGAAATGGATAGATTGCATAGCTGAAGACATTTTTGTCGACCGAGTAGGTAGGTCTTTAAGTTTGAGAAAATGAGCAAAATCGGAGAGAAATATTTTTTTTCAGAAAAATGAAATTCTATCACAGGTCAAGACCTGTACGCGATTTCGATTTTTAGCGAAAATTTTGTTTTCACGTAAATATGTCAAGTAATACATCATTTTGTTCGTCTTGATGCCAACTATTGAAATATATATATATGTGTATACTTGCATCTAAATTTACGGCTTATGCTGCCCTTGACTGACTATGACTGACTCTGACTGACTCTGACTGGCCCTGACTGACTCTGAAATGGATAGATTGCATAGCTGAAGACATTTTTGTCGACGGAGTAGGTAGGTCTTTAAGTCCTGAGAAAATGAGCAAAATCGGAGAGAAATTTTTTTTTTCAGAAAAATGAAATTCTATTACAGGTCAAGACCTGTACGCGATTTCGATTTTTAGCGAAAATTTTGTTTTCACGTAAATATGTTAAGTAATACATCATTTTGTTCGTCTTGATGCCAACTATTGAAATATATATATATGTGTATAATTGCATCTAAATTTACGGCTTATGCTGCCCCTGACTGACTATGACTGACTCTGACTGGCTCTGACTGGCTCTGACTGACTCTGAAATGGATAGATTGCATAGCTGAAGACATTTTTGTCGACGGAGTAGGTAGGTCTTTAAGTCCTGAGAAAATGAGCAAAATCGGAGAGAAATATTTTTTTTCAGAAAAATGAAATTCTATCACAGGTCAAGACCTGTACGCGATTTCGATTTTTAGCGAAAATTTTGTTTTCACGTAAATATGTCAAGTAATACATCATTTTGTTCGTCTTGATGCCAACTATTGAAATATATATATGTGTATACTTGCATCTAAATTTACGGCTTATGCTGTCCTTGACTGACTATGACTGACTCTGACTGACTGTGACTGGCTCTGACTGACTCTGAAATGGATAGATTGCATAGCTGAAGACATTTTTGTCGACGGAGTAGGTAGGTCTTTAAGTCCTGAGAAAATGAGCAAAATCGGAGAGAAATATTTTTTTTCAGAAAAATGAAATTCTATCACAGGTCAAGACCTGTACGCGATTTCGATTTTTAGCGAAAATTTTGTTTTCACGTAAATATGTCAAGTAATACATCATTTTGTTCGTCTTGATGCCAACTATTGAAATATATATATATGTGTATACTTGCATCTAAATTTACGGCTTATGCTGCCCCTGACTGACTATGACTGACTCTGACTGACTCTGACTGGCTCTGACTGACTCTGAAATGGATAGATTGCATAGCTGAAGACATTTTTGTCGACGGAGTAGGTAGGTCTTTAAGTCCTGAGAAAATGAGCAAAATCGGAGAGAAATATTTTTTTTCAGAAAAATGAAATTCTATTACAGGTCAAGACCTGTACGCGATTTCGATTTTTAGCGAAAATTTTGTTTTCACGTAAATATGTTAAGTAATACATCATTTTGTTCGTCTTGATGCCAACTATTGAAATATATATATATGTGTATACTTGCATCTAAATTTACGGCTTATGCTGCCCCTGACTGACTATGACTGACTCTGACTGGCTCTGACTGGCTCTGACTGGCTCTGACTGACTCTGAAATGGATAGATTGCATAGCTGAAGACATTTTTGTCGACGGAGTAGGTAGGTCTTTAAGTTTGAGAAAATGAGCAAAATCGGAGAGAAATATTTTTTTTCAGAAAAATGAAATTCTATCACAGGTCAAGACCTGTACGCGATTTCGATTTTTAGCGAAAATTTTGTTTTCACGTAAATATGTCAAGTAATACATCATTTTGTTCGTCTTGATGCCAACTATTGAAATATATATATATGTGTATACTTGCATCTAAATTTACGGCTTATGCTGCCCTTGACTGACTATGACTGACTCTGACTGACTCTGACTGGCCCTGACTGACTCTGAAATGGATAGATTGCATAGCTGAAGACATTTTTGTCGACGGAGTAGGTAGGTCTTTAAGTCCTGAGAAAATGAGCAAAATCGGAGAGAAATTTTTTTTTTCAGAAAAATGAAATTCTATTACAGGTCAAGACCTGTACGCGATTTCGATTTTTAGCGAAAATTTTGTTTTCACGTAAATATGTTAAGTAATACATCATTTTGTTCGTCTTGATGCCAACTATTGAAATATATATATATGTGTATACTTGCATCTAAATTTACGGCTTATGCTGCCCCTGACTGACTATGACTGACTCTGACTGGCTCTGACTGGCTCTGACTGACTCTGAAATGGATAGATTGCATAGCTGAAGACATTTTTGTCGACGGAGTAGGTAGGTCTTTAAGTCCTGAGAAAATGAGCAAAATCGGAGAGAAATATTTTTTTTCAGAAAAATGAAATTCTATCACAGGTCAAGACCTGTACGCGATTTCGATTTTTAGCGAAAATTTTGTTTTCACGTAAATATGTCAAGTAATACATCATTTTGTTCGTCTTGATGCCAACTATTGAAATATATATATATGTGTATACTTGCATCTAAATTTACGGCTTATGCTGCCCCTGACTGACTATGACTGACTCTGACTGACTCTGACTGGCTCTGACTGACTCTGAAATGGATAGATTGCATAGCTGAAGACATTTTTGTCGACGGAGTAGGTAGGTCTTTAAGTCCTGAGAAAATGAGCAAAATCGGAGAGAAATATTTTTTTTCAGAAAAATGAAATTCTATCACAGGTCAAGACCTGTACGCGATTTCGATTTTTAGCGAAAATTTTGTTTTCACGTAAATATGTCAAGTAATACATCATTTTGTTCGTCTTGATGCCAACTATTGAAATATATATATATGTGTATACTTGCATCTAAATTTACGGCTTATGCTGCCCCTGACTGACTATGACTGACTCTGACTGACTCTGACTGGCTCTGACTGGCTCTGACTGACTCTGAAATGGATAGATTGCATAGCTGAAGACATTTTTGTCGACGGAGTAGGTAGGTCTTTAAGACCTGAGAAAATGAGCAAAATCGGAGAGAAATTTTTTTTTCAGAAAAATGAAATTCTATCACAGGTCAAGACCTGTACGCGATTTCGATTTTTAGCGAAAATTTTATTTTCACGTAAATATGTCAAGTAATACATCATTTTGTTCGTCTTGATGCCAACTATTGAAATATATATATATGTGTATACTTGCATCTAAATTTACGGCTTATGCTGCCCCTGACTGACTCTGACTGACTCTGACTGACTCTGACTGGCTCTGACTGACTCTGAAATGGATAGATTGCATAGCTGAAGACATTTTTGTCGACGGAGTAGGTAGGTCTTTAAGTCCTGAGAAAATGAGCAAAATCGGAGAGAAATATTTTTTTTCAGACAAATGAAATTCTATCACAGGTCAAGACCTGTACGCGATTTCGATTTTTAGCGAAAATTTTGTTTTCACGTAAATATGTCAAGTAATACATCATTTTGTTCGTCTTGATGCCAACTATTGAAATATATATATATGTGTATACTTGCATCTAAATTTAAGGCTTATGCTGCACCTGACTGACTCTGACTGACTCTGACTGGCTCTGACTGGCTCTGACTGGCTCTGACTGACTCTGAAATGGATAGATTGCATAGCTGAAGACATTTTTGTCGACGGAGTAGGTAGGTCTTTAAGTCCTGAGAAAATGAGCAAAATCGGAGAGAAATATTTTTTTCAGAAAAATGAAATTCTATCACAGGTTAAGACCTGTACGCGATTTCAATTTTTAGCGAAAATTTTGTTTTCACGTAAATATGTCAAGTAATACATCATTTTGTTCGTCTTGATGCCAACTATTGAAATATATATATATGTGTATACTTGCATCTAAATTTACGGCTTATGCTGCCCCTGACTGACTATGACTGACTCTGACTGACTCTGACTGACTCTGACTGACTCTGACTGACTCTGACTGGCTCTGACTGACTCTGAAATGGATAGATTGCATAGCTGAAGACATTTTTGTCGACGGAGTAGGTAGGTCTTTAAGTCCTGAGAAAATGAGCAAAATCGGAGAGAAATATTTTTTTTCAGAAAAATGAAATTCTATCACAGGTCAAGACCTGTACGCGATTTCGATTTTTAGCGAAAATTTTGTTTTCACGTAAATATGTCAAGTAATACATCATTTTGTTCGTCTTGATGCCAACTATTGAAATATATATATATGTGTATACTTGCATCTAAATTTACGGCTTATGCTGCCCCTGACTGACTATGACTGACTCTGACTGACTCTGACTGGCTCTGACTGACTCTGAAATGGATAGATTGCATAGCTGAAGACATTTTTGTCGACGGAGTAGGTAGGTCTTTAAGTCCTGAGAAAATGAGCAAAATCAGAGAGAAATATTTTTTTTCAGAAAAATGAAATTCTATCACAGGTCAAGACCTGTACGCGATTTCGATTTTTAGCGAAAATTTTGGTTTTCACGTAAATATGTCAAGTAATACATCATTTTGTTCGTCTTGATGCCAACTATTGAAATATATATATATGTGTATACTTGCATCTAAATTACGGCTTATGCTGCCCCTGACTGACTATGACTGACTCTGACTGACTCTGACTGACTCTGACTGGCTCTGACTGACTCTGAAATGGATAGATTGCATAGCTGAAGACATTTTTTGTCGACGGAGTAGGTAGGTCTTTAAGTCCTGAGAAAATGAGCAAAATCGGAGAGAAATATTTTTTTTCAGAAGAATGAAATTCTATCACAGGTCAAGACCTGTACGCGATTTCGATTTTTAGCGAAAATTTTGTTTTCACGTAAATATGTCAAGTAATACATCATTTTGTTCGTCTTGATGCCAACTATTGAAATATATATATATGTGTATACTTGCATCTAAATTTACGGCTTATGCTGCCCCTGACTGACTCTGACTGACTCTGACTGACTCTGAAATGGATAGATTGCATAGCTGAAGACATTTTTTGTCGACGGAGTAGGTAGGTCTTTAAGTCCTGAGAAAATGAGCAAAATCGGAGAGAAATATTTTTTTTCAGAAGAATGAAATTCTATCACAGGTCAAGACCTGTACGCGATTTCGATTTTTAGCGAAAAATTTGTTTTCACTTAAATATGTCAAGTAATACATCATTTTGTTCGTCTTGATGCCAACTATTGAAATATATATATATGTGTATACTTGCATCTAAATTTACGGCTTATGCTGCCCCTGACTGACTCTGACTGACTCTGACTGACTCTGAAATGGATAGATTGCATAGCTGAAGACATTTTTGTCGACGGAGTAGGTAGGTCTTTAAGTCCTGAGAAAATGAGCAAAATCGGAGAATATATTTTTTTTCAGAAAAATGAAATTCTATCACAGGTCAAGACCTGTACGCGATTTCGATTTTTAGGGAAAATTTTGTTTTCACGCAAATATGTCAAGTAATACATCATTTTGTTCGTCTTGATGCCAACTATTGAAATATATATATATGTGTATACTTGCATCTAAATTTACGGCTTATGCTGCCCTGACTGACTATGACTGACTCTGACTGACTCTGACTGGCTCTGACTGACTCTGAAATGGATAGATTGCATAGCTGAAGACATTTTTGTCGACGGAGTAGGTAGGTCTTTAAGTCCTGAGAAAATGAGCAAAATCGGAGAGAAATATTTTTTTTCAGAAAAATGAAATTCTATCACAGGTCAAGACCTGTACGCGATTTCGATTTTTAGCGAAAATTTTGTTTTCACGTAAATATGTCAAGTAATACATCATTTTGTTCGTCTTGATGCCAACTATTGAAATATATATATATGTGTATACTTGCATCTAAATTTACGGCTTATGCTGACCCTGACTGACTATGACTGACTCTGACTGACTCTGACTGGCTCTGACTGACTCTGAAATGGATAGATTGCATAGCTGAAGACATTTTTGTCGACGGAGTAGGTAGGTCTTTAAGTCCTGAGAAAATGAGCAAAATCGGAGAGAAATATTTTTTTTCAAAAAAATGAAATTCTATCACTGGTCAAGACCTGTACGCGATTTCGATTTTTAGGGAAAATTTTGTTTTCACGCAAATATGTCAAGTAATACATCATTTTGTTCGTCTTGATGCCAACTATTGAAATATATATATATGTGTATACTTGCATCTAAATTTACGGCTTATGCTGCCCCTGACTGACTCTAACTGACTATGACTGACTCTGACTGACTCTGACTGGCTCTGACTGACTCTGAAATGGATAGATTGCATAGCTGAAGACATTTTTGTCGACGGAGTAGGTAGGTCTTTAAGTCCTGAGAAAATGAGCAAAATCGGAGAGAAATATTTTTTTTCAGAAAAATGAAATTCTATCACAGGTCAAGACCTGTACGCGATTTCGATTTTTAGCGAAAATTTTGTTTTCACGTAAATATGTCAAGTAATACATCATTTTGTTCGTCTTGATGCCAACTATTGAAATATATATATATGTGTATACTTGCATCTAAATTTACGGCTTATGCTGCCCCTGACTGACTATGACTGACTCTGACTGACTCTGACTGGCTCTGACTGACTCTGAAATGGATAGATTGCATAGCTGAAGACATTTTTGTCGACGGTGTAGGTAGGTCTTTAAGTCCTGAGAAAATGAGCAAAATCGGAGAGAAATATTTTTTTTCAGAAAAATGAAATTCTATCACAGGTCAAGACCTGTACGCGATTTCGATTTTTAGGGAAAATTTTGTTTTCACGTAAATATGTCAAGTAATACATCATTTTGTTCGTCTTGATGCCAACTATTGAAATATTTATATATGTGTATACTTGCATCTAAATTTACGGCTTTTGCTGCCCCTGACTGACTATGACTGACTAAGACTGACTCTGACTGACTCTGACTGGCTCTGACTGACTCTGAAATGGATAGATTGCATAGCTGAAGACATTTTTGTCGACGGAGTAGGTAGGTCTTTAAGTCCTGAGAAAATGAGCAAAATCGGAGAGAAATATTTTTTTTCAGAAAAATGAAATTCTATCACAGGTCAAGACCTGTACGCGATTTCGATTTTTAGCGAAAATTTTGTTTTCACGTAAATATGTCAAGTAATACATCATTTTGTTCGTCTTGATGCCAACTATTGAAATATATATATATGTGTATACTTGCATCTAAATTTACGGCTTATGCTGCCCCTGACTGACTCTGACTGACTCTGACTGATTCTGACTGACTCTGACTGGCTCTGACTGACTCTGAAATGGATAGATTGCATAGCTGAAGACATTTTTGTCGACGGAGTAGGTAGGTCTTTAAGTCCTGAGAAAATGAGCAAAATCGGAGAGAAATATTTTTTTTCAGAAAAATGAAATTCTATCACAGGTCAAGACCTGTACGCGATTTCGATTTTTAGCGAAAAATTTGTTTTCACTTAAATATGTCAAGTAATACATCATTTTGTTCGTCTTGATGCCAACTATTGAAATATATATATATGTGTATACTTGCATCTAAATTTACGGCTTATGCTGCCCCTGACTGACTCTGACTGACTCTGACTGACTCTGAAATGGATAGATTGCATAGCTGAAGACATTTTTGTCGACGGAGTAGGTAGGTCTTTAAGTCCTGAGAAAATGAGCAAAATCGGAGAGAAATATTTTTTTTCAGAAAAATGAAATTCTATCACAGGTCAAGACATGTACGCGATTTCGATTTTTAGCGAAACATTTGTTTTCACTTAAATATGTCAAGTAATACATCATTTTGTTCGTCTTGATGCCAACTATTGAAATATATATATATGTGTATACTTGCATCTAAATTTACGGCTTATGCGACTGACTATGACTGACTAGTGACTGACTCTGACTGGCTCTGACTGACTCTGAATGGATAGATTGCGTAGCTGAAGACATTTTTGTCGACGGAGTAGGTTAGGTCTTTAAGTCCTGAGAAAATGGCAAAATCGAGAGAAATATTTTTTTTCAGAAAATGAAATCTATCACAGGTCAAGACTGTACGCGATTTCGATTTTAGGAACATTTTGTTTTCACGTAAATATGTCAAGTAATACATCATTTTGTTCGTCTTGATGCCAACTATTGAAAATATATATATGTGTAATACTTGCATCCAAATTTACGGCTTATGCTGCCCCTGACTGACTATGACTGACTCTGACTGACTCTGACTGACTCTGACTGGCTCTGACTGACTCAGAAATGGATAGATTGCATAGCTGAAGACCTTTTTGTCCGACGGAGTAGGTAGGTCTTTAAGTCCTGAGAAAATGAGCAATAATCGGAGAGAAATATTTTTTTTCAGAAAAATGCATCCTATCACAGGTCAAGACTGTCGCGCTTCGATTTTTAGCGAATATTTGTTTTCACTTAAATATGTCCAAGTAAATACATCATTTTGTTGTCGTCTTGATTGCCCAACTATTGAAACATATATATATGTGTATACTTGCATCTAATTTACGGCTTATGCTGCCCTGACTGGGACATCTGGACTGACTCTGACTGACCTCGACTGGCTCTGACTGACTCTGAATGGATAGATTGCATAGCTGAAGACATTTTTTGTCGACGGAGTAGGTAGGTCTTTAAGTCTTTGTTTGAGAATGAGCAAAATCGGAGAGAAATATTTTTTTTTCAGGAAAAATGAAATTCTATCACAGGTCAAGCCTGTACGCGATTTCGAATTTTAGGGAACATTTTGTTTACACGTAAATATGTCATGTAATACATAATTTTGTTCGTCTTGATGCCTAACTATTGAAATATATAAATATGTGTATACTTGCATCCAAATTTACGGCTTATGCTGCCCCTAGACTGGACTATGACTTGACTCTGACCTTGACTCTGACGACTCTGACTCGCTCTGACTGACTCAGAAATGGATAGATTGCATAGCTGAAGACCTTTTTGTCGACGGAGTAGGTAGGGCCCTTTAAGTCCTGAGAAAATGAGCAAAATCGGAGAGAATATATTTTTATTCAGAAAAATGGAAATTCTATCACAAGGTCAAGACTGTACGCGATTTCGGTATTTAGCGAATAAATTTGTTTTCACTTAAATATGTCAAGTAA